>JARHVA010008143.1:430000-540000 GCA_037957365.1 Torreya grandis | reverse complement strand
GTGTAAGAGAAAAAAAAAAGTTTGATGTTGTTGATAAAGAAGAAGAGATGCATTAGTTAATGCATGAGGAAGGTGTTGAGGAATCCCTACAAGAAAGAGAAGAGATGGAAGATGAAGATGACTTCCATGATGCCATTGAATGCCAAGAAGAGGAAAGAGAATAGTCAAGCATAAAGGAAGAAGAAAGTACAAACAATCAAGAAGCTATGCAAGTCAAAGAACTAATGGAGCAGCCCATTAAGGAGGTAAAGGTGAATCCAAAAATTGATTTTTCTTATTCTTATAAGCATGAAACTATTGATATGCATGTTAGAGAAGCAAAGAGAAAGGTGAAGTTTCCAATTAACCATGGATATGTGATTCTTAAATGGTGGAAGAAGCAAACTCCCAAGCAAGAGGAAGTGCTAGTACAGAAGCATGGATGCAGGATGCCTACATGGTTTGAGAAGACAAATGATAAGAAGGAGAAATAAGTATGGGTGCCTAAGAAGGCAAAGAGTGAAGATGTGAGTGTTGAGGAAACAACACCAAGAAGTAAATAGAAGAGGATTAAAGGTGATTCAAGCAAACAAGAGAATGAAGGTCAGAAAGAAAACTTCTCAAAGAATAATGAGGTAGAGCATGAGGATACAAAGATGAAAGGTAAGTCAATTGCTTGAAATGAATGGGATAATGATGTTTTTGAATCCTTTAATGATATTTTCATGAGAAATGAGGAATGGAAAATGTCTATGAAAACTAATGTGCAGAAAGGAGAGAGTTCCAAATGGATGGATGATGAGGAAAGGGGAGAGTATGCAGCAAAGCATTGCTTCATTGAAAACAAAGAATAAACAAGATGGCTTCAAAGAAAAGTTGAAGAGAGTAAGGAGACACAAGGTAATGGTGTTTCAATTGATTTTGATGAGTATATTGAAGAGGTTGGTTTATGTGAAGATAGCTCAAGAAAGGATGAGATGAAGAGTAAGGCTAGTAAAGGACAAGTAATCCTTGTAAGTGATGAGCCCAAGTTTGATGAAGTGAATATGGAAATAGATGAGAGCTCACTAAAGGAAGAAATGAGAATGTTGGAAGAGCTCTTTAGTTCTTCAAGAGAGCTACATACAGGTACAAGCCATGGTGAAGACACCATTGGGAAGAGTGAAGCAAGAAAAGAGCATACTAAAGAGGCAAAGGCAGTTTTGGCCAAAGAGTAGAAAAGTGGAGGCAGCCAAGAGACTTTATGGTCTCAAGTTTTTACTTCTAACATTGCCTTTGATGTTTTCAATGTAGGTATTAAAGTTGTGGAGATGAATGAAGTCCATAGTTCAATGGACAAATTTTTGAAACAAGAAGAACAACAAGAAGATCTAGAAGACATGTATGAAGATGAAGAAGCATGGAAGCGGGAGATGGCAGCTGAAAAGGAGATGAGGAGAACATACCAGAAAAGGAAGAAAAGCAAGAAGATGAAAGAAAAAGACAATCAAAGACAAACAACAGCATTGGCATTCACAACAAGACCTTGGGATCCAGGCATATAGTGAAGACTAATGCATGGAGGAGGCATTTCATTTGAACTAAGGTTAAAATTGTTTCTAGAGGGAGAGTATGATCCAGGATAATCTACAATAGCTTCATGGAGGACTAGTTGAGGTCATCAAACATGCAAATTTCAAATGATGTTCTAGCGTGAAGTTGAATTCAATTTTAAATTCCTGTTTTCCCTCCATATTGTGTTTAGAATTCAAACTTTTACCTTGAGAGTAAATGTAATTGTCAAAAGTGAAAAGGTAAAATTAGAGAGAATCCCCATGTTGGAAGCCAATCTTGGCTTAAAGAGCAAATGAGGGGAGTGGTTGAAATCTTTCAACCGTAGGATATTAGTTGAGATAAATCTTCTCCAAATCAGTATATTGGTTAAATTGTAAATCTTTCATGTTGGTCTTAGTGCCCAAGTTTGGCGTAGAGGTTAGGGAGGAGTTTAAAAGAGAAATTCTAAAGAAGAAACTGTTACAACAAATAGTAACTCTGTTTCTCTATTACAAGAAGAAGCCGAGTCTATGAAAGATTTTTGAAAGGAGATATACATCTATTAAAAAGGCTTTGGAGCCTTAGATGTTGGGAGATCATGGCCTAATCTTATGATTTAGTTTGCACAATCCCGTATGAATAACGAAGGTGTCTAAATGCAAGCTCGAGCCTATGAAGGGCGGAGTTTCTTCTATTGATGGTCTTCAGCCATGGAATATGTAAATGGTTGTTTGAATATAGAAGACACGATCCAAAATGGAGGAGATGATTACACGTTCAGAGAAGCTGAATAAAGAAGCTTTTAGGCCATGGGTGAGTGACATATCTTTTGTTATAAAGTTTGATGGGAGGCAGAGTTGAGTATTGGTGAAAGACGTGATTGCATATTTACACAGGCACGAAAGAACCGAATATGGAAAGTGAATATGGCCTTTCTAGCGATGGAAGATAGTTATAGGTGCCTTTGATAGCTTGAGTTGAATTTTTATGTTTTTCTTATATTTTAATGTTGACTTTGATAGCCTGTTGGTAAAGGTCGCCAAGCCATGGCAAATCAGGCATAATGTTAAAGGCGTGTTGTCTACAAATACACAAATCTGAATGAGATTCTTTTACATGTTCTTCTATTTTATATGGCTTTAGAGCCATTAAATCTAAAATTAGGGTATGACTATATAATAGAACTCCCCCATTGGATCACAGATAGAGCAGTGGATACAGGTGAGTTATATTTGCTGGTAAAGCCCGTGACGATTGAATATCTTATTTCTATAGTTTCAAATAGGAATGTCTTTGCCTGTTAAATAACGTCATTACACAGACCAAGTGTTAAAGACAGAACTAAGGAGCCCATCATTAAATGAGTTGGGTGGAGATCATGGTGAGGTTGTATCCTTAAAAACACAGGAACCAAGCATGTGAGAATAATACGGTTCTTTTTACTGGAGCTAAGGTAGATACTAAGACATTGTAAGGATTTGTAAATGCAGTCTAGAAGAGAGATAGACACTATCTTCAAAAGGATAACACGCCTATTCTGTAAGGTCACTGAGCCATGGTAAGGGTTAATATTATCTCATTTTAAATGCAAACCTGAGTCTGGAAATAATGCATCTATTTGGCAAAAGCTATATTTATAAAAGGCACCTGTTCGCCTATTTGTTTAAGGAAGATGGTCAGCGCATCAATTTTGGTATCAGAGCTTTGTGTAGAAGGACAGCGCATCATATATATATATACATATATATATATATATATATATATATTTATATATACACATATACATATACATATACATATATATATATACATATACATATATATATATATACATATACATATATATATATATATATACATATACATATATATATATATACATACATACATATATATACATATACATATATATATATATACATACATATATATATATATATACACATATATATATGTATGTATGTGTGTATGTATGTATGTATGTATGTATGTATGTACACACACACACACACATGTATGTATGTATGTATGCATATAGATATATACATATACATATACGCACGCGCACGCGCGCGCGCACGTGTGTGTGTGTGCGCGTGCGCGCATGCATCTATGTATATGTATGTATGAATGACAGAAAGCCTTTATGAGAAATTTTATTTATATCATTATTTTTAATAGAATTTTAATTGGTGTATGTTTAAGTCATCTAAAAATAAATTCAATAAATAATTGTATTATAATGACATTCTCTTTCTTCTCATTATGATAATGACTACTCATGATAACTTAGACATATAGTAGTAAAAATATGATTTTAAAAAGTAAAAATAAAATTAAAATTTCTCATGAAAGTTTAATACTTAATCACATTTTTTAATAAAAATATTGGGGTGCAGATAGTCTCATAGTAGAAGATGACATTTTCCTTTTTTATCAATAGGGGAAATATTTCATCTCTTTGAAAAGTGATTGGTAGGGTTATTTACTTATTCACATCTTGTAAGAAAGTGCAACTAAAATCAAATAATTGGTAGTGAAAAAATAAAATATATTATATAGCAAAATATATATTTAGTGTGGATATGATAAAACTAAGAATTGCACAAAGGAAGTGCAACTAAAATGTCAATAAAACATAAGAGGTGTGTTGTTAATTGTTTGAAATATAAATGAAATGAAATAACAAACAAGAATTTCCTCAAATATATTTGACATGATAATCATTTTTATATATAGTGCAATTAATAATATATAGGTGACATGCCTTGATAGTGCTCAAATACTGTAAACCAATGTTTCATTTGAAAAAATACATGATGGTAATTATTTGAAAGATGAAGAAAACCAAATACAAATAAGCATTTGTAATTTGTTTTGCATTATAATCACATTATATACAATGCAATCAACAAACAACATGTGACATGCCTTGATTATATACAAATATTGATAAACACACACACACACACACACACACACACACATGCCAACTTAAAAAAATAAAATCAAAAGCATGTTACAAAAACTCAAGAATGAAATATTTTAATAAAGCATATAAAAACTAACTAAATCTTGTCTTATTTGCATGTTAGTCTTGTCACTTATGTCAACAACATTCATTGAATAAAAGTTTTGCAACAAATGAGAAGGATTAAATACTTATGAAGTGTGTTATTAATTTTTTTAATTTGAAACTATTCAAAATAGAAAAGAGACCAAATATGAGCAATAATTTCTAAAAATATAGTTGATATTTTAATCATAATTTAGACAATACAATCAACATGAAGCAATTTATGTATAGTGATAATGTTCAAATATTGACAAGGGAAACATGTACTTAAATGGAATGAATATTAAAAGGATGTAAGAAATTATATAACTTGTATGTCTTCAAGAAAAAGTGTTTCTCAGTCAATAAGGGTGGGACAATGCATCACCCACTAGTGACCCTCAAGCCCAGTGATGTAGATGCACTAAAGTGTACCACACATTAAAAGTAGATAAAAATGATCATATTCATCCTCCAACATTAAATTACACATCAAGGGAACCCCTACCTCTAACATAAAAAAACCATGTCAAAAATCTCCACATGAAATAAATATGTAAAAAATCCTAGGCTCATTAATAACATATTGAAAATACCAAGGGTTAGCTTGAGTGGTTAGGATCAATGACTTCAGTCACCTAGGTCTCGATTTCAATTCCTTTCAGACACCCTATGATGCATCATGGCTTAGGGGTAGACACTAGCCTTCAATCTGAAGTGGCCATGGGGATACCTTGAGGTAGGGGTCAAAATTCTCTATGTGTTCCACATGGATCACAATGAGTTGATTCAGCTGTGAATCATTCAATAGACATTACAAACCCATGCCCACCCCCACCAAGCTTCAGTTGTAGATTAAAATTTAACCCTAAGGGTTAGCTTGAGTGGATTGGATCAATGACTTCAATCGCTTAGGTCTTGAGTTCAATTCTTGTCAAACACCCTGTGATGCATTACAGCTTAGGGGTAGACACTATCCTATAATCTGAAGTTACCATGGGGATACCTTGAGGTAGGGGTCAAACTTATCCATGTGTTTCATGTAGATCACAGTGGGGTGATTTGGCTGTGGATCATTTGGCAGACATTATAGACCCAGACCCACCCCACCAAGCTTCAGTTGCAGATTAATTTTTTTCCAATGAGATGTATAAGGATTGTGAAGTGGTTTGGTTGTGCCTAACCCCACCCAAGTTTGAATATCCTAGGGTGTTTATAGTCTGGATGTGGTTGTTTACTCGATGGTTTCAATGTGATCAAAGTATTAATGGTTCTATATTTTTCTTGAGGACTAGGCCCTTGGTTTGTGACCCAAAATTGGTTATAGCTCTGGTCAAAAGCTAAGCACCGATCTAAAAAACATAACATATTGAAAAAATCCAATATGAAAAAGTATCTAGGGATATATTATCTTGAAGCATTATATTTATAGCTAAAATAAAATTTCATTACTTTGAACGAGATCCAAAATGGAGTCTAGACGTGGAAGATATGTTAAATAGGATAAATTACACTTAATGAGTTTTTGACATATTACCAAAACAACATTTATCTCTCTTTTAAATCATCCAAAAATTGGCATCGTAGGATCAAATGTTTCACATCATTAGATTGTTCATTATAAATATTACCAACACTTCAAAAAGGAGCCAAAAAGAAGACCAAATGTTAAAGATATGACAAAACTAGGGAATTTCAATTTTGAATTTACATTTTGACACATTTTAAATGTTTTCATAAATTCAAATCTTGCATGCCCCTATGGTTAAGCTGACATAGCTCCTAGGTCATGCTTCTTCTAAATCTCCACTTGGATTTTATTAAAAATCTACCAAGTTTTGGGCCTTAAAACATTGGACAAATATGATCCTTGGAATGAGAAAAACACATGGAAACCAAAAATATTTGTAATTTGAAAACTTTAACTTTACATGAGGTAGATAAATGTGGTTTACATGCCCATGAGAACGATAGATTGATGCCAAAATTTCTCTAATGTCATTTGGATTTCAAAAAACATCAATGAAGTTTGGAACTTTGACCTTTAGACAAAGATGATATTTGGGATAAGAGTTTTCCAATGCTTCAAATGGGATGTAAAAAGAAGTTTAGATGTTCAAGATAAAATAAAATGAAAGAATTGCACCTACCATACACTCGAGGTGTGAATGGTACTTGATTTATACATATAGATTTTATGTAAAATATATGAAGTTTGGGCCCCTTATTTTATATAGGAAGATTATCCTTGAGATGAGAGCTTATCAATGCTTCAAACATGAGTCAAAATGGAGTAAATATGTGAAAGATATGATAAAATAGAAGACTTTCACATGTTTGCACTTGAGGTGTGAATGGTACCTGATTTATCTATTTGGATTTTACATTAAATTTATGTAGTTTATGAATTTAAGAGTTTAGACAAAGATGAAACTTGAGATGATATTTTTCCAATACTTCAAATGAGATATAAAATTATATGTAGATGTGACAGAGATGACAAAATGGAAGATTCACACTCACCACACACTTGAGGTGAAAATGACCCCTGATTGATATGTTTATATTTACACAAAATTTATTAAATTTAGACTCTTGGACTTTAAAAAATATGATCCTTGAGATAATATATTTCTAATGATTCAAACGAGATCCAAAATAGACTCTATGTGTGAAATATGTGATAAAACAAAATATTTACACCCACCATGCACTTGAGGTACGAATGGCACCTAATTTATCCATTTGGATTTTACACAAAATATTTAAATTTTTTGATTATATGACTTTAAACAAAGATAATATTTTAAATGATATATTTCTAATACTTAAAATGAGGTTCAAAATAGAATTTGGATGTGAAAGATATGACCAAATAGAAGAATCCTACATGTAGTGCACTCAAGTTAGTGTTGGTACCATGTTGAGGTTTAGATTTCTTCAAAATAATAATTTATCAAGTGAAACATGAAGAATACATGAAAATAATCATCTTTTGTAAAATTAATATAATATTTTATGATTTATAATACCTCAAAAATATAAGGGGGAGAATTGAACCATACATGTTTGTGATACTCTACTAACTTGATGCCAAAAATATAGTTTCTTCATGTGAAAACTAAAATTTCAAAAATCTCATGAGTTAAAATTTTGAGTATAACATCTTGTAATAACTAATTTTCTAAATCAATTTTAAAATATAAATGATTGTTATTATGATATCTCAATAAATAAAAAATAAATTTTTAACTTTTATTATAAAATCATAATCATTAATATTTTTATTGAGAATTATATATATTGAAAACTTTTTATATCTTCACATGTTGGCCACCTTATCCTTTTAAAAAATGCATTTGCATTGAAGTTTCCATTTTAAAAATTCAAATTATATATATATATATATATATATATATATATATATATATATATAATTTCATGTTTGATTCTTATGTCTTTAGAGTTCTATATATGTTCCTTGATTTGCAAGATTATAGTTATTTTTCAAATTTAAGCCTTGAAATGCACAATCTTGAAGGCAAAGATCAAAGGGATCATTGTTATGAAATAAAAACGACCGTATAAATGGATGAAGAAATTTTTAGTGCCACTTTCATAAATTCATGTACATGTAAGCCATGTATGAAGATGCACATATAAATGTAACGGGCATACCATCAGTTTTCCTCAAAACATTAATGTAGTTTCTAAATAACTTCCATGATGAAATTACAAGATAGATATTGTATTTGTTAAAAGGAGATATCTTAAACATAAAAATGTTTTCTATGTTAGTAAATCACGTGTCATGCAAACCTTGAAATAAAATTTAGCTCCTAATAGATAATACAAATATGTCATAATCAATGAGTATGCACTCACATCCTTACCTCCTTAATGTAAGGATGTCTTTTCTAGGCATTGCCATTTATATATTGACATTCCATAAATTCTAGAGATTGCAATATCACTTGATGTATATGAAAATAATTTTGTAGGAAATAAAAGCATCAATCCTCATTCTTCATACCTATATTTCTTAATGCAAGTGTAAAAATGGAAGAAATACAAAGCTATTTTCATTCTATCGATCAAGTAGCTCCATATGCTATGGCTTGGTAGAACATTTATTTGTCACTTGTAAATGAATATGATATGGAAGGAATATTTTTTATGGCATTTTATACTCTATTTATTATAGGACAATGTATGCCAAAGAATGCACATATCAAATAAGTTGAAAGCATGCACTTAATTTGTTTCCTTATCATGACATTAGATTTGGCAGTCAATCAAGATTTGGATATATTTTACCAATACGTTATGATGCACCATTGTATCAAAATAACTAATTTTGTTTATGTTAAGATATATATTATTATGAATAATTTTCATTTTAGATCTAACTTGTGTGGAATAAGATCTTATTAGATAAAATTTAGAGACTATTTGTTAGATATAATTATGCAACCTATATTTCACATTTTATTATTTATACCTAAGGTTGCTGACAGGTTAAATAATGATACTATGTATTATTATGTAAGTATATTTTGTTATAAAAAATAATTATATATATATATATATATATATATATATATATATATATATATATATATATATATATATATATATATATATATATCTAAAATATATATGTTTTATTAATATCACTGATGTAAAATCAAAATATTTTGAGAGGAGATTAGAAATGTATGTGACTTCATTATGTCAAAAAGTGTGAAAATTTTTATGATTTGATTTTGATATAAAATGGCTCGATTTACATAAAAATATGCTTGGAGAATCACCTAAAAATACATATAAAATTATCATTGGATAACTTAAAATATTATTCCAAACCAATTCTTTGCATCCTTCTACATGTATCACAAATTTACAATCCTTTGCAAAGAGAAAAAAAGTTTAAAAATTAAAAACAACTGGTACAAACACATTTTTGTTATATTATCAAAACAACCTATTTCATCAAATATTACACACAAAAGTATTAATAATAGGTATGAATGGAAACATAGAAAATCCCTCAATATTCATGAAAACCTACACTCAATATTAATATATTGAATTATAATAATCAATATGTAGTAATTGCTGTATAAGAATACTTTAAAAAAATTATTCATATTATAATCCACAAAAAAATATTCTATAGAAACCAAATGGTGTATTGATTGATCATCAATGACCCTTGTTTAATAAATACTAATATATTCACAAGTAATCCTACTATGGAATATGGATATGTTTCGAGTCATGTTCATATGCACACTAAATGTTGTGAATAAAATTTATTGAAAAGGAATACAATATCCTTTAAATGTCATTACAATTCTATGCACACTAAATGTTGTGAATAAAATTTATTGAAAAGGAATACAATATCCTTTAAATGTCATTACAATGCTCTTTGGGAATTATATAGTCTTCCATGATGAAAATGATGGGAGAAAATACATTCAAATGCATACTGATGATATAGAAAAATTCATAACGTAGATATGATTTCCATCTAGAGATAAAATACTGATTTCCATCTTATTATTTCTCATCAAATCATGTTAAAATATTTTTCCAAGTATGCATCAAAAGCATAAAATTAATTTGAAAGTTATCGTCATATTCTAACAATAATTTTAGAGTGTTTAAATATACATGAATCATATTCTATGACCTTTAATAAGCTTTTAAGTTATTGTATTACTAATCATGATGTCATTAGAATCACTATCATTTACAATATCTGTAAGATATTGGTTTTATAAAAAGCACCATAATATTTAGGATTGAAAAAAAGATAAAAGTGGAAATAATTATTCATGTCTTCTCATGATAATTTACAATTTCATCAAAATATTATGATTTAATATTACAAAGATTTTTTTTTGGAGTGAGTTCTTTTTATACAAATCATTTCATAATTTCATTACAAACATTGATACCATTAATAGAAAAATTATTATGAATTGATAATGAATGCAAAAACCTTACGATCCATGGCATGTTGACCACACCTTCTATAAATTAAATGAGTTTGGATAATGACCATTTAGATGACAATCACCCTTAACCATGACCTTAAAAACTTAATAAATGGAATATCTTGTCCTAGTTCCACCCTAATAATGATATGCAAATAAATGAACTCGACATTTATTGTCATTGTGATTTTGATATCCACTATCATTGGAATAAAAATAAAGTTTTTGTTTTGTTTCTATATTCAACCCACTTGCAATTAGTTAAATAAAGTTATTTACCAAAATCGACAATCTTTTTCCTCAACCCATGACACCCCTTGTGATTTTATAGAAAAATCAAAGCTTACAATTGACATTATTTTTCATCGTATTAGTCAACAAGATATAATGCCTCTATTAAGATTGATCATCTAAGAAACAACTAATATAGGAAAATGATATCTCAGCAATAAAATAAATCTTTCGTTGGCCTTATATGTAAATTAAAACAATTCACAATTATAATTTCTTACTCTTATTGGTGCTGCAACCTTTAACATTTATGCATTGAATATACATACAAGTTTTTATATACTTCTAAATAAATTCAAATCAATTAAAGGAAAGAACTTGTAAAATTTTAAGAATATATCAATCAGATAATTTATATTCTTATTGATGAAATGAACTTCACAAGCTTTATGTTGTTATCCCATACTGATGCACATTTAAGTGAGGATTTCCTCACGTATGAATATCTCTAATATGGAGGGAGGTAAATAATTTTCATAGGTGACTGGGCCATATACCTATAGTTACATACATACTAATGTATGTAAGAACGTCATATGGTTTAATTATTTATAAAATCTTTGACACATCCATTATATTAACTATATTTTTTCGATAGCAAGGCTATAACATGTGACATGTATATTTTCGCAATGTCTTACTCAATATTCAAAATTCTAAGCCAAAAAATTAGGTAATGGTATTTTCTCATGTATATAATAGATACATCAGTTTGTTTAGAATGAAAAAAATATATTTTAATATGCAACACATCTTTACAAAAGAAGTAGTTTGGTTAACATCCATAATAATAAAATGTTGAAATCATAGAATGTGCCAGTTGCATGTAGTAGAGCAAAACATACAAGGCCCCAAAAGTGTAATAATACCTAATAATGATAAATTAGAGACGAAAGTGATTTTATATAACGGTCAACAAGTTATGCTTATTTTCAATGTGGGTTGAAATTGGGTTGATCAATGGCACTCTTGGTAAAGTTTAAAATATCATTTATAAAATTGGAAAAAATCTCACTGATTTTCTAATGTTTTTAGTTATCCAATTCTTAAAATACATCGGTCTAGTATGATATATTAGTGATCTAAAAATGTAGTGATCTCTCCAGTTTTTATGATAATTGTAGTTAGTATCCTTTAAAAATGGCTTGGGCTTTAACAATACACAAATCATAAGGGCAAACATTACAAAACTAAAAAAAATCAACATCGATAACATTGATTGATTGGTCTAAATTTTAATGATATCTCTTGAGTGTGCTCATTGCTAAAAAATGTATAACACTGCCTATATTTATATTATAAAGAAGAGGAAACACAACATTCCATAACACATTTTCCTTCCACTTGATTTGTTTTCTTATAAATTAGAGAAAAATTACCTTTATATTCATATAAAATATATGTAATCGAACAATATTTATTAATTTTTTAAAAATCACCATCTTTCCATTATTGTTTCTACTTTCACTTTATTATCTATCAACATGACCATTACAAATTTTGATGCAAATACTAATTATTAAATATATTGTTAATTAATTGATTATTAATAAATTTTTATTTAGAGCTAACACCTCTTAAATTTTGAAAAAAATCAATACACTTTAGAGCAAGGAGCATGAAGTGTCAAATCCCTGCGGAGCAATTTGAAATAGTAGTGACGATGGTGGCAATAGTAATAATGAAAACTACATAATACATTGTAGAAGGGACCCAAACAGGTGACATTAATATCTGCTTTTCTCTCTCCACGGTGAACTTCAAGCTCGTAAACAATTGTATAACATTTGCAGCCTTGTGCATATGCGCATTTGGGACACGTTGTGGCACATAAGGACTGTAAATACCAGTCTACAGAGGGCATTAAAATCCCCCTAAGCAAAATCCGCCAAGGCGACAACCCTAACTCAAATAAAATCTCTCTCTGTGTGCACGCATGTTGGAAAGGGGTGAACGGGAGTTTAGGAAGGTCTGGTAAGCAACTACTATTGAAAAAAAGGGTGGGATTCCTTGAATAGCAATCCAAATGATAAATATGAGGGAACAATTTAAGATAAACAACTGTCACGATCTAAACAAAATCACAAATCTGACCAGAAACCATAAATCTGATCAGAATTTAGCAGTGTAAACTGGAACTGCCCCTAGTGTGGGGTCCCAAAAGGGAATAACGTCCTCGTCATCTTAGATGCACTCTTTTTTTCCCAAAATTTTTCCAAAATCGAACTGGTACCTCTAACAAAAGAAAGAGAAATTATTATTATTTTTTTTTAATTTTAAGCCAAAGAAGCCAATTTTCCATCATATTCAACCCGAAAAAAAATCCAGATATGAGATTGAGATGATTATAATTCTTTGATAGAGGAATTTATTGCAGATTAATTAAATGTTGGGAAAAAAACCTATTAGACCATGGAAAAGAAAAGAATATTGGTTTTGAATCTGGGCACGGGACAGTCTGCAGCGAACGATACTACTTGCTCAAATAAGGAACAAAAATAAAAAAATGTTATTCTACCGCTCCTTTTATATGAGAATCGTTCATTATGTATTGGAAACACTGAATTTAAAGAATAAAATGATAGTAAGATTCTCTTCAATGTGAAACTTAAATCCCTTTGACTGGAAGAACAAATTGTTGTGGAGGAGACAAAATTCAATGTTCTCTTCTTGAAAAAAGCAGAATAGGGAACCTTAACCTGGAAAGCATCTCTGCCCTTTCTGGAATCGAAAATTTTGAAGCAAAATTAAAGACAAATGTCATTAGAGTAACGAGTCACCGACATAAACAGTAACCCTGCCTTTGCAGCAGCTGCTTACCATTCTTTCTAGCTCTACTAACTTCTTCTGGGTGTCATCTTTATCCAAGAGGACACAATAAAATAGTTCAGGGGTAATGAACTGTACAGTTTTAAGAACATCAACACATTTTCTAATTAAATGCGGACCATTAACACAGTAATTTATTATTTACGATAGTTGACATAACTGGACGCATCCAAGAAGATAAGTACATCGTTCAATAAGAATTAGCTGGCAGACAGACTGGATCCATAGACACAACAAATACATAGCCCGTCTTAATAATGACATTGACAGACTAGTGACAACATTAAAATCCCCCTATAATGACTGCTATGCAGGGATTTCATAGTTTCATTGGTGTTCAAAGGAGGTGCGATAGTGATGCGTTGGTTGTAGTGAACTCTCATAACATGTAAATGTTTGGTCCAATCAAATGAAATGAAATAATATTATTTTATCCGTGAGCTAAGTAACATGCATCTTACTTTAATAATGTATTTAAATATTTATCAACACAAAAAACAAAGGACATCATTGGGTAATCGAGCGAAGATTAATGATAAGTTAAAAGTGTAATGAAGACTAATAGTCCCTCCATTCAGGGCTAATACTAATGTTTTAAAGGTTTCTTAAAATGGCCAACCAATGTGGACAGCCTTCGAACATGTTTAGCATATAGTTTTAGTTATGATAGAAAACATTTAATAAATATTTTTATTTATGATGTAAGGATTGTCCATTTGAAGTATACACGTGCTCTATATATATTAGTTTAAAGTTTTGTATACTTTTAAAAAAGTGTCAAGTAATTAAAATTGAAATATTTATATAACTAGACACTGATATATTTTTTTTATCAAATTAATAATGTTGTGAGAAATATTTGTTAAGTGTAATCACATTAGAGGTGATTTATGGTTTGAAAATAGCTAAGAAATCTATTTTGGTGATATTATCAATTTATGTTGGTCAGATTACGTATATTTTTTGCAGGGAGTTCCTTCAACCTTCTTATGTTATATTCTTCTAATTGAGAACTACATATTTGTATTTTATAGTAATTTTATATCACATTTGGAAAGGAATAACTAAAGTAATAAATAAGTTTTTTTAGGTTTAAAATATGATTATGTAGACTACATTTCAGTAGATAAGGTGTATCAAGATTTATCTCACTTGTGATTATCGAACTTGACGTGAATAAATGGATATACAAAATAAGAAGTGTTTTACTAAGAGAGACAACGATATTTAAATAAAGAAGAAAACTTCATAAATTCTGAAATAGAATGGAGTCATAGAACATATGAGCATCACAGTGACGAACAACGCCTAGATAATGTTAAGTGGCACAATTTGGAGAAAATAATTTATGTTAAAATAGTGGTTGTTAATTTTACTTAGACAAACAATCCCTAACATTAATGTTGGTATAAAATAATACACAATAAGAATGGACTAGTGAGAAGCCATGCTTGAAACATCTGTTCTTTTTTAGTTATGATGTTTACTCTCACATCCATAAGGAAAAGTGTTAGAAGCTGAAATCTCAGCTTATAAAGTTCCTATTCATTGGGTAAGAGGGTGGCATTAAAGGGTAAAAGCTATGGAATATTGGTATTAAAAAGATGGTCTATAGTCATACTGTATTATTCAAGGAGGTGTACATGAAGAACCAAAGGAACATCCAAAGGAAGAGACAATATAAAATCTAAAGAACCAAAATTTGAATATGGTATTATAAATGATGAATCGCTAGTGTCATAAGAAAAGGAATGAAAAATTACTCTACTCTGAGAAGATTAAAATAGGTGCAATTTTTTTTGAAAGGTATAACCCATTGTATTTTTATTTTGCATACTTATAATCAATGTTTGATAGCGATGAACCCAAGATAGTGAAGGAAGCTCTTGTTTTTTCAAAGGCAAAGTCTTGGAAGAAGGATATGAAGGAGGAGATGGAGTCTTTAGATATGAATGTGACTTGAAATCTGGTTAAGATACCTCCTAGATGAAAATATGTGGCCACAAGTGGGTTTCAAAAAGAAGAATGCAAAATGAAAGATGGATATGTATAAGGCTCACCTAGTGGAAAAAATATTATCTCAGATTGAGGTAATTGACTTTGGTGGGACATTTTGTCTAGTATTAAAACTGACGTTAATCAAGATTGTTTAATTTTTTCTATTACATTTGATCTAGATATAGAACATATGGGTCTAAAGACATTATTTCTATATGGGGAGCTTAAAGAATAAATTTACAAGTTTCATCTTAATGGAATCAAGGTGAAAGGGAAAGAAGAATTGGTTTGTATACTAAATAATTCCTTATATGGCTTGAAATAATGACCCAAAATATGGAATCATAAGTTCAAAAATTAAGTGGTTGGGTTTGGGCATGTGCATAATAATGTTGATCTTATTGGAGTGGGTCATAATCGAGGCTAAGACTAGATAGAATTGAATGCACAAGGATAAATCTATATGGATAGTGAAATATGAAGAATAACTTAGAAGAGGAAGAAGCTTGTCTTCAAAACAAAAAGTTACATTAATGAGCATTCATTAGCTAAAATATACATAGAAAGGTACATTTTATAGTGAGGAATTAGGTCACCCAATAAGGTAAATAATTCAAGTCATAATTAGAAAATGACTTAAATTACATTTTTCCTAATGATCTATTATTAACATATGTAAGCTAATTAGACCATGTAGGTAAAACCACATAGTGAGAAAAATCTTATACTAACACCACCTTAAGTGTAGCTTAGGTGGGTAGAAGAATTGGGTCCTAACACAAATTCCTGATGAGGTATCTAAGTACATAGAGATGATCCCCTAGAGAAGGAAGAAAATGAAGTTACCCGAACCTTGAGTAGAATTTTAAAATAAAGATACTTGCTCTCAATGAAAGGTTTGGTCAATATATTAATAATTTGCTTCATTTTATAGACGTAATAGAGATAAATTAATTTCTCATGGATAAGATCCCAAATGAAATGCATGTGAATCTTGATATGCTTGGTCCATTGATGGAAGAAAATATTCCTATAAATTTAGATTATGTTTTGGTTATCGTAGAAGATGACTATTGGTCATCAAAACTAGATGCCAAACTTAGTGAGATACCTTAAATCCAAATAGCCTCAGTGGAAGCATTAATAATTCATATGTATTTTTTACTTGGTATAAGATAAAGCAATAGCATTCTAAATTTTTATTGACTATCTAATTACACATGAACCTATCGAGAAATTTTAGCTTGAAGTAGAATTACAATTATGAATATCACCAACCCAATCTAAATCTATTTAATAAATCAATTTGATGTCAATACCTTCTCTATAGTGAATCTTGAAATGATTGAGTACCCTAAATGTGGTGGAGAATCTACCTAGCTTCTTTCCAATGCAACTCATGTGGTTCCTACATAAATATAGAGACCATGTCCACTATATATGAAATATCAGGTCTAGTGTGCATAAGGTAAATGAGACTACCAACAAGTTTCATATGTGAAGTAACATCAACCAAAGGAGATGAAAAATCATTCTCAAATTTCACACCAAATAGTAAAGGAGCCAAAGCTAGCTTATAGTTAGCTATGTTAAACCATGCAAACAAATCAAGAGCATACTTGGATAATGTAATAGTGATCCTAGATTCAGACTTAGAAATTTCAATCATGAGGAAGTAATGCAACAAGCCCAAATTAGTCATTGAGAACCTATTATATAATAGTTTTCATTACTATGATGGTGGATGAATAATTACCTATGATCAATATGTCATCTACATAGAGAATCATAATAAATAATGAATTATCCTACTATAAAATGTAGACATTTGGATCATTATGGCATCTAGTGAACCAGTCAAAATAATAAAGGTGTTGATGCTGGCATACCAAGATTGAGAATATTATTTGAGGTCATAGATATATTTATGAAGTTTTTAAACTAAGGAGGAATTTTCAAAAAAAAATTGTTGTTCCATGTATATTTCCTCTTTGAGGTCACCATGAAGAAAGTCTCTCTTTGAATCCATCTAATGAACATCTAATGATGTTCTGCACAATAATAAGAGTGAGTTAGATTGAGTTAATTTTGGAAACTAGGGCAAACATCTCAACATAGTCAATTCTAGGTACATGAGAGAAACCTTTTTCTACCAAACATACTTTGAAATTGTCTACGAACCCATCTTATGTAAATTGTGTTCAATATATACACCTACAATAAACAAATTTTCTTCCCTTATGAAGAGGGACTAAATCCCAAGTGTTTTTCCTCAACAAGGAGCCGTATTCCTATTATGTAATAGTATCCCACTCAAAAGTACTTGATGCCTCTTAAAATGATTTTGGATCAAAAGCAGATGCAATGAAAGCATGTGGGGCATTCTAAAATTATACACGGGTTCTATTGGTTTTTGATGGATCTCAAACCCATTTGATAATACTTTGCAATATCTATCTAGCCAAAATAAGACCAGTACTTAGAGAGCCAAGACAAGATTCCTCATTCTCTAAATATATTTTGGGAAGAGGGGAATCCTCATCACTAATCTCATTATTAGAGCTAAAATAAGAATCTAGATCATTAAGAAGTTACTCAAGTGAGTTTGAATCATCAAAATTATCATCAAATTCTAGTGCATCAAAGGAAGAGGTAGGAGTGTCATGTGTGGAGTCTTGAGGACCTTATTGAAATCTAACACTCTTCTCAATGAACAAATCATGATTGGTGAGACAGAGAAGCCTATATCCCTTAACACCCTTAGGATATCCAATGAAGATGCAAGGCTGACTATGAGGTTCCATTACCTTACATTTATTTTTTAGAATGCAGGCCATAGTAGGAGATCTAAATACTCAAAAGAAATTTTTATGGGTTTCTGACCACTTTAAGTTTTAAAATGAGTGACTCTCTTAAATGATTTATGAGGAAATTAGTTTTAGATATAATAAGCATAGTTAATGGCTTCATCCCAATAGTAAGGTGTAAGAGAATTAGATTATAGCATATAGCTGGCCATTTCCTTCAAGGATATGTTCTTGTGTTCTGTAACACCATTTTGCTAAGGATTATATGGAACTACACATTATAGTTCAATCCCATTTGATGTAAAATATTATTCAAAATGGTTACTGACATGCTCACCACCATTATAAGTGTGAAAATTATTAATGGATTTACCTGATAATTATTATAAAAGTGTCTTAAAGTCCTAAAAATGATCACAAACCTATAATTTATACTTTAAAAAAAATATAGCCAAGTATATCTCAAAAAGTCATTGATGAAAGTAAGCATGTATTTAGTCTTATTGAATGAAAGTTTTGGAAATGGACCAGTAATGTTACTCTGGATAATATACAGTATATGTTTAGCTCTTTGTCATTTTAACTTATCATAATTATCCTTAGAATGCTTACCAAATATACATCCCTAACAAATTGTATCATAAAACTTGACTTGTGGTAACCCTAAAACTATGTCTTAACGATTGAATTTATCTAGTTAGTGATAGTTGAGATGGCCAAATTATTCATGCCATACTTTACTACCCCATCTGAATGAGTGAGTAGAGAAGTAGAGGGCTGATTAGAAAAAAATGTGAAAAAGTATATAATTATGATTGGTGATCTTCTTTTCTAAATGCAACAATAGAGTTACTATTTTCTTCCCTAATAACCAATGAATTAGGTGTGAACTCAACTTTCTTTCCCAAATTGATGTAAATGATTTTATAAACAATAATGATATTAATAGATAAAGAGGGAACACATAGAACATCATGAAATGTCTCATCACTCACTTCAACAAATCCTCTCCTACTAAATTTTACATGAGTATCATCACCAAACAAGATGAAAGGCATATAATAAGGTTCCATGGAGGAGAACATGTCTTGTGATGAAGCCATGTCGTGTGATGCACCAAAATCAATATCCTGTGTGGAACATTGGGATGTAACTGCAACAAGTGATTTGCCCTTATCTTTGCCCTTCTTACTATATTTGGCCTTAGAAAAATTTTGCACTGATAAAATATGATTGTAAGACTCATGGACACTGATGTTGTGCTTCTCAAACATCTTAGTTATTTGGTCAATATGGTTATTCATGCATTTAGATTCATCATGCCCAAATTTATTGTATTAGCCACATGTGAGTCACTCTTTCTTGGGTTTTCCACCTAAGGAGGAGGATTCTTTTGATGCTTTAGTGTTAGCATCAAATTTCTACCCATTTCTTTGATTTGGGTCCTTCTTGTTATATTTCTTCTCATTTTTTCCATAAGCCTTGTGTTTGTCTGGAATCATAATTAAGGAATGTGATTTAGATGACTTCAGTATACCCATTTGAATGAACTTAGCTTACTCTTAGTCAAGTCAACATTAAAGTCATCTAAAGATAGCATGGTCCATATAACTCCAAGGGTATGATTGGTGGTGTGAAGGTAGAAATGAAAATAGAATAGTTAGATTTTAATCTGACAAGGATGGAAAGAATCAATTGATAATCATTTTTATCAATGTCATATAGTTTCAATTTCAAACTAAGTGATTTAAACTTTTTGAGTAAGTCTTGCACTGTAACAAAATTGTCTGGGCTTAAATTGATGAGCTCATACTCCAACTCATGACCTCTCATTATGTCCTACTTCCCAAATAGTTTTTCCAATATGGTCCAAAATTCATTAGGAGTAGTAGATTTAATATGAAAGAACAAGTCTAGAGATATAGACAAACATAAAATACCATAGGATTCATCACTTCTATTATACCACTTCACCTTCTATGCCTCACGTGTCAATTATTTTATATACCCATCATGATTTTGTGTAAGCCTTTGATCCTTAGGAGGATTTTCACTTTGAATTTTCACTCATGATAGTTGAATGGTGTAAGAATCAAAATATAACTTAGATTCATGGTGCATAAATTAAGTATGTGTTAAACTATGTGTGTTAAAAGATTATAAATGTAGAACCCTATAAATCTATTGAGATTCAAATTTATAAGGCACTAAAATATTACTGATGCATAGATATTGAAAAACTTGCACTTTCAAAAAATGGAACCTCAAAAAGAGTCGTAGACTGAAAGTTATGCATGTTTGAAGTTCTATATGGCATGTAAAATCTCCACTTTAAATTTTTAAAAAATGTTGGGTGTGGAAAAGTTTTGATTGGGTTTTAGAGTTACACCCCACTAATAAGAATCAAATTTTAAACCCCTTTCATGTGATCATGCAATATGGCCAATGGGGTAAGACCTTTTGTGAGTACTCCCCCTCCCACTTTTGATTGATGTGATTTATATATGAGTGACATCACCCAAAAATGTCATAAAAATGTGAAAAATGTTGGTGGAACTAGATGTCTACTCAGGCAAGTGGCAGAATCCAAAGAGTGTTTGAGCAAACATCCAAACCTAGTGCATGTTCTAATAACCATGAAAATTTGGATGATGTCCAAGTAGGCATTGGAAATTAGGGTGTGTTTGAGCAACCTTGAGAATTTGGATGATGTCCAAATAGGTATTGTAAGTTGAGGTGTGTTTGATCAGGAGTTAGAACCCATGATGTGTTCAAATAGGCATAAGAACCCAAGATGTGTTTATACAGGAGCCAAAATTTGAAAAGTGATTTTGTAATGATCATAACCTAGCAGGTGTGCACACACTCACCCAAGTGTCCACCCAAACTTGTTTTTCTACTGAGAAATATCTGCCATCTATCAAAACTACCTATGAGGGGTGGAAATTTTGCCAAATTAGACAAACCTCAAAAAATATGGATCTTTTTATAGTTTATCCAAAATCTGATAGAGACCCACTTGGTTTCTTAACAAAACCTATAAAACATATAAGTGGTTTTTACTTTAAGTCATTGAAAATTATGGATTTTTGAATAATTCAAAAAATGGCCTTGAAACCCTTAAAAAATGCTCAAAAATAGACTGTCATGAAACTAAGTCATGTTTACAATTGTTTATAGGGTTTTTCCACCTTATAAATCTAATAGAACTATTTTTTTCACTTAGAGACTCCAAATGTGCATATTTACATGGTTTTTTAAAAACCCCACCAAATCCTAGAAAATTAAAATCCATGAAAATCTTGAACAAGCAAGAATGCAAGATCTCACAACAAAATTGATGAATTCATCTACCAACGTAGCTATGATACTATAACAGAGTGGGCCACAATCTAGGATTATACTAGATAGAGTTGAATGCACTAGGATAAATTTATATGGAGTAGTGAAATCCAAATAACAACTCAAAAGATGAAGAAACTTGTCTTCATAACAGAAAGTTGTATTAATGAGCATTCATTAGCCAAAACATTCATAAGAAGATACATTTTATAGTGAGGAATTAAGTTACTCAAAAAGATAATTAAATCAACTCACAATTAGTAAATGACTTAGAGTATATTCCTCTAATGATCTACTATTAACCTAAGTAAACTAATTAGACCATTAGGTAAAACCACATAGTAGGATAAATCTTACTCTAACATATCTTTTTATTTACTAAAAGGAATATGGTGATCAATTTGTCATCATAGCCTTCTATGTGCATGCCGTGCTACTAATAAAAAATGAAATGGGCATGATAAATTAATTGAAGTCTCAATTATCTACACAATTCAATATGAAAGATCCCAAATGCTACAAGCTTAGTCATAGAAATCAAAATGGATTGTGTGATCAAGAAACTTTTGTTAAACTAGAGGAAATACATTGTGAATGTTTTAGAAAGGTTTATAATGAATGAAAAGAATTTGATGTACATTATTTCCCAATTGGTTAGAAACTATCAACCATGTAGTGTCCAGAAACTTAGGAGGTGTTTGAAGACATGATTCCTAATCATCTACGAGTTTGGTGAGAACACTAATATACACAATAGTTTTCACTATACCTGATATTACATAGGTAGTGGAAAAAATTAATAGATTCATGTCTGATCTGAGCAAGGAGAAACTTGCAGTGGTGAAGAAGATCTTCCTATATTTGCAAGGAATGTATGATCAAGATATATTCTCTCATGTTACATTTGATACAATTAAGATGGTCTATATCTATTTTTAATTCTAATTAGGTTGGTGATCTTGATTTTCATAGGTATGCCAGTTTCTATGTATTCAACTATTTTGTTGTTGTTATAAGTTGAATGGTAAATGATAAGCTAGTATGACCATTTATACCATCTAAGTTGAATACATCATATCTACTCATATAAGCAAGGAATTAATGTGGCTTTAAAGGTTGTGCTCTACTATTGGGTTCAAGTTGGAAGTGATAAATATAAGTTGTGATAGTCAAAGCAATTTTTTTCTAATAAATAATCTTGAATATTTTTTTTAGGAGAAGCACATTGATGTGTGATATCATTTTTTAAGGGAAATAGTGAAAAAGAGTGAGATATCTCTAGAGATGGTGGACACAAAGGAAAATGGTATGGATTCATTGATCAAGGTAATGGGCATTGAGAAGTTATCCTAGTACAAGAAGAAGGTGATCATGTCTTCTCAAAGTTACTTAAGGATGAGTGTGTGCTCCCTTATACAAAGTGTTCAACAAGTGAAAGATTGTTGGGAAATGTCTTAAATTTACATCAATCTACACAATAATAATTTTACATATATTTCAACAGGCAATAATCAACATCAATAACATTGATAAACATATATAACTTTTACTAATATCTCATGAGTGTCATTGTATAACCTTCATGTCCCCTCTACTTTATATTTTAATTCTTAAAAATTGTAGGATAGTGCCTATGTTCATATTAGAAATAAAGAAGAAGAAAAACAACATTTCATACCACATTTCCCTTCCTCGTAATTTATTTTCTTACAAATTAAAGAAAAATTATCTTTATTTTCATACATAATATATTGAGAACAATAAATTACAGTCAACAATCCAATAAAATATAATAATTTTTATTTAATATTGAACTTCCTAAAGTTTTTATTTAATTTTTAGACCCAAAAAAACTCTTAAAATTATTTGTTTATCATCCTATTATTGGTTGACATTACAATTTTTCATGTTCTCCTTATATATAATTGTTCTAAATTTTAAAACAAAAATTTCAATGATGTAATGATATGTACACAATATCAACAATTATTAGCACTAATTATTGATATTGTACACATCAAATAATTTTTTTTAAAACAAAATTCTTAATGATAACATGTGTCCAATAATACTAGTTATTAATATTAAATTAGGAAGAACTCTCATAAATTTTTCAATGTAATTATTATTCCAGCATTAATTAAGGACAATAATTTTCACTTACTAAATTTTTATAACTAACACCCTCTCCCAAAATTAGGGGCTTAAAATTTGGTAGAGTATAATTCAATAATTCAACTGGTAATAATTTTTTTTATAATATAATAAATTGATCCTAATAATTTTGCATGGTAAGAAATTTATATATATAATCATGCATGTTAATGTTGATTCTCTTTTAAAAATATAAATATAAACCAGATACACAACCATTATTCTATTTATTTCTTTCTTCTTAAATTTATGAAATACACACAATGACCAATCACACATTTAATCAATTATATAAAGACATTATTTTTAATTTTATTCTCATTTTAACTCATGTCAAATATAATTGTAAGTAAAAAATATATATACTTTCCCAAATATTTATTGGAATAGATAAATCTATTAAATAATAAAAAAATATTTCATGGAAAAATCCTTATTTAAATTTACCATCCTCTTATCTATATTTGTCCTTTCACTTTATTTCCTATAACTCTAATGATTACAAATTTTGATTGTACTTACTAACTAGTAGTTACCCCAAAGGTGCAAAGAAAGCAGGAGGAATTTTAAACTATATTGTATAATTAAGATATTATAATTTGTAAATGGACTTTTACAAGTAAAACAATAAATAAATAAGATTTAGACATTAAATTTAAAGTTGAAATTGATATATGATGATTGAAGTTGACATATGATAATTGAAAATGAGATACAAATATACATTAAATTTAAAATTGAAATTAACATATAACAATTGAAAAGATGTAAAATTTAAAATTAAACATATTAAATAAATAATTCACTCCATAACACTTTATCCTATCACTACACCTATCAACATAATAATAATAATAATAATAATAATAATAATAATAATAATAATAATAATAATAATAATAATAATAATAATAATAATAAATGTTTTAAAAATAAAATTAAATGAATCATGGGAAGTGTAAATTATATATACATATAGATGAAAAAAAAAGAATCCATACCTTAAGTTTAGAGAATATATGTGATATTATATATAATGTCTAAGTGCCATAAGATGAAAGCCATATGATTTCAATTTCATAGTGTTACCATTTGTACCAAGTACATGGATACATAAAAGGCGTGGAAATCTTAGAGAAAAGAGACATCTCCACATCAAATTTTTTGGGCCTCTATTATGACATCCAACACTGTCCATTTTGATCTCAAGATTTCAAGAAAGGCCATTTTGATCTCAAGAAAATTTAAAAAAAAAAAAAATCATCAAAATTTTAAAATGCATGGATGCCATGCAACCTATAAGTGGTGCAATATTCATCTACAGGCAAAGAAGAACATATTCATCATTCTAAAGCTTGAAGCCCACATGGTAGTACACAACATTAAGGCAACGCTACCCCACTTGATATACTCTGAAGAAAAATCGATGTAATAAGTTAACAATATCAGGGATTTCTATTTTTATCATTCTTATATTAATATCATTTTTCCAATTTGAATTTACCAACATATTTATAGAGGAATTTAACTACGGAGAAATGAACAACAAGACATACCAAATTTTTAGTAGATATTTAATTTAATTAATTTAGAATATATATATAAAACAAATAAACCTCCAATAAATAAATATATACTATTTTAATATTAGATTTTAATATAGTATATTAGATTTTATAGTATATATTTTAATATATTCTATACATAAATATTATATATTTAATTATATATTATATTATGTAACATGTATTTAAATATTATATTTAATTATATCATATATATTTTAATATATTATAGTATATTATTATAATAAATTACATATTATATCTTATAATATACTATATATCATAATATAGTACATATTATTTTCTATTTTAATATATTAAAATATACTATAAAATATTATATTATATGTTATATTTCAAATACAGTCTTATTATAATATATTATATATGTAAATATATAAATGTTATAAAATATGCAAATTTAAATAAATATATTTATGGTATTTTATAAAGAAATGATAATAATGTTATAAAACAGAAAATTAAATAACAAGAGCTACGTTGTAGTTATAGTACTTGTTATGTTGTAAGGTAGAAGATTGGAGGTAGTATATGTATTTGATTAGGTATTAATTAAATACGGTTTCATTTGTGGTGAGAATATTATTGAGACAAAGTGGTGACCATTTACTATCTGTATGGTAGTTTTTTTATTAAAATGATCATAGGTAATTGTTGTGCGTTTATCAATTACGCTTAATTTTTTGGCTCTATGATTTATTTCGTAATTATATTTTTTATAAATAATTCCAAAAATGTCAAATAAATAATAAATTTGTAAATGCATACTTTTATTGCATATATATTTGATTCTATATTTACATGTTTTGTTTGTGCATTAAAAACAATTAGTGATAAATTTATGTTTTGACTTTACTTTTATGATCAAATGTACAAAGTACATATAATTGAAATAAGTGCAGGAATTGATAAAAATATGTTTTCCAGTCGATTTTTTTTGTCATTTTACATTTGCCAAATTTGTCTATTTGCAATTTGCTTTGTAAAATATATTCATAAAGTTCTTTGTTTATTTTTCAAGAGAAAAGATATATTTTTTTGCTTTGTGGTCAGTCCAATATGCATAAAAGATATTGAAATGTATATATATTTTTATCAAATCATGTTTATATATGTAGTTTGCATATTTGGAATAAGAACTAAAATGTGCTTCTACATACATTCGTGTTGATCTTCTTGTGAAAATTTATTTTGCATCATAGAAATATTGAAATCAACGATTAATCGAAAAGGTCATAGTCCAATTAGTGAGGGTGATGATTACTTATATCCATCCACTAGGATAAAAATCCCTCTAGTTATCCAATACAAAGATTCAAATGGTCAAGGCCAAAATCGTGTCCGGAATGAATTTGACGGTATGGATACCTTTACTTGTGACTACTTAACCAAAGGAGCTCATTGATTCAAATGTATACTTATTATTGTAATATGCTATATATTTATTTCTAAAATATGCACTAAAATGTTGCCATTCTATGTAATTCAATGATTCCATGTGAATGCTCCTTATTAAAATACGTAATAAAAATAAAATTAAAAATCATTGAAAAAAAAACGTTTTGTAAATATAAATTTATTTTAAAAAATGTTACATAAACATTTAAAATATAATATATTATAAAAAAGATAAATTAAAACTATATTTTAATATTTTATAACATTAATCGTTCCCCTCTATATAAGAACCTTAAAAAAACTCAATATAAATTATTTAACTTAATTTAATTTTTTCCCTTAATTAGTTTATCAATTAAATATATTTCCATTAAAAGTATTTGAACCGTGAAAAATAAATATACCCCATAAATTGGGGCCATAGAAGCTATTTAAAAGGGAAGAGATAGCATCTTGATTTATACTCTAAACAGTTAGACTTTACTTTTTAAGGAATGGAGCTTTAAAAATACTCGAATGGCTAAGCGGTACATAAACCATTTTTAAATCATTAAGCCATACAAAAACCATTTTTAAATCACTAAACCATACCTATTCAAGACGTTTTATATAATCAAATGTTACATTTGATTCAGCTTTTGAATCCCCTATTCAATATCAAAAATACCATGTTAACTGCACTGTTCCTACCAAATGGCTGGACGGATTGATAGCTCCCATTATTTATGTTGGCTTTCAAAGACTTAACAGCTCGTACATGGGCCTTCCTTTAACACGTATGCGCTTAACACGCCAGCTGTCCCTGACATTAAGATTTGCAGTGTAACTCGCATGGATCGGTTAACGGGCTAGTTTTCACAATCGATGCAGCAATTTCCTGGCTTATGCTCTTCAGTTCCCCTCTAGCGACTTTAAATCAATTCTTCATTTTTGTCCTCTCAATCTTTTATGTCCGTAGGAGATAGCGTTAATAAAACTCAGGGAGACATTAGAACAAAAAGCTTTTTTCATTCTGACACTTTGCTTAGATTCAGATTCAATAAAGATCCTTCAGATTTGCGCTCTATTCTTCTGGAAAAAGGATGGAGTCAAATCCTTATGCAGACCTTCACAGTAGAGGCGATTTGAAACTTTTGACTAATGAAGAGACTACTGAAGAGACTGCTACTGAGACGTCGGCCATATGGGGATTTGGAAACATCACTAGATAAAAATTTCTAATTTCTGCCCCAGCATGTTTGAAAAGAAAGTCCTTGTTTTTAAGCGTAGCATTGATTCTGGTTCTGAGTCTCGTACCAACAGTATTAATTCTGGGTTTATTTACGTTAACAGGTGTCCTAAGCTGAGGAGGAAATTTACTGGCGGCAGGTGAACAATCTAGAGAGGACCAAGCGGAACCCAAATGGCTTGAGCCTAGAGCGGACGCAAATATAATTAAAATAAAATTAAAATTAAAATTAACATTTGAATGCTAATATTTTATATTATTTAAAAGTCTTTGCTTTACACAAATATTAATAATTTTATTTAAGTGATCCTTCCATATCATAAAATTCCATGTTACATTCACATTTAAAATATTTAAATAAATATAAAAGTCTTTGCTCTACACAAATATTAATTTTATTTAAATGATCCTTCATATCATAAAATTCCATGTTACATTCACATTTAAAATATTCAAATAAATATAAAAGTCTTTGCTCTACACAAATATTAATAATTTTATTTAAATGATCCTTCATATCATAAAATTCCATGTTGCATTCACATTTAAAATATTCAAATATCATTTATTAAAGAAACAAACAAACATAAATAAATAAAATACAATAAAATAAATAAATAAATTTACATTATTATATATTAAAAATTATATTAATTTCCAATTCAATCTTAAAAACAAAAGATTAATGTCCATATCCCCAAGCATAAACATATTTTTAATGGAGTAATCCTCACATATCATATAATTTCATATAGTGTAAATCACATTTAAATTATTCAAAGTGCTCTCTATAGTATTGAATATAATGGTTATTTATAATTATAATTGTTTAATTTTATATTAAAAAAAATCACAAATATTTTATTTTATAAATATATTTATAATAAAAACTTATTTACATAGTTTCAATCTTTTATTTTTATGTAATGTAATAAGTCTAAAAAAAGGAGCCAAACAAATATATATTAAGTTTCAATAGCCTCTCCTTTTTTCCACCTCACATTTTAAGTTTAATTATGAGCTTTTAATCAAATACAAAATCTAAAACTCAATCTGATAGGTAAATGTTTATCCATATAATTAGTCATTCTTACATTTTAACAAGAGGCGAACGAAGTTGGAACTTTCATAAAGATTGATGCTATTTTTTGGAGTTTCAGTTCGATTTACGTTTGTGTTTTTATTGACCTTTTCATGTTGCTCTCCTTTTTGGTTAATCTGCGCTCCTCACGAGACTTGTGGACTCAACATCTTAATTATGAAGGCCTTTCTTTATGTTGCTTTCATTGCCACCTCCCTAGTCATCGTATCATTGGATGTTCCTCCAAGCCCCGTCAACATCATCAACAAGTCTGGAAGAGAAAATAAGGGGAGCTTGATCTATTTTTAAAGTGGCAAATCACGACAAGTTTTACTACCCCCTTTCTCTCACTCGAGGATGATGACGAACGCTATTGTGGGATGCCCTGCACCTACTCCCCTTGCCCTCCGTCTCTCCCCCCTTTCTCAGTGTGTTGAGGACCCCCCTTCCCCACCCCAAACCTTTCCTTCTGTAGAAGATCCCTGGCAGGAGAATCCGACCCCCTGTTCAATCACTCCTCGAGCTGACCCTCCTTGGTCTCCCCCATCCAGGGCTTCTAAGAGGCATGTGGATGTTGGAGTCCCTCTAAAGAAGAAATGATGTAGATCGGAGGCAGAATTACTGAGGGTGGAAGCGCACTTTCTCATATCCAATGGATCTCAATGGACTCTAGAAGACTTCCATTCTAAACAAGGGCGATAGATAATATTGTTTTGTGGATAAGCCCCTCTAGTGGATAGTTAGCAGAGATTGGTCTTGAGTGATGTATTATTCTACTTCCTTTTTTGGGTGTTTGGGTGTTCGGTTATCTGTTTCCTCTCTTTTGTTACCCCTCTTATTAGATTCTCTACGGATTTTGTGTCCCTTAATTATTGTTCCTTTGGGAGGTGGTATCCTTCTACTCTTTTTCTTTCTTCTTCCTTCCATTTTACTATGGAAAATGGGTCCCCTTTTGTGTTCCATACTAATTCATAGCTCCAATAAAAAATGATTTACCCAATTAAATTAAAAAAAAAGCGAATAACCTTTAACAAACCTAGAATAACCTTTAACAAACCTATTTTATACATACATTAATGATAGGCCTATTTTATACATACATTAATGATAGGCCCACTACCATGTGTAATGTACTAAGTCGAACAAAGAGAGCCAAACAAACACCCACTTGCTTTCATTAGCCTCCTTTCTTTGCCCTCCTCCCATATCAGTACCCCAGTGGTTACTTATTATTCACTGGGTGAGGTCCTTTACGAGGAGATTATAATGGCCTGGAGTAGTGCCACAGTGGTTACTTATTATTCACTGGTCTCTTTGGAGAATTCCCACTCTCAACAGCAATCTAAACCAATCAAAACGAAATCCAATAATCAGTACAAAGTAATGTTACATCAAATACATTCCTAAATGCATGCAGGGTATGGTAGTATTCAAAGAAGCAGGTTTGGTAAAGGAGGCCTAAATAATAGGTCACTCTCACATATACCTAAATCATGAAGAAGCATCACAGTTATTTTGTTTCTTGAGTCGGTTGTTCAGTGATTATGCATAATTAAGCACAGTAATAATTATGTGTGGGGTGGAAATGCTTACAGTAGAAACATTTGATTCTCCACCATTTGATCTCATCTTAGTAGCATTCTCAGTTAATTGGCATCTTCGGAAAGAGTGCAGCCAACAAAAAAATTCGATTGTGGATATGATAAAAAAATACCCAAGTTAGGGTTTCCGTTGGCGTCCTTGCTGTGAGAAACTATATCATTATCCCCCTTTAGAATTATATGCGCATATCTATTTTGAATAATGATTACATTTCTCCAGGCAGTAGCAAAAGCGCAGGAGGTAATCATTCGCATCAGAATTTATGCGTGGCTCATCAATGATCCACCAATCATTGGGATTCGTGGTTTCGATACAACTTTAGGACAAGGGAAAGAATCCATGAACCAGTGATTAGATTGTGAGGGCTGGAAGGACTCCTAGTATTTTTGGAAGAACAGCTTCATATACAGCCGCCATTCGAATGACACATTTGATAGTGAAGGAATGAAAAAATATCTTATCTAATTTGTATTTTATTTGATAGGATGGGTTGGAGTGTAATGGAGTGCGTTGTTTATTTTTAAATTTGATGTTATTTGATTGTCATATGTCAATTTTAAATTTAAATTTAACGTTTATTTGATTGTCACATGTCAACTTGAACCTTAAATTTGACATCCATTTGATCGTCATTTAGAAGATTTTTTTTTGTTTGAAGAAGTCAATCGAAAAATCATAATATCTTGACCATACGGTGGAGCCTTACCGCGCCCTTCACCTAACCTGACCTTATTTTCTAGAAAATAATTTTATGAACCCAACACATTGGTGTAGTCAAATAGATGCCATTGTTACCACTCAGTGTGAAATTGGAGGAGAAGGTAATAAAGTTATTAATAAATGTGGTATGTGAAAAATCTAAGATAAAAACTTTGAAATTGATATCTCTCAACATATTTCAGATAAATGTATTTAAAATATCCATACATGTAGTTATACTCATACGTTCTAATAGTAGAATGATTATTATTGTTTGGATAAAAGATTAATCATTTGGTTTGATTAAAAAATACCTTGAATTAAAGATTAAAACGCTTGATTTTCCATAATATTAAAAAACACAAGGTTTATTACACCAATAGGCGTGCACCTATTAGATTGAGCCTTACATTTTGTATCTCATCGAAGATCCACAAAGTATATATGGGAAACCCTCAAGGGGAATAAAACCCACTGAAACACAGCTTGCACAAATCATCCTATAAGACCGTGAATCAATTTTAGTTGAGCACCAATCCAAAAAGGAGCACCAACTTGCTAGGAGGCTACAATCGCCTTGTTGATCAAACACCCACTCAATCAACACTTTGAATCTATCCACCTTGCTCTTGTTTCCCTCTCACAACTGATGATGGTCTTCTTTTGATCTATCACATTCAAATATACCTCTCACACAAGCAAAGACTGTCTTTTACCTTCTTCGCTCAATTAGCCCTTCTATGGCTTGAAACTATCATGACAACACTCATGAAACCCTGTATATGTCTATGACTGATTCATATCATTTATTTGATATGTTTCACCACTTGTGTAAGCTCACATAATCCTCTTCTTCTTCGCTTCACATCTACACACTTTTTTACATATATTCACCCACTAATAGGCCTAAAAATGTCTAGTATATATAAAGACTTTTCTTGTCCGTATCCTTCTTGGTTGGCCAAGAAATATTATCCTTTTAGGTCATCCATGGAATGGATCTTATAACACTTCATAGGAAAGAATAAAACATGATTTGAGTCCCTTTAGGTCTTACCTTTTAGTCAAATAGGCATTATCTCTCTTTTAGGTCTCATGGAGACCTAATCTTATTAGGCCTAATAGCACACGTTACCCTTTGATCCTTTTGGAAAATATTCAAACACTTTGCACAAAAGAAGCACATCATATGTCATCCCAATATACCTATGCTAAGCTCATGAAGGCTCTGTAACACTTTTTAGCTCATATCACTACTTGGAATATATCATCAGAATAGTTCATATTAGCCCTGTGTGAATCCATAAAGTCTATCTAAAATAAATGAACCACAAACATAAATTTACCTAAAAACCATGGTAATAAAACATGTACAAAGAAGCCTCATGACCTCAGAGACATCATCATGTGTATTGGATCTCATAACTTATGGAAAAAATGCTCAAACCCTTCTCTGCAAGAAGTCCACTCAAAACTGCCAATTAGTCAAAAAACACAGTCATGGAACCTTTAGCCTTTGTCACTTGTAGGAACACTCTTAAGGTCTTACAATGCATGATTATGATCTTAAATCATCCTCATAGTAAATTTCATCAAAATTATCATAATCATAAATGACAACTATTGGTTTACATACCAATCTGTTGACCTCCTCTCTCATAGACCTTATTCAGTTAGACAAGCCATTTTGGATTCTATGTTCCAATCCTCTTATATTGACTTTAAAGATTTTAAAAATAATGTATAAGGAAATCATGTCATAAAAAACAAAAATATATTTATTTTATACTTTAGCTAAGGGTAGAGATCCTCCAACTCATCACTCCCACTTGCTTACTCAGACTTGTCAAAACACCTTCAAACACAATTATGCTGAGAATGACTTTCAACTCTTGTATAGACACTTTTGGAGACACCTGATGCATTTGGATGGTCCTATGAGATCATTAGGTAACTATAAGATAGAAATATACCATGGTCAAGTGACAATATTAGTATTGTACACCAATCTCACATCTTTACACCTTCATTGTCTTATCTGCACTAGACATGTCAACTTACAAGCAATATTATCAACATATCCATTAACATCCAAATTATATAATCAACATTAATGTGTAATATAGGAATTTAAAAACAAATCCATGCATTTTGATCCATACCTAATTCTTGAAAACACATCCTTAATCTCATTATCACTTCTGCCTAGTTTTTTTCACTATCTGCTTCACTAGGCCTTTTAATGATAAGTCAACTTCCATGATTGGTTTAGCATATTTTAGGTCTAGAACCTAATAAGAAACCATAATGAGCATAATATATAAGTCTCAAGATATAAACTCCATCCACTCATCAAATTTGACTCAGTCAACTCTACCTGTAATAGTTTTTTTTGAAAAATATGGCTTTTCCTATAGGGTCCACTCACTCATCTTACAGACCAATGTCACATGGAGATACCTGGGAGAGTCCTCTACATCCTCAAATCATAAAAATGGGTCATACAATCTATTCTAATCCATTTCCATAAAAATATTCCATATGGGGTCAAAGTTAGGGTTTTAGAGAGGTTTAAACCACCTTACAATCTTAACGATTACTCATAAAGATTAGGCCCTTAATCCAAAAACCAATGCTTGAAAATTTGAGTCAGTATCCTTACCCATGTACCATAAATGGATTATATTCTCATGTAGATGTTACATATGCCAACAAACACATGAAAATTCTTTTCAGGTTGAGAACCCTTCATTCTGCTCACACATGAAACCTCAAAACCACATTTTATGCCTTTCCTTGTAAAATTTGACCTCATAATTGGTAAACATACTTGAAATATCATGACATACCTCTTTAAATTTTCATTTTTCCATGATTACCTTGAAAACTAATTTTGATACCTTAATAGACCACCACCTATCTCTTTGCTCTTTAGGCTTTTGAACTGTAGGACACATTAGGCCTAAAAATTGACCTTTTAGCAATTGTTCAAGAATTATCCATCTCAATCACATATTAGATAAAATTCTCAAATTATATAACACTTCTTTTCATCCTTCATATGTCTTGAAAACACTTCATGGTACCTTATTGGGTCAGGCAAGATCTAGGACTAGTTTGGTTGTATGCTTAAGCTTAAGACCTTACCCTTGTAGGCTTACCTTGAAGCTTTCTTGAGTGTTACAACACCTCATATGAATGATTGAGCATGATTTATCATCCTTAAACATCCACTCATACCTGTATGTATCCATCTCACTAGACCACCATATTCATACCCTCTCACATGGTCTCTTCATGTGATGATCAATGTCATGACTAGGCTTCTCAAGCTCTTGAAGTCTTGACAACTAGACTTAAAACACTCATTTATAATTAAACACTTTGATCATATGTATTATATTATCCTTAGATAGTAGCATACATTTGTACACACTTATTCATATAATTTTCCTTCAAATTCTCTCTTGTCATATGGATTCCTTGTCACATACCACTTCACCATGCATCTTTACTAGATGCACTTTGACATCAACTTTGACCTTGGCACTAATGAAATATATTTTGACCTTGACATCAATGATAAAAATTCTCAACAAAATCCACCTTTGTCATTGATGGCAAACCATTCTTCAGACTGATCACTCATCTCCCCAAGCTGGTCAAAGTCCCTTCTTAGACTTTCTCCCCCTTTGACATTAATGACAAAGGGTCCTGCATATACTATCATGTAGAACCATACCTTATTTATAAATTAAATTAACACATATAATATGAATCATCAAGGAAACATGATCAAACTTACTACAAGTATATCTCCTTTAGATAAATTATGATAACAAGACCATTTTTCAATGCATAACAAGCTCAGTCACAAACCTGAATAACTCCCCCTCAAACCAAACATTCATCATGCTTCTGATGCCTAAATAGTGTCTCCATGAAGTCTAATAGAGTCACCACTTCTTATGGTATACTAAAACATTACAATTTTATAAGATTCCCAGATCTCCATACTCTCATCTAACTAAATGTCCTTCAATACCCTTTTAGTCTTGATTTGCATTATAGGTTTGATCTCTTCTTTATCCATTTGATCATCAATGTGGGATGAAAATAGGCATTCTTGACTTGTTTTCACATTTTAAGCATGATCTATCATATAAAGTAGTACACTTAATCTTGTAGACTGATCATGACTCATATTCATTATCTTAGGTTTCCAACATTCATTTGTTTTTTCTCTAGCACTATAAGGGCTTCAAACCTCCCATTTTGACTTGATGACCTTCTAACCTTGCTAGGACAAAACCTTTAAATGTGTCCTACATCATGAAAATTGTAGAAAACCATCTTATACATACCTTTTGATGTGATCTATGACACCTTCCATAGTACCATGAATACTCATTCTTGGAAGGTCTTCTATATTATTTTGCTCTATACCCAAATTTATTGCACATAAAATAGTAACCATTGAATGAATTGACATAAATTATTGTATTTGGCTGATTGATAGGTCTTTTCATGTTGACCTTCTTGTCTTCAACAATCTTGTCCTTGACTTGAGATGTCTCCTTTTGATCTTCTTTGAACCCAAGATCTATTTTGTCACTTTCATATTTTTGACAACTCAAGATGTCATCCAATGCCTTAGTGCTCTTCTCAAACTTCACAAAGATGCTCACCTTGCTTGATTCTTGATTCAAATCAATTTCAATGATTCCACTTCAGTTTCATAAGTGATGCACTCTTCCTCTTTATCCCTTAGGCTTGCACTGACTACTTCTATTTGTGCCTCAACTTGATTGATGATCTCATCATACTTTTTAGAAGCGTTACTTAATCTTTCCTCAAACAAGGCAATCTGGTCCTTATAGTCCTTAACAAGTGCTCTTAGTTTGTGATTATTTTTCCTTTGAAAGTTCAATTCATCAAGTGCACTTACCAATTATGTGTCAATAGCTACTTCAGCTTCTTATTCATCTAATTCCACATCAACTATAATGATTTTCCTACTTGAACAACCCTCAATGTCTAATTTTATGTTCATAAGCAAAGTTTCATTGTTGTCATGCTTAGATTCATGACTGCCATTATCACTATTAGATTCACATGAGTCACTTACATCAGAAAGATTCTCTTCCTTAGTGTATAATCTTTTCTTGTTCTTGCAAGTTACTTTTATACCTTCATACTTTTTGAACTCGTTTTTATCAGGATTATAGGTCTTCTTGTCATCTTTATGATGTTCATCATGTTATTCATCATGATCAGACTTATCCTTGTTGGGGAACTTGGATGCATAGTGACCAATCATACCATAGTTAAAGCATTTGAATGACAACTTGCCTCTGTACTTACTAGATCCAAATCTCAACTTTCTTTCAAAAATAACTATCAGTTGATCATCATCAATATTTGAGCATTCCTCATCCTTGACCTTCTTGGATTTTGAATTCTTCTCAACTTTGAATGTTGCTTCTTTCTTGGGAGGTTTGCCTTCATTATTTCTCATCTCATAGGTAGTTAAGATGCCATGAAGCCCATCCATCTCTAGCTTGTTCAAATCTTACATCTCTTCAATTGTAGATACCTTAGAGTCAAATTTAAAATTTAGTGATCTAAACACCTTTTGAACAATAGTGGATTCTTTAATTTCTTCTCCCAATCCTCTAATTATATTTACAAATTCATCAACCTTCAATAGGTAGGATGCAATGGTTTCATCTTCACTCATTTTTAGGCTTTCAAACTGTCTTCAATGGGTCTGCAATTCAACCATATTCACCTTGGTGTCTATTTCATAAATAGTCTTTAATTTTTCCCATATCTCTTTAGTTTAATTAAAATGCATTACCTTCACTACTTCTACATCTGATAGACCACAAAGAATGCCATTCATTGCCTTGGATTTGTTTTCACTAGCGTTCTTACCTATTACATCTGTTGGAGGAATAAGAGGAGCTATATAATCATTCATAACTGACTACCAAATATCATGTCCTTGTGACATCAAATATATCTTCATTCTAAAACTCCAAAAGGCATAGTTAGATCCATTGAACAATGGAGTCTTACAAGTAGAGAAAGCACCTTGAGCTTGTTGACTAGCCATCTTTGCTTCTAGGATCTCCTTTAGGTTTTTTAACCTACTTCAAAAGAAAAGGCTCTAATACCAAATGTTGGAATTAAAATGATTGAGAGGGGGGGGGGGGGTTTAATCATTCTTCAAACTTTCATATACAAAATTACTTAAGAAATAATAGATCAATTAGACAAGCATATACATTTTAACAAGCATAAACATCAATCCACAAGAGCATGAAACATATGAACGCAAATTATATGTGGGAAAATGTCAAGGGGAATAAAATACACTGAAACACAGCTTGGACAAATCATCTTATAAGACTATGAATCAATTTTAGTTGAGCACCAACCCAAAAAGGAGCACCAACCCCTAAATTTATCAAGCACCAACTTGCTAGGAGGATACAACCCCTTTGATGATCAAGAACCCACTCAATCAACACTTTGAACCTATACACCTTGATATTATTTCCCTCTCACAACTGATGATGGTCTTATTTTTCTCTATCACACTCAAATTGGCCTCTTACACAAGCAAAGACTACCCTTTACCTTCTTCACTCAATTAACCCTTCTATGGCTTGAAACTATCATGAAATAACTCATGAAACCCTATAGATGTCTATGAATAATTCATATAATTTATTTGATACGTTTCACCAACTATATAATCTCAAAAATCCTCTTCTTATTCACTTCATATCTACATGCTTTTTTACATATATTTACCCACTAATAGGCCTAAAAATGTCTAGTATATATGCAAGACTTTTCTTGTCCATATCTTTCTTGGTTGGCTAAGCACTCTTATCCTTTTAGGTAAGCCATGGAATTAATATTATAAAACTGAATTTGAAATAATAAAATGTAATTTGACTCCATTTAGGTCTTACCTTTCTCAAATAGGCCTTATCTCTCCATTAGGTCTCATGGAGACCTAATCTTATTAGGCCTAATAGCACACATTACCCTTTGATCATTTTGGATATCATTCAAAAAAATTGTATAAAATAAACACATCATATGACATCAAAATATACCTCTTATAATATCATCAAGGATTTGTAACACTTATTAGCTCATATCACTACTTGGAGCATATCATTAGAGTAGTTCATATTAGCCCTGTGTGAACCCAAAACATTTGTGTAAAATAATTGAAGCATAAACAAAAATTTACCAAACAAACATGGTAATAAATATTTAAAGATAATAATAATGAACTCAAAGACATAATCATGTGTATTGGATCTCATAACTAATGTAAAAAAGGCTCAAATAATTCTCTGCATGAAGTCCACTAAGAACTACCAATTGGTCCAAAAACATAGTCATGGAACCCTGAACCTTTGTTACCTATAGGAATAATATTAAGGTATTAAAATGAATTATTATGATCTTAAATAATCCTTAGATCAACTTCCATCATAATGATAATAATAATAATAATAATAATAATAATAATAATAATAATAATAATAATAATAATAATAATAATAATAATAATAAATGACAACTATTGGTCTTATAGACCAATCTGTTGACCTCTTCTCTCATAGACCTAACTCAGTCAAACAAGCCATTTTAGCTTCTATGTTACAATCCTCTTATATTGAATTTCAATATTTTAAATATAATGTATAGGGAAATTATGTAATAATATATATATATATATATATATATATATATATATATATATATATATATATATATATATATATATATATATATATATATATATATATGATATTTACGATTCATCTAAGGGTAGAGATCCTCCAATTCATCACTTCCACTTGCTTACTCAGACTTATCAAAACACCTTCAAACACAATCATGATAAGAATGACTTTTAACTCTTGTATAGAAAATTTTGGAGAAACCTGATGCATTTGGATGATCCTATGAGATCATTAGGTAAATATTAGATATAAATATACCATGGTCAAGTGACAATATTGGTCTTGTAGACCAATCTCAAATCCTTACACCTTCACTATTTTATTTGCATTGGATAGGTCAACTTACAAGTAATATTCTCAACATGTCCACTAAACTCAAAATTATATAATCAACATGAATGTGTAATATAGTTATTTAAAAATAACCCCATTAATTTGGATCCATCCCTAATCTTTGACAACACATCCTGAATCTCATTCTCACTTATACGTAGTTTTTCTCACTATTTGCTTCACTAGGCCTTTTAGTGGTAGGTCAATTTCCATGACTAGTTTAGCATATTTTAGGTATGTAACCTAATTATAAAACATTATGGTCATTAGATATAAGTCTCAAGATATAACCTACATCCACTTATCAAATTTGACTTGATCAAATACACTAGCAAATTTATGAGCAATATGGCTGTTATTGTAGGGTCTACTCATTCATTTGATAGACCAATGTCCCCTGGAGATACTTGGGAGAGTCCTATACATGTTCCAATCATAAAAATATATAATTCAATTCATTATGATCTATTTCCATCAATATATTTTATATCAGGTCAAAGTTAGGGTTTTAGAGAGGTTTAAACCACCTTACAGTCTTAACGAACATTCATAAAGCTCAAGCCCTTAATACATAAAAAATGATTGTAAATTTTAGATAGGACCCTTAACCATATACCATGAATGGATTATGTTCTCATGTATAGGTTAAACATGCCAATGAACACATGAAAGTTCTTCTCAGGTTGAGAACCCTTCATTTTGTGCACATAGAAACCTCAAAACCACATTCTATACCTTTCCTTGAAAACTTTGACCTTAGAATTGGTAAAAATTCTTAAAATATCATTAAATACCTATTTAAATTCTCATTTATCCATGATTACCTTGAAAATTGATTCTGATACCTCAATAGACCACCATCTCTCTCTTTGCTCTTTAGGCTTTTGACTTGTATGTCACATTAGACCTAAAAATTGAGATTCTATCCATTTTTAAAACATTATACACCTAAATAACATACTAAATAAACTTATAAAATTATACAACACTTATTTACATCCTTTATATGTCTTGAAAACACTTTATGGTACCTTATTGGGTTAAGCAAGATCTATGACTAATCTGATTGCATGCTTAGGCTTAAGAACTTACCCATGTAGGCTTAAATTGAAGATTTCCTAAGTATTCCAACACCTCATATGAATTATTGATGATACTTAGACATAAAATCATACTTGTGTGTATCCATCTCACTAGACCACCATTTTCATACCCTCTCCCAGGGTCTCTTCTTGTGATGATCAATGCCATGACTAGGCTTCTCAAGCTCTTGACATCTAGAAAATTAGACTTGAAACATTCCTTGATTTTTAAAAACTTTAATAATATGCCTTATATTATCCTTAGATAGTTTCATACATTTTTATAGACTTATTTATATAGGTTGTTTTCAAATTCTCTCTTGTGATATGACTCCCTTGTCACATACGACTTCACCATGCATCTTTACTAAATGCACTTTGACATAAAATTTGACCTTGACACTAATGAAATCCATTTTGACCGTGAAATAAATGACAAAAATTCTCAACACATGTTGGCTCAACTATGTCATAGAGACAAAGAGTAGTTAGTGGTGTGTTGTTGGCTATAGTTAACACAATGGTAGATACAAATTGTTGAGCGACCAATAAATTGAAACACTTGCCTAGGTAAAATTTTTCCATGTTGATAAGTTTGTTTTGTGGATATGTATGTCACTTCATTGAACAACATTAATTTTTTTTGGGTGGATTTAAATCCATATGTAAGGATGTAGAGGCTTATTCGATATGTTATTAAACTAAACTAATTGTGGCATTAACCTTACATTGAAAATAATTTAATATATATGATCTCAAAATTTATGAGGGTAAGTTTGATATTGCACTGAGAAGAAGTTTTTTTGAGGATTTCAAACCAATGGAATATTTATAAATTTTGGAAAATTGGGACAACAACTCACATATATCTATACCTGGCTTGAATCTATCAAGAAAATTATTTTTCATGGATTTTAAATCCACAATGCATCCATATTTAAAGTGTTTGGAACCCTTAAGCAACAAGACCATAGAGGGCTTCAAAAAAAGGTATCATAGAGAAGTTTTCTTCACCAACTTTTAGGATGTTGCATGACAGAGTGAAATCAAGGATGTGATCATCTGTATTTTGAGAAATTTCTCAAGAAAATTTAGAGAAGTTATTTATTGAATTCAAAGGAAATGAAATGTATTGGGCTAAAGTTAAAGACTCAAAATAATTTCCCTATGGGATAGGGAGAAAAATGGGGTTAGGTTGAACTAAAGTCATATATTGAATCAAAAAGATAAAGGAACTACGTACCTTATTTCATAATATCAAAAGCATGGGTTGTGTTTCATTATTTTTAGGTTTAATTTTAATAGAGTTGTTAATATTAATTTAAAATTGGAATATACCCTTTATATTTTATAAATTGAATACATGATTCAATCCCCAGTGAAGTCTCTAATGTTTTTTGGTAAAAAAATATGTTGCTTGGGTTGTTCTTGGTTTTATGACTTGCCCAAAGGGACACGACTCAAATTTTGTAACAAATAGATAAATCATAATTGAGATGGTGATTTGAATATTAATTCTAGAGGGATATATCCCTCGTAGGATATGATTTTTTAAAATATTTTTGTGTTCTTTTAATCGAAAAACACAAAAAGGAGACAAAATTGGGAAACAATATTTAAGGTTAAAATGTGAGTGTTGAAAATTTTCACCCCCATCTCCAAGCCAAAAAGGTCACACCATAAAATTTAAAGTTTTCCTTTTCATGTTTTATAAATTTGTTAAATAGCCATATTAGGTGTGTTTAGAATTATTTAAGGTAGTTTTGATAAAATTAAGGTAATGATCCTTCTTGGTCTTGTGCTTGTCTAGCCATACCATGATATGTCAAATTGATTCAAAGGTGTCAAAGGTATAAAGTGGATTTTTGAGTCATTTAACACATGAAAAGTAATCCCATGCTCCATTTTGGTCTGTACAAGTGCTTAAAAGGATGTTAGATTCTCATTTTTTACATTATAACCCATTTCAAGTACTTTCTAATGCCTTGTCTAATGTTTAAAAGAGAATATGTGTAAATAGTGATAGGAGTAGGTTAAAAAAAGGTTTTGGTATGCAATTTTATCTTTGTGTAGAGAAGGGACACTTACATTCAGTCTTTGGAACAAGCTACATTAGAAGATAGTAGTCAGGAAGGTTCAAATGAGCAAGAATGAAGTCTAAATAAGGGTAAGAGACGGATCCTTTGAAGGTTTTCAAGTTGGTCATAGCATATAAATTTCTTGGGAAAAATATCCATGACCATCAGGGAAAAATTAAGATTACATAGGGTTTAGAAATTTCCACACATGCATAAAACATCTCAGGTTCTCCATCGGGTTCCTTGGTGACCTCATAAGACTAGCCAATTTATGGATGGCACTCAAAGGAAAGAGAAAATTAGAACCTAAGATATTATTCAAAGGAAGAGGACCTAATTGAATTGTGTCCATTGAATTATTTATCAAATTTAGGGAATCTCCTTTATGAACAATCCTTAAGATTGAAGATGCCTCTAAATTGCTTGCAAAACCCCAACATCATAGTTTTTCTCATTTGAATGCATCTTAGAGCTTGTTGAGGAAATATAAGGATGTGAGAGATCTTTAAATATTATAGAAATACACTCATGTCATATTACATAACTTTTTTGTCATATGTGGCCATTAAAAGGAGTAAAACCCTTCATTGTGAAGGAGTTATAGGCCTAAGTATCCACTTGTAGGTTTGCCTATAGGAATGAAACTCAATTAAGTAAAAGGAGAATGAAATATTGTTTTGAATAAAGATAAAAAAAGTGAATAAAGGTGTTAATATGATATATTATAACCAAGAGAGCATCATAATATTCAAGATCACTTGAGATGGGCCTTAACACTCTTAGATAACCTAGAGAAGGTCTTTTATACATTTGAGATTGAAGTCTCAAGAAACTGATTAGATATTGGTTCCTCATGGTGTTAGTTAATATTTCCACCATAAATATGAACTATAAGAAATTTTTACAAGCATATCATGAATTATTTTGAGGTAATAGGAGTGTACTCAGTTAACTATAAGCAATAAGGAAGAATAAAACTCAAAACATTATGTAGGTAGTTGGGGATGAAAGGGATAGGATGATTATAAATAAGCCAATGAAACCTCTTAAAGGTTATTATTAAATCCTACCTAAGAATATACAACTCACTAGTCACTAGTTCTAATGACCATAATAAAATAGTCAGTCATGAAGGAGATGGATGTTTGTAGGTATTCTATGTACAATAATGTGAAAAATAGGTGGGTTGATCAAGTCAATTTTAAAGAAAAAATACCTATAGGGGATCATAAATAATAATTAAACATTACCCAAAATTTTACCATTGGTCATGTATAATTAAAAATGACAAATCATGAGTAAGAAAGAGCTTTAGGCCAAATGTGCACCTACATGCTAGTTATAGGCAAACTTGAGAAAAGAAGGATGTACAAGATGGAAACAAAGTTTAAAAGACTCAAAAGAGTCATGATAAGTATTATTTATATGTTATTGTCATTCATAGCATTAAAAACGTGAGTAAATAAGGCTTACACTCAAAATATAGTCTAGGCAAACCTAATGATCAACTACAAGTAGGTTTTGGGTGAGGTAAAGGAAATGTCCATTGCCTGAGAACATGAAGTGAAAGTAGGTGAAATAAGTATGATAATTTGAGAAATAAAACTATCACAAGGTTATATTTTAATTTTAAATGTGATTTAAGGCAATAAAAGGCCTAAAATGCTAATTAGGCTTAATAAGTCTAAATAAGCATACAGAAGCCTATATCTGAAATGTGAAAAAACTTGCAATTTTGGAGTGAATTGGATAGTTTAAGAGTTTTAATAAGATAAATAATATTATAATGGAATATTATATGAATTTTTAATTCACTTTAAAGGGATAAAATTCAAAAACATAGGCTCCTAGTGTCAATAGCACAATGTTGCTCTCAAACCCTAATCATAGGCTAGCAGAGGTTACAATGAGTTTGAGGAGTGGAGTAGTGAAAAATATCACTTTAATGAATTATGAAGGGTTATAAATAACTAAAATAGGTGTTTTAATATAAATCCAAAAATTTTCATAACTTTTTGAGCCAAGTCACCCTATTCAAGCTCACAATTACAGGCCTGGCTACCCGAAAAACATTTTCTCAACGTGTGAACATCCATGAATAGATGCATGGGATATTGATATATTTTTGAGAGGTGGAGAGGTTTTTATACTAAAAAATCCTAGAATTTATTCAATAATTATGGCCATAATGACTATGAACAATCGTGAATACTCTAAGAGCCTTTAAACCCTGCCTATACTCCTAAAATCACCTAATGGGAGAAATAATGCTTTAAAACACTCAAGATGGATTAGATCAACCCTGAAATGACTTGAATGATGTTTGTGATTCTCTTTGGTACCTTGTACAATATATTATTATCATGAGTAAAGGACATGGTGTATGAAATTAGCATGAAAGTCAAGGTACAAGCCTAATTATGAGTATGCAAAGTAGTGGTGAGTCTTCAAATTAGGTAAAAATGCTTTGTAAGCCTAGGAATAGGTTATATAGTCTTATATTACCATTTAAATACCTTATAATATGATATATGAGCTATTCAAGTCACTAATATGGGCCAAAAAGGTGAATATGCTACCATCTTTTTTAAGAAGTCTAATTGTGGACCTATGGGAGAGCTTGATGACCCTTAAAGCATCACTAAGAGAATGGATTGATTCTATTGAGATCCTCATTATATCATGAACAAGTTTGATCAAGTGACTCTAATTAGGATTTAGTATGATGTCCTAATATATCATTGAAAAAGCCTTGTGAGAGAGGTGTGGTGAGATTGATAGGTTTTAAGACACCTAATAAGACATGATTACCACTACAACATCATTATGGAGAGATCTAAAAAATATGTAAGGTGTTAAGGAGAAGGGAAAAGGGTATTTCAAAGTGACTTTGATGATTAAGAATGTCATTTATCACTTCTAGATAAGGAAGAGGGTAGTTTCAAATAAGATTGATGAGTTATCTAAGAAGTTGAATAGCCTCCTCTACATAATTCCTATAGAAAATCATCATCAAGCAACCTAAACATGCTAAGGAGATGGCTAAAAATGATCTTAGATTATCTTCTTAAGATATAACTGATTTGGATGGAGTGACACTTGTCATGGGAGTTACTATGCCTCTTTCTCTCTCTTTTTATCAATTTATCCTATATATGCAACCTTGAATGTCTTTTTATGGATCGTTCCACAATGATTATGGTGAAGGCCTACTATTATGTAATGCTTCTGATCAATATATAGCTTATTTTTCATTCTTTCATGGCTACATGTAATGTAAATAGTTGAATGATTGATAAAATCAAGTGTAGACTCAACTCACCTTAGTTTATTGTCTTTTTCTTCTTACCTATGTGATTTAACTCACTATTATAGTTTATAGAGAGTGTAATCATGGGTCACTTTTGAATCATAAGTGGAAATAATATTCCCTCCTAACCCCACAATACCTTACCTCTCTATAAATTAATAATGTGATAAGTACAAGTTGAGAACAATGTATGTATTTCAGTTCTATAGGTCATAATGCATATGCAATAGGTGTTAGTGGTTTTAATATTTGGTGTATCACCTCCATAAATAGGTTTTCTTTTATGTTATCCCCCTCTTTTTTCCCTTACAAGCTAGTAATGTAGTTTTGTGAGCCTAATTGATACATTAAGGGGAGATATCCATATAATCTAGATATTCAATCCACCTATTAGGCCACCCAAAAACTATGATTGTATCCATGTTACCCAAAATTGTGAAGGCTTGAAAAACCTTCCAAGGGTGCAAAATTTGGTGATAATAGTTTTGGCACACCTAGTGGGACAAATACTTCATCTATTGAAGGATTTTTGGTGTTTTACTTTGATGTATCAACCTTTGGAGGCATGACTTCAAGCATAAATGGTGACTTCAAGTTAAATCATCTAGTTATAGTAGACTAATGAATTATTTTGAAGAATATTTGATGGTATCTCATGTTATTTGACTCATGAATCTAGGATGGCTGTTTATTAAGATAACTCTTATCTTACACTTCATTACCAAAAGTATCTTGACCCATACAAACCTTATACTGATCCTTATCAGTCCTATAGTGTCCCTCAAGTAACTTCATACCAAGTTTGCCAATAGTCCTATTCTTCCCCTTCTACTCACATTCAACTTACCTATCTGTTTAGTGAGCCTTGTCAAAGTTATGTTTCCCTAAATTCATCCTTATCAAAAATAAAACAAATCATACTAGACTACATAAGAATCATGATAAAGATTGATAATGAAATATAACCTAATTTATCTTGTCCTATCCATGCCATTCAATATATTATAAATTTATTTCAAAACTTTTGGAGTGGTTGGGAAGTTATTGAATAAGTAGACTGTCTGATGAATGAAAATCTAGAGGTTAAAATATTGATACACCTAATGGAGGGTAAGTTAATGTGGTGGGAAAAAGAGAATATCTAATCCAACTAACTGCATCTACCACCTCCTACACCAATCCAACCTTATTTTGATCCAAAACCAACCCATGTTACAATATGTCATCCATATAAGTCTTTACCAATGCAAGTTTCACCCACTCTTCCTTAAAATATTAAGACCATTCCATCTTAGAGACCTTCTTGGATTATGACCCCTAATTATGTCATACATAATATTGAGAATGAATCTCCTCCTATGCTCACCTAATACCAAGAAGGAGAAAGATAGTTATAATTCAAGCTAAGGGAGTTCTCAAGCATCCCAAGCCCTTCATCTACTACTCAAGTCTTAGCTGCCTATGAATATCAAAGCACATTATAGGTTGATAATTTGATTGTTGAGTGAAATAAATAAAATAAGAACCCACTTTCCTTTCCCTAAGATCTCTCAAATAAACCCTCCAAGATCCCAAGTTGGAAGGACACACTCTCAAGCTTCAAACAAACTAATGAAATTTATTTCCATCCCACCATCCCTCCTCTTTGAGGAAGAACCTATTGTATGGAGGATAGATGAAGGGGTTTCACGTGATAAGGTCCTACATGAATAAATTCAAGTTTTAACTATAGGTTAGCATCAATAAGGCTATAAATAAGACAAATCCAATGAATATGATGAATATCTCACCACTGGCACTCCTCTTGGTGAAAGAAGAGAGAGGTGATCTTGATGAAGTGGTAGTAGAATTTGAAGGAGAGAACACTTTTGAAGATGAAAATTTAGATTTAAAGGAGAGCTTATCAATAAAGAATGATGAGGTGGTAGTCCTTGAACAAATTTATGAGGTATCAACTACAAATGAATCTTAATAAGGTTATGAGGAGAGTGTTTATAGTATATATAATGAGAGAGATTATCTTGATGTTGTAATCCAAGATAACATAGAAATAATCCCTTGTCAAAGTGATTCCATTGACAAAGGTGGCTTTGCAACAACCCAATAATTTACAACTACCCATGAGGAGAGTGCTAAGATTTTTGTCTTTAAAATGAAGAAATTGATGAAGACATGAAGGAGAAATCTCTTGAAAGAAACATCATGTTAACTGATCATGTTGAGTCTCATGAATAGGTTCAAGGAGGATTGAAGGACATGTGATAGTCCTACCTAGATAATTTTAAGGAGTTTAAAGAGCATGATAGGATAACCCATCTATAAAAGCAAGATGAGGTTATTGGTGAGAAATGTGAACTTACTAGAAAGCCAATATGTCTTAAATATCATCAACATGAGGTGTAATTCCATGGTGTATCAAATTATGATGGGTATGACACTCTTCAAGATAAGCAACAGATAGAGATCAAAAGAACCAATATAATCTAAGGCTACAAATGCCTTCATGGATCGAAATGATATTTGACAGTAGTATTTTGAGCTTTGTAATGAGTTTGAAGCTCTAAAAGGGCCTATACTTCCTGTTGGATAGATTGAATATGTTTATGAAGCTGATATCTCCATTGAATAGCAATAAGGGAGTTATTAAGAAGCTATTCAAGATCAAAAACATAATTTCATGGAACCTCTTGAATCTAAGGTTGATGATGCCCCTATGAGTCAAGATATGATCATGTTTGATATGAATTTAACCATGAATTATCAACACGACGTTTTAAACCTCACATAAGGGTTTGAACAACTTGAATAAGCTCTAAGACAAAATGACTCTATCTAAATGGCCATAGAAAATTAGGAACAACCTGTTGGTGAGGTAGAGATAGTATTGTTTGTGCCAAGAAGCCAAGCTTGGGATAGGTATGACTTTGTTCTTAACACGCATATTCAATCCATGAGCAAGGAAATGAATCAATAAGGTCTGGTTGCTATTTAAGGAGACCATGAGTATGCCAATGTCTTAGAATGTAGGTGGAAACTCTCACCCCATGAGTAATACCTAATTAAACTTCACTTAAAATATGATAATATGATTTCATGGGAACATGGTGATCTTAGGAGTTTTCCATTTGACCTTGGAAGAGGAATATATGTAGGTTAGTTGTACATAATATTTTTTATGTTTGTTTTCTCTAAGTTCTTTATAGTATAATTTGTGTATTGTTAGGTCTTACTAATTTGATTTGTGTGTTTCTCTTTATCTTATGTGTGTTGTGGAGGTATATCATCTATCTTGTATAGTATCATGAACTTGCAGTCAAGTATCAGGGTCAAATCAAGTCTGTAATAGAGTTTAAATGATTCCATTTCCCAATAGAAGGATAAAGATACTACTCTAATAATCATAAGAGGCATGTTGGCCTTGTGAATCACCAAATTGTTGACCATTTTTATCCCCCCAGGAAAAAAAGGTCACCTCATATAATTTAAATCTTGAATTTTCATGTTTCTTAACTTTGTTAAATAACCGTCTTAGGTGTATTTATCATTATTTAAGGTAATTTTGATAAAATTAAGGTAATGATCCTTCTTGGTCTTGTGTTTGTCTAGCCATACCATGATATGTCAAATTGATTCAAAAGGTGTCAAACATTTAGAGTGTTTTATTGAGTCACTTAACACATGTTAATTCATATCATATGCCCTTTTGGTTCGTACAAGTTCCTAAAAGGATGTTAGAATCTCTTTTCTAACATTGCTACCCATTTCAGGTACTTTCTAATGCATTGTGTAATGTTAAAAAGAGAATATGTCCAAGAAGTGATAGGATTAAGTTATAAATAAGGTTTAGGTATGTCATGTTCTATTTGTGTAGAGTAGGGACACCTCCATTCAGTCTCTACTACAAGCTACATCAGAAGATAATAGTTAGGAAGGCTCAAATGAGCAAGAATGTGGTCCAAACAAGGCCAAGAGAAGGATCATTTGAAGGTTTTCAAGTTGGTCATAGCATATAAATTTATTGGGAATCATCTCCATGACCATCAGGGCCAAATTAATCTTGCATGGGGTTTAGAAGGTTCCACACATGCAAAAAACATCTCAGGTTCTCCTTTGGGTTCCTTGGCAACCTCATAAGACCAACCAGTTTGTGGATGGCACTCAGAGAGAGAAAATTAGAACCTAATATCTTAGGAAAAGGAAGATAACCTAATTGAGTTATGATCCATGGTATTAGTTATCAAATTGAGGGACTCTCCTTTATGAATAATCCTTAATATTGTAGATTCCTCTAAACTTGTTGTAAAACCCTAACATCACATTTTTTTCTCATATGAATGCATATTGGAGCTTGTTGATGCAATATAAGGATTTGGGATATATTTAAAGATTATAATATTCCCATCATGTCATATTCCATCACTCTTTTTACATGTGTGACCCTTGGAATGAGTAAAACCCTTTATTGTGAATGAGTTACAGGCCTAAGTATCCACTTACAAGATTGCCTATAGGATTGCAACTCAAATGAGTAAAAGGAGAATGAAATAGTGTTTTAAGGAAAGAAAAAAAAAGTGAAGGAAGGTGTTAATATGATATATGATAACCAAGAGAGCATCAAAATATTCAAGATCACCTAATATGGGCCTTGGTAATCTTGGATAACCTAGAGAAGGTGTTATACACATTTGAGGTAGCAGTCTTAAGAAACCTATTAAACATTGGTTTCCCATGGCGTTGGATAATATGTCCACCCTAAATATTAAATCTAAGCAATTTTTCCAAGCATACCATGAATTTATTTTAGGGAATATGAGTGTAATCAATTAGCTACAAGTAGTGAGGAAGAATAAAATTCAAAAAATTATGTAGGTAGTTGGGGATGAAAGGGATATGATGATTATGAAGACTCCATTGAAAAATCATCACAATTATTATTACATCCTTTTAAAAATATAAAAATCACTAGTCCCTAGCTCTGATTATCAGACTAAAATAGTCAATCATGAAGGAGATGGATGTTTGTAAGTGTACTATGTATAATAATGTGAAAAATAGGTGGGTTGATCACGTCAAATTTCAAGACTAAATACATAGAGGGGATCATGAATAATAAGGGAACATTATAAAAAATTTTACAATTGGTTATGTAGACTTAAAAATGACAAATCATGGGCAAGAAAGAGCTTTACGCTAAATGCGCACCTACAGCCTTGTTATGGGCAAACTTGGGAAAAAGAGGATGTACATGATGGAAACAAAGTTGAAAGGAATGAAAAGAGTCATGATAAGTATTATTTATATGTTAATGTCATTCAGAGCATCAAAAGTGCCAATGAAGAAGGCTTACACTTAGAATACAGTCTAGATAGACCTAACGATCACCTACAGGCAAGTTTTGGATGAGGTAAAGGAAATGTGTTGGCCATTGCTTGATAACATGAAGTGAAATTAGGGGGAAAAAGTTTTTTAATTTTATAACTAAAAGTCTCATAATTTTCTCTTTGAATTTTAAACTTAGTGAAGGCAATGAGGCCTAAAAGGCTAATTAGGCCTAGTATGTCTCAACAAACATATTCAAACTTGTATGTGAAATGTGAATAAACTTGAAATTTTGGGGTGACTTGGACAGTTTGAGAGCTTCAATAATATTAATAATATTATAATGGAATATTATATGATTTTTTAACTCACGTAAAATGGATAAAATTCAAAAACACAAGCTCCTAGGGTCAATAACACAATGTTGCTCTCAAACCCTTATGATAGGATAAAAAAGGTTACAATGAGTTTGAGGAGTGAATTAATGAATAAGATAAATTTAATGCATTATTAAGTGAGATACATATCCAAAAATAGTGTTTGAATCAAAATCCAAACAATTTCATGCCTTTTTGAGCCAAGTTACCTTAAGCTCATAGTTGCATGCCTGACTACTCGAGAAGCATTTTATCTAGGTGTGAACATCCATGCGAAGATGAATGGGATAATAATAAATTTGAGATAGGTGGATAAGGTTTTATAATAAAAAATCCTCACATTTTTTAGGTATTAGGGCCCTCAGGGCTATGAACAATCATTAAGACTCCAAGAGCCCTTAAACCCTGCCTAAACCCCTTAAATGACCCGATGGGAGAAATACTTATTTAAAACAATCAAAATGGATTGGATGAACCATGAAATTAATTTTATTCTATTTTTTAATCTAATTATAAACTTTTATAGTAGAGTTTCAACATGAATGAAGGACACGGTGTACAAAATTACCTTGAAAATCAAGGTACAAGCCTAATTATGAGTATGTAGAGTAGTGGTAAGTCTTCAAATATAGGTAGAAAAAAATTTTAACCATGGGAAAAGGTTATATATCCATATATGCACATTTATGGACATTAAAATATGATATATTAGTTATTCAAGTCACTAATTTGGGCCAAAAAGGTGACTATGTTACCATATTACAAAAGAAATCTAATTAAAGACCTATGGGAGAGCTTGATGACCCTTGGATCATCAAGAAGATCATAAGTTGATGATATTTGGAGAATAATTATATCATAAACAAGTATAATGAGGTTGATATAAGCAATATTGATCATGATGTCCTAGTATATAATTGAAAAAACATTGTGAGAGAGGTGTAGTGAGATTGATGGGTTTCAAGACACCTAATAAGCCATGATTACCACTAAAACATTAGTATGGATAGATATAAAACATATTAAAGGTTTCAAGAATAAGGGAAGAGTGTATTTCAAGGTGACTTTGATGATCAATAATGCCATTTATCACTTCTAGATAAGTAAGAGGGAAGTTTTAAATAATATTGATGAGTTATCCAAGAAGTTGAAGAGCCTCTTCAACACCATTCCTATATAAGATCATCATAAATCAACATAAACATGCCAAGGTGATGGATAAAAATGATATTATATTCTCCTCTTGACATATATCTGACTTGGATTGAGTGACACTTGTCATGGGAGTTACTGTACACCTTTTTCTCTCTCGCTCTCTTTCTCAATTTCTCCTATATATGTGGCTTTGAATGGGTTGTTATGTATCCTTCCACCATGAGTATGGTGAATACATGATTTTTTTTTAAGCCTATGATAATTATATAACTTATTTTTCCTTCTTTTATGGTTACATGTAGTCTAAATAGTTGAATGATTGATGAAATTAAGTGTAGACTTAGCTCACCTTGGTTTATTATCTTATTTTTAATACCTTCATGTGGTTTAACTATTTATTATAGGTGGTAGAGAGTATAATTAGTGGTAAATTTTGGATTATAAGTGGTAATAATATTCCCTCCTAACCCTATAATACCTTACCTCTCTACAAATTACTAATGTGATAGGTGAAAGTTAAGAGTAGTACATGTCTTTTAGTCCTATAGGTCATAGTGCATATTCTATAGGTGTTAGTGGTATTACGATTTGTTGTATCACCTCCCTAGTTAGGTTTTATTTCATGTTATCCCTATCCTTTTTCCCTTATAATATAGTAGTGTAATGTTGTGAGCCTAATTGATACATCAAGGGGAGCTAGTCCTTTAATCTAGAGATTCAGTCAACCTATTAGGCCACTCACAACCTAGGATTTTATCCATATTACCCAAAATTATGAAGGCTTGAAAAAAATTACAAGGGTGAAAATTTAGGTGATAATAGGGATAATAAAGGAGGAGGATGTAAGTGAAGTTGAAAAACCCATGAATAAATAAATTTAGAAAACCATCAGAATTACTCAAATTTAAACAAAGTCACTGGAAATTATTCCTCTTACATGAAAATGAAACTAGTATCAATAGATATATGTGAAAAAAATAGATTTATTAGAAACAAAAATCCTCCTAAAAAATCATATTGGTCACACTTGATACAAGGCCCATCCATAGGGTTTTCAACACAAAGTTTTGAAACATCAAGAGTTACACACAATATGAAAATTTCAAAAAAATTATGGCTTCTCAATCTATTAACAACAATGCAAATATTTCTAATAAATATCATCAAAATGTACAAATATAAAGAATGATTTCACTAATTGTCATCTGTTTCATTAACAAATATAGAAAATTATATGCAACACACAAAGTTGCATCTAACCCTTCCCTAAGAGCTTTAAAGAAATAAGAACCAATTTACAATGGCCATCTCTCCTATTTATAACACACAGGAGGTTAAAATGAAATTTTATAATATTTTAACCACTCTTTTCAAGTTTATTATTCTACTTTTACATTAACCTTTCAATTTTTATTAAATTGACTTAAATATTACAAAAAGATACTATATTACCTTAAATAAAGAACTAAACATGCATGTAGAGATTTATCCATTCGGTGGTAGATTTTAAAAATAATTTGAAAACTTATTCATATTCCTACCATGTATGTCTCATAAAATAACATTTGAAATTGATTCATGTAAAGGGACATTTGACTAAAAATAAGAATTGAACCCATATACAAAAGTCTATAGTGATAAATTATTTCACATCATTGGATTTCTAACTGAAATAACTTTCCATTTATTTGAATGAGAGATAAAACAGAGTTTGGATGTGGAAGATATGTAAAATAGGATAAATTGTGCATGAAAAGTATGTGACATAATTCTAGAACAACATTTATCTATCTTTTAATTCTTGCCAAAATTGGCCTTATAGGATCAAATATTTCACATCAGTAGACTACTCATTGTAAGAGCTTACTAACACTTTAAATTAGAGACATAACAAAGTATATTTCAAAAAATTATGGAAAAACTATCAATTTTAAATCTTTTCTTTAAATTTTGGCTTGTTTTTAAGGTTGGTGTGCATGTGCACTTGTTGTACCCTTGAGGTCAAGGTAGTCTAGATCCTAGGTCATGCTTATTATAGATATCCACTTAGATTTTATGAAAAGTATATGAAGTTTTGGGACTTAAAACTTTGGCCAAAGATGATCCTTGAAATGAACATGACATGTAGGAGCAAAAAAAAAGATTTTGGTAAAGTTCAATTTTGGGCAAGTAGAGAAATGTGCTCGGTGCATCCATGAGCAGAGTGGACCCATGTCAATGTTATAGATTACCATATGGATTTTACAAAAAATATATGAATTTTGAGAATTTTATCCTTTAGATAAAGATTATATTTTAGATAAGATATTTTCAATTCCTCAAATGAAACAATTGCACATGTCGTGCACTTGAAGTGTGATTGGTACTTAGTTTCTCCATTTGAATTTTATATAAAATACATGAAGTTTGGCCACTTATTATTTATAATAATATTATCCTTGGGATGAAATTTTTACAATGCTTAAAATAAGAACTAAAATTAAGTGCAAATTGAAATATATGATAAAATGGAACAATTACACTTTCCATGTACTTAAGATGCAAATGTTACCTAATTTATTAGTTTCAATTTTACATTAAATTTATGTAGTTTAGGACTTTTAGAATTTATATAAAGATGAACCTTGAGATCATAGTTTTAATTTTTTTTAAATGAGATCCAAATTTATTTTTAGATGTGATAAATATGACAAAACAAAATATTCACACCCATCACACACTTGCGGTGCAAATAACACTGATATATCTATTTAGATTTTACACATAATCTGTGATGTTTTGGAAACTTATACTTTAAACAAATATAATTGGTAATACTTGAGATGAGATATTTATAATGATTTAAATGAGATCCAAAACACTATTTTCATGTGAAGTATATGGCATAATAGTAGATTCCCACCCACTATGCACTTAAGGTATGAATGGTCCCCGATATCTCCATTTGAATTTTACACGTAATGTTTGCAGTTTTGGATTCTATGACTTTGAATAAAGATTATCCTTGAAAAGAGTTGTTTTGAACACTTTGAATGATATTAAAAATGGAGTTTGGATGTGAAATCTATGACAAAATGGAAGAATCCTATCTTTTTCACACTTGATTTGTTGTTTGTACAATGCCAACATTTTAATTTATCCAAAATGAATGTTTTCCAAGTGTAACTTGTATAATACCTTGGAATGATCATTTTTTGTAAAATTAATATAATCTTTTATAAATTATAAGACCTAAAAATTGTAAGGGGGAGAATCACATTGGGTGTGCCCATGATGCCCTACTAACTCGATGTAAAAATTCTGGTTTCTTTATGTGGAAACTAAAATTAAAACAACAAAATGAATTAAAATTTTGGGTACAACATCTTGTAAAAAATATGTTTCAAATGTAATTGTAAAATATTTAAAAATGATATTATGATATCTCAATAAATTTAAAATACATTTCTAATATTATTATTAAATCATAATTATTAATCTTTTTCTTGAAGATTATATAAATTGATTTTTTAATATCTTTGCATGTTGACCATGTTATCCTCTTACAAAATACATTTGCATTGCATTCTCCATTGGAAAAAGTCAAACTATATATTTCATGCTAATTATTATGTCTTTAGATTTCTATATATGTTCCTTGTTATGTAGCATTACAATTTTTTTTTGAATTTAATCTTTAAAATGTCTAATATTGAAAAGAAAAACCAAATCCATCGAGCTATTATGTAATAAAAAAAGACCTTATAAAAGGATGAAGATGTTGTTCGTATTACATCCATAAATATTGCATAAATAAATGTAGAATAGAGACAAAATATCTTTGAAGCATATTTTTTTAATCAAAATTTCAATTAATGTGGTAATTAATCATAATTAAAATAAACTAAATAGAATAAATTAGAAATGTTATAAATGAAATTTAAAAATGAAAATAAAAGATAGAGTTTGACAAAGTGAAAATTATTGAAATAAGATTAATTATGCAATAAAAAGATAAACTTAGTTGTTTCTATTCAAGATCTAACTATGATGATTGACAGAAGTCAGAACTAGGAAATAAGAAAAGAATATGCAAGTACCTAGAAGAGGGAATTGAAATTATATAATAAAAAAATTTAAAAACTAAGGATAGGATATATTCCCACTATTGTCACATGTGTTTGATCATTTGTTTTGTTGTAAAATATGAATTTAGGGAAAAATTACTTATGCTATCTTAAGTTAGGTTTGTATGTGTATATTTGACATTCAGAGGTGTGTAAAAGACCTGAAAAATAGCTTATTCAAAGTTGAAACCCTAATAAGATTAGAAATGATTTAAAAAATAAAAATAGAAAAAGGTGAAATTTAATTAGGTTGATCCAGCCCCAATCACCTTTATAATGAATAAATGTTTCTTATGTATCTGATAATTCAAGGAGAGAAATCACGCCAATGTAGTTCTTCCACATAGAGTGATTTATGCTCCTTTGACTATATGAATGCATATGTAAATGGATTGAATAGTTGATCATGATTTTCTTTGGGATAGATAAAATATGTTTTTGACTTAGCTAAGGGTTGATTATAATGATCAAAATTAGAATTAGAAAAATGGGTAACTTTTACTTAATGTGTAATATCATAATTATGCCTTTGTATTAAAATTTTCAAGTGGTAGAATAAGTTACTTGAGCGTGCCTTTATAAAAATACAAAAGGTGAAACCATATGTTAGTAATTCTATAAACACTGATCACAAAGATAAGGGAGGGTTTAAATTTTAAAACTAATTGTTATAAGATCAAGGGACAAGATCAACTCATAGGGACAAATCTTACTACCACTATTGACCCTATTAGTCTATTATGTCCTTTTGGGAAACATATGAAATTTGGTTCCTAGATTTGTCGTATAGATGCATAAGAGTGTTTTTAACAATCATAACACCTCTATAGTGACATATAATTCAAAACAAAAATAAGTCTTCATAGGTGCTTAGGATATAGTGAGGTGGAAAATAAGTAATGATTAAGTGCAAAAGTTAATTAAACTTAAAAATGATGAAAACTAACATGATCAAGTATTTGTGACTATATTTACGTGTTAAATGAACCCCCCCTCCCCCTATATAGAAATCAAACTACTAAAGGAAAAATATGACTTTATATGTAATACACACATTATAATTGAGTTATTACTTCAATCATGCAGGGTACCACAGTCTTTGTCAGAACCTAAAAAGAATGTGAAATAGTTACTTTGTTATTTTTAAAACAAAAAATTGAAAAACATTGATTTTGAATTTGAAAATACTTGAATTTGAATATTGTTCGAACTTGAAAAGAGATCTAGGGAGGAGTACATATGAATGTGTGAAACTAATGTTGATTTTATGTATTTTTTTAGAGGTTCCCTAGCTAAACCATTGTAGAATTTGTGGGTGATCAACCTAAAATTGAATTTTCACTTGTACAAAATAATTAACACCCATTAAGGGATGCATAAACCTTAATTTAAATCAGATGGTATTTGTAACCCAATGATGTGAAATAGGTTGAAATCTAAAATGGATTTACAGACATAATTCTAGAGGGCACTAAACCTCTAAGTTATACATTATGCACTTAAATTGAATCAACCATTTAAAATGAATCGTAGATAACCTCTGAGTTATACATTATGCACTTAAATTGAATCAACCATTTAAAATGAATTTTAGATTCAATTGAAAATATTTTCCTAAATGAATGATAAAAAAATAGTGGGGAAATCTATTATGCTACCATGTCCATAGATAGAAAATAGTATTAAAAATATGGCATGAATATATATCATGCCCCCATTGAAAAATGTAGAATTTGTAACTGTGTATAGAATCCAATAATAAAATTATTTTTAAAACTTGTACATGAAATTATATCATGAATTAATAATTATATGAATTTTTAATTTGATATGAATATGGATATATATGCATGTCATATGCCCCCATAATCTATGTTAATTCCTAGTTTTTAAAACCATTTTGAAACTTATTTTATACCAAAACTATTTTTTTGCTCTTGAATATGCTTATCCTATGTATGATAAGTCCACTAAAATTCCCCACTTTTGAGGTGAGGTAATTGATCTAAAAATTCACTCGTCTCAAGATGAAAAATATCTGCAACATGCACAGTAAGATGTAATCATGGAATAATGTACCATATGTAAAAATTATGTTAGTATAGTAAGATTTGCATCATTTAATTATTGATGTAACATATGAGGAAATGCCTATATAAATGTGTCAATAAATTTCATAGTAATAACATGTAAAATTAATATCATATGTGTTATTTAATGCATGATATGGATCATGACACTCATCAAACTTAACAAGATCAACAAGAACACATGCAGAACAATAGCTATGTAAAACAATACATATAAGGGACACATTAAAATGTCACAAAATGAAAGATTGCATACACAAGGCCAATATACTATAAAAATAACATGAATAATGCTACAAGAAAGGGACATGTTCAAATTTTACAAACAATATAGGGCAAAGGTCCAAAAGCAATTAACATGTTCAAATGTCACACATACCAAATGAGATCTCATAGAGATGTTAAAATAGTTTTCCACACAAGGGCCAAAGGCCAAAAACAATAAATAAGCAACACATAATCTATTATGTACATGTAATAACATAAATGAAACATAGAAATATAAATTTAATCTAAATCATGCATATGTAATGTGATCATATCCTAACAAAAGACATACATATGTAAAAAATTGTAAAATAGAGATGCTAGCAAGATATTTGTGATAATATATAGCTCAATAGTATAGGAGTTAAAGAATGATAAAATTTTACACATTATCACTTGTGGATGAGATGCCCCCAATTTAACAAGGCTACTAAGGGTAAGTGAAAAACTTGGAGGGACAATTCCTTGGATATTTTCATGGATTTTTTAAAAATGCGTATGCATTATTTGAATAATGAACATCCATTACAAAAACTAGGATTGGTAAATACCAAGCTTAAATACATATGAAATATGTTATAAACACATGAAAACAAAAAAAGACTTCCAAAACCTCATTTTTATCTTTCATCCCATGTTTCCTCTTTGTCTCGTGTCTAATTATCAAACTGCATTCATGTTCTCTTACTAAGAGGAGAAAACATAACACACTTCAAATTTATAATTAGATGGACAAATCAACAATGATGTATTGGAGGGAAGGTAAGTAAGAAAAAATACTACCAAATAACACATAAATTTAGTAATTATATTGAATTTTAATTATTTATTGTTAAAACCAAATTTTTTATTTGAATAACCCATTCAAGTGCAAGATGTAAGACCCTCCTAACCCTCCTCATAAAACTCCTAACCATCCTATCCCTCTTATACATCATAAAATTACACAATACCCCCTAATTAGCTAGGATTTTGGCTACAAATATTGCTAAAAATAAAATACAAATTGAAGAGACAATTAAGAAAATAAGGGATCCCTGGTTGACCAACACCCATTGTACATACTTGACAAATACCTTAGAGTTATTAATAAGACAAGTTGACTTGATAATGAGTCAAATTAATATATGTACATACTATAGAGATATATTTAGGTATTACTATGTTGATAAATTATCAACACATGGTGTAAAGGATAAGAAAATAGAAAAATATCATTTTTTGCATTATTCATTGATCCATCAACCAATGCACTACCTTGATTATCATGCAAATGGTTCCCATTCCACCGGTGCCATCATAATTTGATAATAAATAATTTTTGTGACTGATGGTGGATGGTTTTTTATTACCCACCCTATAACAGCCATGAAATTTCATTGTATTTTTTGAAGAAACTCTATTGTGAGTTTATCCTCAACAAGATTCCTAATTATTTTGACTACACAGAGTTTTGGTGTTGAGGAAAAGGTTCTTCATAGGATATACTAGGTGAAAATCATGAACCTAATTATTATTTAATATTATCTATCCAAAATATACTTTAGCCTAAGATCCCTTATACAATGAAGGAGGTTGTTTAGACTGACACTTTGCATGTGTTTTATGTACTTACAAACACACTAACTCTACATATGAGTAATTTTTATAACATTGATATTAGAGAGGGTGAACATGGGGATAATACATATAGGATGCATGATAAACCACACCCTTGTAGGTCCTATGGTTTTATATGCACTAGACATTCAAACAAGGATGGTGGTGATTTCGAGGGCCTAGATGCTATCATTATGAAAGATGAGATTTTGGTACATACATTTAGTGTGGAGAAAAAAATACACCTATGAAGGTATATTATATAATTGACATGTCAAGTTTTAAAAATATTTTTATTTAATAACAATCAATGTACATAAATAATTAAATAATATATATGCAATTTTTTATGTTGCAATAGGAGATAGACCCATCATTTTTACAACTAGATTGTGGGTCATCTTATAGTGCATATGTTATTACATATATACATGTAATTTTTAATTAGTATTATACTTAATGTACATCTATTTATTTATATAAATAATCTATAATAAAAATCATGTTTTGTTTGTTCAATTGATGATCACAATGGAGACTCCTCCATCTATATGAGAAAAAATATACATAGTCATTGTTGTTGCAATTTCATCTACATAGAAAATCATTGAGGTATGTTAAATTTTAATTTTGAATTGTAAATGTAGATTTATTTTAATAATTATACTATATACTTATGTAATTATAAATTACATGAATATATTATGTATGCAGGGTTATCCAATGATATATCATAGTCCCATTTAGATGATTAGTAGGGAACCAACTCATGTTGATTCTCCATTTCACACTCTTGTGTGTTGGGCTCAACCTAAAATGACATTGTTGAGAATCAAATGAAATTTGAGCATGACCATGAAATTAAGGTAAGTGCATGTTTAAATAGTTTTTATATCAATTTAAAATTAACTTATGAGCTTGGTTGTATGTCTAGTATATAAATTTTCTAATAATATTTTTAGATGTAAAGGTTTAGCTACATAGAAGCTATGAGCATAAAAGGAATCAAAATCATAATTTTGGAGGAATATAAGCCATTTGAGATACGATCAAGGCATTTGAATGAGAGCCTTATTCAAGGAAGGAAAAGAGAGGGATGATTTTTGATGAGTAGGATATGTCTTAGATGATGTAAGTTATTGAATGCCTATATGGAAATGTACACATTTTTAGCTTTGTATGCATATATGCCATTGAACTTATAATTTATTATGTTATTATTTTTATGTCCTTATGGCTTATATATATGGCAATGAATATGAGGAACCTAAGGAACTTGAGGGATCTCCATCTATGAGCAAGGAATATGAGGGAGACCCTTATCCAAGGAAGGAAATGAGAGGGAGGATTTTTTATGAGTAGGATATGTATTAAATGATGTAATTTATTACATGAATGTATGGAAATGTATGTATTTTTGGCATTATATGCCTAAATACCATTAAAGTGACATTTTATTATGTTCTTATATTATATGTCTTTATGATCAACACAAAATGTGAACACACACATAGAGACATTCACATTTTATGGTGATCATATTTTTATATATAATTTAGCCCACATTATTATTTCAAAACTAAATTTTATGGTTATATGGCCATATTTAAATATGACCATCTTTAATATTTACTTCATATAATTATTAAAAATAACTTACAATCCTTCTATATGTGTTTTTTTATTTGATAGGGTAAAATGCTTTTGAAATCAGAGCTATGAACATGAAAATTGAGGGTTTTGACAACTGGACCCACATCTAGGCACAACAAAGAGGGAAAAGGATCCCCCTAAAAACCAAGTACAATAGAGAGAGTTTAAAGGCTCCCCAAACATTTAACAATTGAAGTAAAGGTACCAATGACCTTATTGAGACTAGAGAACATGAGGGTTTTAAGGATTCCCATAACCAAGGGTTTTAAGGATCCTGTAACTTGAGAGTACAACAAAGAGGGTTTGAAGGCTCCCCCAACCTTTAAAAAGTAAAGGTCACATAAACAAGGTGAGACAAGAAAACATGAGGGTTTTAAGGGTTACTACAACCAAGGGTTTTGAGGTCCTATAACCTGAAGTACACAAATATGAAGTTAAAAAGTGAATCTCAAAGGGTGATCTCCCTTCATCATGTCTTTCCTAAGGGCACTACATACTAGAGGGTCTACTAGATAGGGAGGTCCTCCACCATCAGTTTCTTTCACACAGCCTCCATACAATAGAAATATAATGAGAGGGTTTATCATCCCTCTAAGATTCATAACCTGGTAAAGCACAACAAGAAGCAAATTATAGAACATAAATTCCACTATAAAAGGAGGTCTTCTGCCTCTTGGGTCATCCGCATAGCTAGGTCACAACAGGGGGACTAATCTTCCCACTAAGATCCACCCCATCGAAGGACCATAGAAGAGAAGTGAGAGTAAGGAAGAATGAAAAACCAATAAAAATCCAATGGCCTACCCTATTTATGTTAATTCCAATCCCAAGCAAAAAACCACACCAAAACCTTCCCAGAAGCATGACACCAGTGCCACTCCACTGACATAACCGTAGAGCCTCATTAAAGGGTAAAACCTTACCAAGTAGTTCTCTAAGACTTTTGCCTCATGGCATAAAATGACAAGCCTTCCAAAGAAAATAGAAAGGCAAAGGATCATCAACATGTCCACCATTCAGAGTGTTGGGTTGTTGAGCATAATCAACAAGCTTCAGGCCTACAACCATCCAAGAAGGAGCTGAGGGATAAGAAATGACAAGAACCAAGCCAAAATTACTACCTTTGATCTATAGAATAACACAACTGAGATATTCTGAAGCCATGTCATTATCTCAATATCCACTTGAGCTTGCTCCTTGAAAACCTGAGTTGACAACTACCGGTCATTTTCATTATGCTTCCCCATCTTCTGGTCCCCAAGTTCCTAGTCATCTTCATCCTCACCTTTTCCACCTCTACTTTTATTACCTAAGCCTTCCCCTTCCAACACTAGACCCCAATAGTGATGTTTTCCATCCTCCTCATCATCACCACCACCTTCGTCTTCACCTGAGGCTTCAAACCCACCCCCTAATTTAAAAATTCCTTCAATATTTTTTGAAGTTAAACTATATAGGATAAAATAATATAATATTTGAAACTTAAAATCCATCAATAACTGCTATCTTTAAATATTTGTATAGAATAAAAATTGTTGTGAAGATTGATTAGTAGGATAAACTTATTCAATCTATGAAAAATAGTCTATCGCAGTATAAATCAAAAGTTTGTTATCTCCCTAGGTTGAAATTTTCTACAAGTTATTCCGCTATCTTTCCTAATTGGAATGATCAAATGGATGGATGCAAATTAAAATTTGTATGTGTGTGTGTTTAGATTATCTAATTTGGGTGTATTTTATTTGTGTATACATGAGTGTAATGTTTGGGTATTCCCTTGGGTTATCCCCTCTAGATTTGGTATTGATCTAGAGTTAGACATCAACTTAGGGTATTTTAATCCCTAACACCAGTTCATCCTAGCTAGATATATTATCTAAGTCATATTGACATTTTTATTGGTCACTCATGGACATTATTATATCTTATTTCTTTCTTTCTTTCTTTATGAAGCTATAGTAGAAATGTCTTTTTCCACATTTGTTACACATAAGGATGTGGTGCACCATTATAAAATGCAACAACATTCCATTTTGGATAAGGTTGTAACACTTTCTGATCCTAAAGAAATAATTGTATCCTACTTATTGCTTTAGGGGATAGTCATGATGCAACCCTCTAGTTAGATATAATCCCACCAATAAATAGTAACCCCAATGGTTATATATATATATATATATATATATATATATATATATATATATATATATATATATATATATATATATATAGATATAGTTGTGGGAAATTAGTCTTGCTTGGCTATAAGGGTAACATCAGAGGGATAATTTGCTTAAAGCATGATTTGGTATTTGTAATCATTTGTAAATTAGTTGGTATTAGTTCAAATGGGATCATAGACTTCCTAACGTGAAAATAGGTGATTAGGTGACAAGTATTCAATTATTTCCTCGATTTTGTACTCTATATGGTTGGATCATCAATTAAGCATAAATTAGGGCTATGTGATAAGTTATAGTGAAATAATATAGAAGACATATATTATAGTTTTCTACATGTATCCTTATATATATATATATATATATATGTATGTATGTATATATATATATATATGTATGTATATATATATGTATGTATATATATATATATGTATATATATATGTATATATATATATATGTATGTATATATATATATATATATATATATATATATGTATATATATATATGTATGTATGTATGTATATATATATATATATATATATATATATATATATATATATATATATATATATATATTAGTTTTTTTATTGAATTATTGATGTATAGGTCCTTAATGATATTGTCTATTATGGATGCAAACACAATCAATACACCTCACCTCTACCACAACACCTAGATTTGATCTTCTATATGCAAAATCTAAATCTCTTTGGTCTCTTAGTAAACTTATCTCTGTTATGATATTTAGTTATTTTTTGAGTCTTCAAACCTCTCTTTACCTCAATTCTCATTCCAACAATCTCACAAACTCAAACTCTCTATTAACCCCTTCTCTGTAATTGTAAGTCTGTCTTTAACTCATTCATTCCTTGATGAAGGCACATGGGCACATGATATAGGTCTCATTGCTATCTTGGGGTTCTTATTATCAAATTTCCAATCTTATAAGTTCTCTTTGAAACTGGTATCCCTTCCATAAGACTTCTCACTATAATTCCTTACAACAAACACTGATCCTTCCCTTTGACAAGCTTTCTATTAGCCTTTTTTAGACCTTTTCTCATAGTATGGATAGGTACAGACTTAACTTAGAAACCTAACCATATTTACAAGTATCCTTTATCACTTACCTTCTTCCCACAAAGTTTCTTTCTCTAACTCTTTTATTAAATCACCTTACTAACCACTTCTTAGGCTCTATTTAGGCCTAATTAAGCCTTCTCTACCCTATTACACACTTAGTATTATCAAAATATACACAAAGGTATGTAAAAATAATAAAAATTATAAAATATGTTAGTCAACATCATCATACATCTAATATCAAACTTTTGTGAATTTTCACTAATGACAACTCTCAAAAATGAAGATCTTGTGTTGAAATCCTAACTCAGGGTATGGACTAAGTGTGTAAACTTGAGAAGGGTAATTTTGAAGTTTGAATCTTCCTAACCAGTTTCAAACCACTGTAATGCATGATTAGGCTCTATGATAACTCAATACAACTCAAACTATTTCTTTCCTTCTTGGTAACTCTATTCACTACTTTGGACATACTCTATGTTTGACTATAGGACTAAATTCATCCGAGAGAGAATAAAATGATGTTTTATATTAATTTAAGGGTTTCAAACCTATATGAAATATTTTTAAGTCTTGTACTAACACTACATGCCTCCTCTAAACATTAAAATCCTCCTTGACCACTCTATTTTCCCATTTCTCATTATTCATAGTTTGAGTGTGTGAGGGTTGTTATAAGTCTATAGGTATGTCTTGAGTTTCTCATCCATATATGTGAAAGAAACTTAAAAGAACATAAATAAATTAAAAAATATAGGAAAACCAACTTAATAATGTTCCAATATTTTCAAAACATATCTTTATTAAATCTCTCTTCACATACTTTATTTTGTACTTTTAATATCATTGCATACACAGGGAACACAAGGTCTACCATCATATTTGTCTTCAAAGGAGAAATTATCCATTCATATTATTTGGGTTCAATTTTCATTCAACCTCGAATACATTCCCACCAAAATTAAACTTCAATAGATCATTTACAAGTTCTTTTATATCCCAATAACTAATCTAACTAATCTTTAACTCCCTCATGGATGTTGGGAGAATACAAACTACCCTAACCTCTAACATACCCATTAAAATGACTAATCATGTGATCCACATATGCAATCAATTTTTTTTTACCTAATTATATATCCTAAACAACAAGGTTACAACAATGAGGCTTCTTCAAACATGATCTAGGACCTAAGACATTGACAAGAGTTTCAAAAATTTAAATAAAGAAAATTGGTAGGAAAGTGCCAAAATGATTCCAATTCAAATTTAACAAAGTTATATCACCTAATGGTGACTCTTAAAAACCTCAAATGACTAAATTGACTCTCTAAAGACTCAATATATTAAAGATAAATCAAAACTTACAAATGGTAGTGATGCTTCTGCGTCATATTACTAAGGAACAAAAGAAAACTTTCCAAGAAAGTTATAACTGATGTGTATTGATATTAATTTCATAATATCTCTTTCAACTTCATGTCCTCCTAAATCCCAAGGTATTTTTGAAGAATGTATACCTCTTTGAATCTTGGGTAGAGTGATAATGGCTCATCCTTTGATGGTCTCTCTCTTACCATGGATCTCTAAAATGATCATGGGCAACTGTTGCTTGTTCTTCTTCTTCCTCCAAAGACCTACACATGAAGAAAAAAAGTTAAAAAAAAAAATCCTTTATTGTATTATTTAAAGTCACATTATTTCTCTTCAAATTCTGATTGCTCTTTGATTTCATCTACTACCCATTACATTATATCTTGATTTTATAGCTTCTCATTTGTAGTACCATCAACCTCTATTAAATTATTGCTATTTGTCTAATGTTCACTCATTATTTTATTAGTCAAAATTTTTTCCAACTCACCATCTTTCTTAGTAAATCTTTCTAGATAACATATACTCTCATCATGCTTGACTAGCTGTACTATCTCCTTGCTACCTACAATAAAAAAGTTAGAACTCCTTTCAACTAGTACACTATCTTCTCTCACATTTTTTATCAACTTGTAATTTACCTTATTCCTCTTGGTACTTTTTTTTAATTTATCCTTATTTGGATTCAATGTTGTAACTAGTTCCTTCCATTAACATATCCAATAACTTCAATGTATCTTCATACAACTCATCTTCATCAACTTTCCTATCAACATACTCATCAAAAACATCATTTAAACTATTACCTTGTGATTCCTTGCTCTCTTCAAAGCTTTCTTGAATAAAACCTTATTTTTTCATACTTACCATGAGGTATGGTTCTACTACATACTCACTCTCTCCTTCTTCTTCATCAAGTGGTTCACCTTCTTCAGGATATCATAAGATTGTATCACCATTCTCAACTATCCAATCAACTTATTCTTAAACCTTAACATGTTTTTCATGCTTCTCTCTTGTCATCCATTCATTATCTTTATTGACATATTTTGATACTATTCCCTCAAAATGGGATTCATCTTCATTAAAATCTTTACCTGTATACACACATTCTAAGAAATCATTAGTTATAATCCTCTAGGGCTTACTTGACCCCTTGTTTCCTCTTTTAGGCTACCTTACCAATAATTTCTCCATTTGTTTTCTTTTATTATCTATAATCTACTTGAGAGACCATCTTATTTTCTTCTTGATGTGTACAAGGAGTCTTAGTTTTATCTTTTCCAAGACTTGTTCTAACCTTAGCGAAACCATCTTCATCTCAGTCATTTCCTTTTCTCTCTCTAGTTCTCTTTTCTTTACTTATATTTATTTTCTCTTCTTGTGGAAATCCTCATTATTAAATCCCTTTATCTTTCTCTTTCTTTCTTCACTCTTCACACACTCTCTCTAGGTCTCATCTTGACCTATCTCCTTATTAAAAAGCTTACTTTCCTCCTTGACCTCACCTGGGTGTTGTTACTTGGTTCTCACTCTCTTAAAGTCTCTTTTTTTCTTGTCCTCACTTAGGACTCCTCTCTTTATCTTAATCTCTTCTTGAGCTTCTTTCTTGGAGATTTCACTAGTTCTACTCTCTCTCTTCCTAAGCCTCTTAGATAAGGGCTTTAGCCAAACAATATTCTCTCTCACTTATATTTCTCCCTCTCCACTCTTTTCTATAACATCATTAACAACCTTATAGCAAAATATAAAGTAATATCAAATACATATTCAATAGAATCTTCAAAATGTAACTAACACTTTCAAAACACAAAACATACCTTATCCATTGAATATTCCAGATATGAAACCAAATGATACATAGCTCTTTAATGATCTTGTCAATTATGGAAGAAAATAAAATTAGTACACCTCACCTCTACCACAACACCTAGATTTGATCTTCTATATACAAACTCTGACTCTTTTTGGTCTCTTAGTAAGCTTATCTATGCTAGGGTATTCAATTTTTTTTAGTCTTCAAACCTCTCTTTAAATCAATTCTCATTCCGATAATCTCACAACTCAAACTCTTTATTAACCCCTTCTCTCTAATTGTAAGTCTTTATTTAACTCACTCATTCCTTGATGAAGGCACATGGATACATGATTCACGTCTCATTGTTATCTTGGGGTTCTTATTATCAAATTTTCACTCTTATAAGATCTCTTTGAAACTTATATCCCTTCCAAAATAATTCTCACTACAAATCCTTCCAAAAAATATTGATCCTTCCCTTTTACAGGGTTTCTACTAGTCTTTTTTAGACCTTTTCTCATAGTAAAAATAGGTACAAACTTAGCTTAGTGATCCAAAAATTAGAAGTTATAGTTGATAAATTTTTCAATAGCATAGAAAAATCACAGTAATAATGAATTCTCTAAGAAGAGATGTAGTATTACTCAAGATCGCAATACAAATATATGCTTATCTCTGGGAAGAGATGTCTATTTTCACATTTCAGGTTACCTCTTCATTTATACACATTTTGAAAGCATGGGGAGGATGTCAAAGTTCACCAATCTCAAGGGATATCAAGTGGTTTGACTTCCAAGATTTAAAACAATATAGAATTCGAGGAATTACTATTTTTAGAAACTTACTATATTTAGACTACACTACTAAAATTAAAATTTGGGGCACTTCCATTGGGTTTTTAGGGGTAAAACTTCATTGAGTGGAGATATATGCCATCTCAAAAATTTCTCCTCATTCTTAGCTTTCCAACGGTTCAAATGACGAGTCAATTGGAGTTATGGTGCAAAAGTTATGGCTCCCAGAAGTTCCATCATCAATTGGGGTGGAACTGTCACCCAAATTGTCGCCTAAATTGTTGCCCGGATCACTTAGGAGATTACGCCTATTTCTAGGTACCCTCTATCACTTACCTTCTTCTCAAAAAATTTCTTTCTCTAGCTCTTCTCTTAAAACACCTTACTAACCACTTCTTAAGATCTATTTAGGCCTTCTCTACCCTATTACACTTTCAGTCTTCTCAAATCATACATAGAGGTACATACAACCAATAAAACCTTAAAAATTTTTTAGTACACATCATCATACATTTAATACCAAACTTTTTTGAGTTTTCACAAGTGGCAACTCCTAGAAATCAAGATATTGTGTTAAAATCCTAACTTAGGGTATGGACTAACTATGTAGACCTGAGAAGGGTAATTTTAAAGTTTAACTCTTATTAAATACTTTCAAACCATTATAATGCATGATTAAGATCTGTGCTAATTTAATACAAATCCTTGAACTATTGGTTTCATTATTGGTAACTTTGTTCACCACTTTTGGACATACTCTGTGTTTGACTGTAGGACTATATTCATCTCAGAGAGAAAAAATGATGTGTTAGATTACTTAAATGGTTTTATATCTATGTGAAATATTTTTTAAATCCATGTAATAACACTATACACCTCCTCCAAACATTAAAATACCTTTTGAACACTCTATTTTTCCATTTTTTATTATTCATAGTTTGACTACGTGAGGGTTCTTATATGTCTATAGGTCTATCTTGAGTTTCTCATCCATATATGTGAAAGCAACTTAATAGAACATAAATAAATTAAAAAACATAGGGAAATCAACTTACCAATTTAAAAGAGTGTCAAAACACATACTTTTATTAAAGCTCTCTTCACAAACTCTATTTTGTACACTCAATATCATTGCATACACAGGGAACTTAGGGTCTACCATTATATATGTCTTCAAATGAGAAAGTATTTATTCATATTCTTGGGGTTAACTTTTCATTGAAACTCAATTACATTACCCTAAAAATTTAGCTTCAATAGATCATTTACAAGTTCTTTTATATCCTAATAACTAATCTAACTAATTTTCAATTCCCTCAAGGATGTTAGGAGAGTCCTAACTAGCCTAACCTCTAACATACCCATTATAATGAGTAATAATGTGATCCACATATGAATTAAAACAAATTTGACCCCCTTATATAGCCTAAACAACAAGGTTAATATAATTAGGCTTTTACAAACATGATCTAGGACCTAAGACATTGACAACACTTTCAAAAATTAAAATAAAGGAAATTGACAAGAAAATGCCAAAATGACTTTTATTCAAATTTAACAAAGTTATAACACCTAAGAGTGACTCATAAAAACCTCAAATGACTATATTTACTCTCTAAAGACTGAAGATATTGAAGATAAATCAAAATTTACAAATGGTAGTGATACTCCTGCATCAATTATGTCTAGATTTGTACATTTCATAATCCATGTAGAATATTAAATTTAGTATTTGTAAGATTCACATGGAGATCTAATAAGCAAGCACTCACAAATATGAATGTCATGAAAACATATATAATTTACTAATCTTTGTTTTTATAAGCTTTAAGTTCCTTCTCAACTACTTCATTAATTCACAAAAATTAGAGTCACGTGAATAATAGAGAAATATAATTTTAAAATATACTTTGGATCCACCTTCAATGTTTTAAAATCTTTGGAGGAAAACATTATTTTAAAACTATCATGAAAACCTCTTAATAAGCTATTTATTATCAAATTCCTCTCCAAGTTTTGTAGTGTCTAAACTTTGATACCTCTTTTGGTGGGCTCTCCCAATCCATCAATATACACAATAACCATATTTTATAGAGAGTGATTTAACATAGATGGGTTAAATGTAGAGATGTTGGATAGTAAGTCATGGTGATTTATGATTTTACTAATAATAATAACTATTCCTAGATATTGGCACTGGCTTGTTGTGGGGGAGAGGTCCAAGTGTCATAAATGGTATGTTGGTAATATATCTTCTTTGATAGACTTATTGAGTACTTTATTTTTGGGAATAAGACGAGTGGGGTCATCTCTAAATGAAATAAGACACTTAATAAAGATGTCAATAGATTGGATAAACATACTATATGTTCTTAAAATTTAATGTTGGTAATTTTTATTAACATCTCACACTATTACACTACACCACCCCCCTAATTGCTATTATAAGTTAACCCATCATAAGATCACATTATGGACCTATGATGTATGCATTGTACCTTGAATTATGCCAAGTGACAAATATATTATGCCTTGTTTAAAATATATCTTGACCATCACTATAGTTTATGATGACACATTTTCCCATGACCATAACCTCAAAATCCACTTGTATGTGCATGTTTACAACTACTCAGGAGTGCATAAAAACTAACAACAAATGTTGTCAAAATTGAATCCACATATGGAGATATTCACCTCTAGTGCTTCATGGATGAAAAATGACACTACTACCAATTTAGGGTGGAGAATAGTTTCTAGGACCAAGTTATTGGCCTCTAATCACACCTGATAAAGAGATAGAGCACCTATGATGGCCTCAAAAAGGCCCTTTCCAATAGAATAAATTTGCAATTATTTATGCTAACTTTAGATGCATGTAAAAAATAAACCTCAAGTAATTTTCATGAATCAAAATAATGCTCAAATGAATTTTGAACTTTTATGTAGTCAAGTGATGAGTTGTTGTCCTCCAACTGACATTATCCCATGAACATGACCTTAAAATATAACCAAATTCATGTTTTTAAAGCTACTCAAGATGTAAAAACATTGACAACAAATATTTTCAATGTTAAATTTGCAATTAGAGGTCTCCACCTTCAGTGCTTTGTGGCTAAAAATTTAAACCACCACCATGTCATGCATGGAGAATAACATATAGGTCTAAGTTATTGGCCTCTAATCATGCCTAATAAAGAGATAGAGCACCCATTCTAGTCTCAAGAATGCCCTTACCAATATGCAAAAATTGTAGTTTTTAAAGTTTTTAGACGAGCATAAAAAATAAACTTTAAGTCATTTTAATGAATAAAAAGAACCCTAATGTTCATGTCAAAGACTTGTAATTTAACCTTAGATCAAAGGGATTAAAAATAGGAGATAAACATATTATAGATGATATAGTAATCAGTGTTGAAATGAAACTTTTATGCAGTGAAGAAATAAGTTCTTGTCCCACAAATGACATTTACACCTATGGTACCTCCACTTATAGATCCATAAATTTCAACATATCTGGATAGTAAAATTACAAGTTATCCCATAACCATGACCTCTAATGCCACTTGGATGTGCATTTTTATAGCTTTTTAGGAACACAATAACATTGAAAACAAATGTTATAAATGTTGAAGCCATGGTTGGAGATCTCCATCTCTGATGATTTGTGTCTTAAAAATAACACTACCACCATGCCATGGGTGGTGAAAAAAATACAGGAATAATATATTGACTTCTATCATGCTCTTTCAAGATATGAATTACCTATTTTGACCTTAAAAATGCCCTTCCTAATATACATGAAAATTATAGTTTTTAGGCTAGCTTTAGATGCACACAAAATGAAAATTGTAAGTCATTTGAAAAAAATAAAATAAGGGGATCAAACATAGGATATGAATTTGTGGAAGATGGCATAGTAATCAATGCTAAGATGTAACTTTTATGCAATTAAGAGACAAGTTCTTATCCTTTAGCTATAATTTCTATTGAGTGTGGAGCCCTTTGAGGCTATCACATGACCATGGTAGCACATTTTGGGGACTTAGAGAGCTCCAAAAAAGTGGGGAGAACATTTTTTACCACTCCACCTTTTGTGGAACCTTGCTTCCATGTGAGTGGAATATTATTAGATATTTCTAATTTCTATGTCTTCCTTATTATGTGGAGTGAGTTGTTAGATTTCTATTTTCCATGTTGACTTCCATGTTTTATGGAAGTGGGATCGACTTCCATGTTTTGTGGAGTTAGTTATCATCTCCTTGAAATTTTTGAGAGCTTTTTGTGAAGGAGAGATGAGGATGGTGTGTTCTTCCTTAGGCGGGCTTATGGATAAGCATGCCTAGGTGGAGGATAGATATTTCCTTATAGACAATGCTTATCTTGGATAAGCATGGTGAGTTTTTCCTCTTGGGCTTATTTTTATTTATTTGTTGTTAATATATATGTGTGGTGTGGATTTTGAGAGACAATAAAAAGTATAGATGTTTTATTGACAGGGTGTGGTATAGCAGTTTGTGATATAGTATTTTTCAGGTACAGGTGTAACATAGCATGTGTGTAGAATTGTTGATATATTTGGATCAATAATTCAATTAATTCATTTTTGAATTAAGGAGGAGATATTATATCTCTATGAGAGGTTCTTTGTAATCTTGTTTTGTTATAGATTTTATTGAGGACTTTCTTGGTGGATGTAACCCACATTGGGTGAACCATGATAGATCTATATTATGTGTTATTGTTGGTTTTATTTTCTCCATTACTACTTTCATTTAATATGATTTGAGTAATTTTTTTCATGATGCATGTAGTGAATAATTAAATCTAATTTTGTACACATTTAAAATTTGGTTATGTGATTTTATGGTGAATTAAATCTAGTTTGGAATTAATTTAATTCTTAACAACTGGTATTAGAGCTTTGGGGTTGCTTTTTACTGAAGTGATGAATCAAAAGAAGAGTTATTATCTTGAGTGGGAGCTATGAGAGAAGAGATCAGATTTACAGTTGATAAATTTTATGGTCATAATTTTTGTTTGTGAAAAATGAACATGGAAGATTACTTGTATTAGAAGGAGCTTCATCTCCCCTTGGAGGGGAAAGGAGAACAACCTGTAAGTATGAGTGATTCAGATTGGTCATTGCTTGAAAATAAATCATTGGGAACCATACATGTATGCCTTGCATCTTCCATTGCATTTAACATTTTAGATGATAAAATTATAAAGGATCTCATGGATAAACTCAAAAAGCTGTATGAGAAACCCTCTACTTCAAATAATTTTTTTCTTATGGAAAGATTGTTTAATATGAAAATGTATGAGAATGGTTCTATTTCTAGATGATTTGAATATGGTTGTAAGTATGCTCACTTTTTTTGGAATTATGTTTGATGATGAAGTTAAAAATTTGATGATTTTGTGTTCTTTGCCTGATAGTTGGGATAAAATGGTTATGGCTGTGAGTAATGTTGTCCTTGCCAAGGGAAGCATAAATTTTGAGGATTGTGATTCTTAGTGAAGAAATGCAAAGGAAAAGCACTAGTGAATCATATTTAGGTAATACTTTTTCTATTGAAATTAGAGGGAGGTAAAAGGATAAGAGAAAATGCAATCATGGAAAGTCCAAGGGTAGATCTAAATCCAGATCTAGAGCCAAGATGATATGCTGGCATTATGGGAAGAGTGGACACTCAAAGAAATATTTTTGGTCACTTCAAGATAAGAATGCCAATAAGGAGGGAATGAATGAGGTAAATGTGGTGTCAAGTAAATCATGTTAGGATGCCTTAATTCTTTCTATGGATAATTTTTTTGAGTCTTGGGTATTAGATTCAAGGGCTTCTTTTCATGCTACCCCACATAGGCATTATTTTACTAATTATGTTCAAGAGAATTTAGGACATGTTTATCTTGGTGATGATGAACCATTTGAGATAGTAGGTAAAGATTATTTTTAGGTTAAAATGTATAATGGGAACACATGGCTACTTAAGGATGTCAAACACATGCCTATGCTGAAATGGAATTTGGTTTCAGTGGGGAAATTAAGTAGTGAGGGTTGTTTAGTAATATGACTATAGATTATTGTAAAGTTACCAAAAGTTCTCTTATGGTTTCGAGAGGTAAGAAAGTTGGTACTTTATATTTGACTAGTAGTGTTGATTCTTGTGATTTAGTTGCTGTAGATGAAAATGCAACTATGTGGCATTACAGGGTTGTTCATATGAGCCATAAGGGCATAGAGATCTTAAAAGACAAGTTTCCTAGATTAAAATACATTGATTTAGACTTTTGTGAGAATTGTGTGTATACGAAATATAAGTGAATAAAGTTCCTAAAAGTTGGACCCAAAAAGAAAGTACATAAGTTCGAGTTGGTACATTTAGATGTATGGGGACCAACTTAGGTATTTTCTATTGGTGGTTCTAATTATTATGTCACTTTTTATTGATGATTCAACTAGGAAAGTTTGGGTTTATTATATTAAAAAGAAATTTGATATATTTGACACATTTAAGAAGTGGAAATCTTTAGTTGATAATGAAACAAGTCTCAAGTTGAAATGTCTTAGATCAGATAATGGAGGTGAGTATTATAGTAATGCTTTATTTGAATTTATTCAAATAATGTAATGTGTAGGCAAAGGATGGTTCTAGGAACTCCATAAAAAAATGGGGTATCTGAAAAGATGAATATAATAATAATGGAACGTGATAGGAGCATGATGTTACATGTAGGGTTGCCTTTATAATTTTGGGCAAAAGCAATTAGCATGATAGTTTAACTAATTAATAGAGGACCTTTTATGCCTTTGGATAAAGGCATTTATGAACAAGCTTGGTCTGGTAAGAATGTTGATTATTCTTTTCTTAGAGTCTTTGGATGTAAGGCTTTTTTTCTTATTGAGAAAGAGGATATGACCAAGTTAGAAGCAAAATAATATAAATGCACATTTATTGGTTATGGTGAGGATGGATTTGGTTTGCATTTATGGAGCATTAAAGATAAGAAACTATTTCAATCTATAAATGTAGTCTTTAAATGAAAAAGTCATGTATAAGAATCAATTATAGGAATATGAATAGGAACAGGAACAAAAAGAGTACACAATATTGGATGACATTGTGGATGGAAAAGTATCTAATGAATCAGTTCAGGAACCTTCTACACAAGGAACCCAAACTCCTATGGTAAGAAGGTCTTCTAGAGTAAGAACACCTAAACATTTTTCTCTTTCTTTGAATTATTTATTACTCGTTGACAATGGAAAACTAGAGTGTTATGAGGAAGCAATGCATGTAAATGCTAGGATGAAGATGGAAAAAGCCATGGATGAGGATCATAGATCTCTCATGGAGAACCAAACATGGGATTTGGTAAGGCTACCCAAGGGAAAGAGTGCATTGCCAAACAAGTGGATCTTTAGAATAAAAGAAGAGGATGAAGGGAGAAAAAGGTATAAGGTCAGGATGGTGGTCAAGGGATTTGTAAAAAAATTAGGTATTAATTTTAATGATATTTTTTTATTCTATTGTAAAAATGAATTTGATTAGGATTGTTCTTGGTTTAGTTGTAGTTGAGGATTTGCACATAGAACAGTTAGATGTGAAAACTACTTTTCTTCATGGTGATTTGGATGAAGAGTTGTATATGAATTAGCCATAGGGTATGAGGTAAAATGGAAGGAAAATTGTGTGTGTAGACTAAAAAAGATCTTGTATGGCCTAAAACAAGATCCACGGCAATGGTATAAGAAATTTTATTATTTTATGTTAGAACAAGGATATCAAATTTGTAATTATAACCATTGCATGTACATCAAACATTTTGATGATAGTGCTTTTATTATATTATTCTTGTATGTGGATGACATGTTAGTTGTAGGAAAGAACATACATCATATTTATATACTTAAGAATCAACGTAGTGATTCAAGCCTTTTGGGGCTATCACATGACCATGGTATCACATTTTGGGGGATTAGAGAGCTCCACAAATGTGGGGAGCACATTTTTTTTCACTCAATTTCTTCCTTATTATGTGGAGTGAGTTGTTAGATTTCTATTTTCCATATTGACTTCTATGTTTTGTGGAAGTGGTATTGACTTCCATGTTTTATGGATCTAGTTGTCATCTCCTAGAAAGTTTTGAAATATTTTTGTGGAGGAGAGAAGAGGATGTCATGTTCCTCCTTAGGTGGGCTTATGGATAAGCATGACTAGGTGGAGGATAGTTATTTCCTTATGGATAATGTTTGTCTTGGATAAGAATGGTGAGTTTTTCCTCTTGGGCTTGTTTTTATTCATTTGTTGTTAATATATAGGTGTGGTGTGGCTTTTCAGAGACAAGAAAAAGTGCAAATGTTTTATTGACAAGATGTGGTATAACATCTTGTGATATAATATTTTTAGGTGCAGGTATAGGTGTAGGTGAAACATATCATGTGTGTAAATTTTTTGATAGAATTAGATCATTAATTTAGTGAACTCATTTGTGAATTTAGGAGGATATATTCTATTTTTGTGAGAATTTATTTGTAATATTGTTTTGTTACAGATTTTATTGAGGACTTTATTGGTGGATGTAGCCCACATTGGGTGAACCACGGTAGATATATGTATGTGTTATTATTGGTTTTATTTTCTACATTATTGATTTCATTTACTATGATTTGAGAAATTTTTTCTGTGATGTTTGTAGTGCATAATTAAATCTAATTTTTTTACACATTTGAAATCTAGTTATGTCATTTTATGGTGAATTAAATCTGGTTTGAATTCTTTTAATTCCTAACAATTTCTACCTTTAGGACCTCCATTTGAAAATCCATCACTTCCAACATGTATAGATATGAAAATGACACATGATACCATGATCAAAACCTCCAAATCCACCCAGATCCATATGTGTACATATGCTTAGGAACATATAAACATCAACAACAAATGTTGTCAACATTGAAGTCATAGTTGAATACATCCACCTTTGCTAATTTGTGGCTTAAAAATAGGATGACTACCACACTAGGGTTGGTGAGTAACATCTAAGACCAAGTTGTTAACCTCTAATAACACCTAGTAAAGAGATGGAGTACTTGATACTACCTCAAAAATTCCATTCTTAATATAATAAAATTATAGTTTTTAAGGTTAATTTCAAATGTACGTAAAATGGAAATTATAAGTGATTTTTACAAACCTCAAGAACCATCATGTGCATGTTTAAGAATTGAAATTGAACCATAGATAAAAAAGATAAAATGTATGAGATAAATCTATCACTTTATGGTATATGGCATAGTAATCAATGCCTATGTTTTATGCAATCAAGATATGCAAATCTAACTTACATTTTTGCTTCTAGGACCTCCCATTGAAAATTCATCACTTCCAACATGTTATATTCACTAATAGTTTCTTCCTTTTTTATTTTCATGTATTTTGATTCATTTTAACGTTCACTATTAAGTGTTTCCATATAACTTTATTCATTGTTACTTTCATCATTATGTGTTTCCATGTAATTTTCTTCATTTTTAGGGGGTAAATCATCATATATAGATTCATCATCAAAAAAATTACAAACATCATAATTTAAATGTGGAATTGTAATATAATTTATAATTTTAGGTAAACATTCATTTTCATTATTCATTTCATCATTATCTAGGACATTTAGTGCATTATTGATAGTATATGTACCTTGTCTTGAGTGTAATGTTTGCATTTGTTCCCTTTTTTCTCTCAACACTTTTAAATGATTTGGTGTTTTAAAATTTAACTTTTTCCTCTTGTTTGAACCATATCCATCGCCCATGAATAGACAAACTTGATAGATTTTGAGGGCGGGGACCAAAAACAAAAACTCAAAATTACTTTTATCTTCCACTATTTGGGGCACACAATGATGAAGAGAGTATAGTTAGGATAGAAATCTAGAAATAAGTAAAAATTCAAAATTGGAGAAAAGATTGTGTCTATTATGCAAGGAATGCATACGTTTTAATTTTTAATAATGTAATCAAGGTTAAATAACCACATATTACATCCTATATAATTAATTTGGGTTTAATTTGGAGGAAATTGTATAACTGATTGCACCATTTACCTATTTCATTGTATTTATTATTAGAATAGGGATAATTGATCCCCTAATAAAATATTATAGTCATATTTAAGTTGAAGGGACTAAAATTGGTCCTAATTGCCTCAGTGATTGAGGTAGTTAACTATTTCATTCATTATGTGATCTAGTTATGGTTGATTAATACCCAAATCACATGTTATACTCATGAAATTAGGTTTAAACATGGTTATTTTAGACCAAATTAACATCTTACACAAATAATTATGTTGAAGGTGTTCAAATTAGCCTATCTTTCCTTTGTGATTGCATTTGTGATAAAATTGGGGTTGATTAAGCCCTAAATCACATTTTATAGTCATAATTAGGTTGAAGGGGATCAAACTAGCCCCACTTTCCTTCATGGTTGAGCCAATGGAATATTTGATTTATTTTTTGTGACATTGGGGTTGATTGACCCCAAAATTACATCCTACATAGTCAAAATTAGGTCAACAGGTATCAATTTCATCCAATTTGCATCACTGATTAGAGCAATTAAAGAATTGGGTCAACATGTCAGGAAAAATGAGCTAAGTTAGTCCTAAATCATAACCTATACTCATAGTTAGGTTCAATGGGTTAATATTGATCATAATTACCTTCATGTTTACATTTAGGATAACATTAGGGTCAATTAACCCCTAATTCATCTTACACAATCGATTGTGCCATACATTAGGTTCACGGGGCTTGATTTGGCCCAAATCACATCTATAATTGCACCAATTGACTAATTAGATCAATTCATGATGGAATCAGAGCTAATTTAACCCCAAATCATGTATTACTCTTATAGTTATGTTTAATGGGTTCTAGTTGGCCTTAATTACCTCCCTGATTGAATGAATTAACCATTTGGTTCATTATGTGATGATATTAGGGTTAATTAAAATATAAATCATATCATATACAATTGAAACTCAGTTCATGTGGCTCAATTTTTCCAAAACCATACCATTAATTGCACCAATTGACCAATTGGCTCAATCTATGATGAAATCAAACCCAATTCAACATCAAATCACATTGTATAGTTGCAGTTAGGTTCAAAGGGCTCATATTAACCCTAATTTCCTCCATGGTTGAAATGATAGACTATTTCATTCATTATATGATTATAATAGAGTTTATTGAGTCCCAAATCACATCATATAAAATCAAAATTATAATTGTCATTAAAACAAATGATTCCTTGCTTCATTTTTTGATGAAATTAGGGTTGGTTGATCCCAAAATCACATTTTATAGTCACAGTTAGGTCGAGAGGGCTCAAATTTTCCCTAATTACCTTTAGTTTGAACCAATGGACTATTTTATTTATTATACTATGACATTAGGGTCGATTGATCCCCAAATTACATCCTTTATAGTAAAAATTATGTTCACAAGTTTCAATTTCACTCAAATTACATCATTGATTGCACCAATTCACTCATTTGCTCAATATGTTAGAAAATGTAAGATTATTTAGCCCCAAATCACATCCTATAGTTGCAAGTAGGTTTAATGGGTTTATATTTTCTTTAATTACATTTGTGATAAAATTATGGTTGATTAAGGCATATATTACATCCTAAACAATCAATTGAGCCATAAAATTGGTTTTTTAGGCTCAATTTGGCCAAAATAATGTTTTTAATTACACCAAGTAGTTAATTAGATCGATTTATAATGAAATCAGAGCTAATGTTGCACCAAATCATGTTCTAATCTTTTGTTTAGTTTTAATGGGCTTAAATTAGCCTTTATTGCCTCCCTAATTGAATGAATTGAATATTGACTACATTAGGGTCAATTTAATTCCAAATCACATCATATAAAATTGAAACAAGTTTCACGTGGCTCAGTTTTTCCAAAATCATGTCATTAGTTTCACGAATTTACTAATGGATCAATCTATGATGAAATCAAAGTGAATTTAGCCTCAAATCACATTGTATAGTAGCATTTAGGTTTAGTGGGATCATATTGACCCTAATTACCTCCATGATTGGACCAATTGACTATTTCATTCATTATATGATGCCATTGGAGTTTATTGAGGTCTAAATCATATCATATATAGTTTAAATTACATTTGTCATTAAACCAAATGATTCTTTACTTCATTCTTTGATGAAATTAGGGGTCGATTGAGCCCCAAATAACATTTTATAATCACAGTTAGGTTGAATGGGATCAAACTAGCCTTAATTTCCTTCAAAATGAACCAATAGACCATTTGGTTTTTTTTGTAATGAAATTTGGGTTAATCAGTTCCCTTACATTTTTTATAGTCAAAATTAGGTTCACGAGGCTCAATATCACTCAAATTATATCATTGATTACACCAATTCACTCATTCACTCAATATGTCAAAAAATCTAAGCTAATTTAGCACCAAATCACATCCTTTAGTCTCAGTTAGGTTAAAGGGGTTAAAATTGGCCCTGATTGCCTCTACCATTGAAACAATCATCTCTTTCATTTATTTTTTTATGAAATAGGGGTTGGTTTCACTCTAAATCACATCTTATGTAATTGAAATCAGGCTCAAGGGTTCAAACTTACCAAAAATACATCACTGTATGCATTATGTCCTTTGTGTGGCATATATTGACACACTCCACTTTAAAATAAAAATAAAAAATAAAAAATGTGAATAGATAGATATATAAACATCAACACGTATACATAGATGTTTTTTTATTTATTTTTCTATGTAAAATAAATGCTTACGCATATGAGTTATAGTGCATACTATGATCATATGATTTTGATAATAGAGAGGTAGTCAGATGAAGTGTTAGTTTTATAAAACAATGAAATCAACACACTAACACGCTAACATATCTAAGACTAGATCATAGGGGGAACATAATGAATAAAAATACAATAAAAAAAAAAACTAAAATAAAAATAACAACAATCCATACCTTCATTAAGAGCTGCAAATGATTTTTGTGTGGCTTGCTAGTTTATGCTCAAATAATCTTTATCAATGGAGTATGCTTTGCTCCATCTCTCCTTGGCACCATTGTAGCTTGCTTGATGTGGCTTATTTTTGTGGCTTTGATCAATATTTTTGAATTATAACACTATTTCTATGAATATTTATACAAAACTTGCATTATAACTCTATAATTTCCAATCTCTCTTTTCAATAAGCAATGGATTGTATTTATAGGCTTAGAAACTAACCCCAACTCAAGGTGAGTTAAAGTGTAGTTTAAACATGGAATGAGTTCAAACCTAACCTAAGTGAGTCAATTAACCTCAATATAAATAAAAGGTGTCAAAAAATTATGATTATGAATGAATAGGCATGGGTGAGATATTTTGAGATATTTTCAAAGGCTTGATAACTTGCAAAAGGTAATCATGAAAAGCTAGGATATTTCATATTTTTGAATTTATATTTTTAGTAATATATTAATTAAACATGGATAATTTAACTAGGCTCTTAATTTAGTTTAGTTTGTTAATTAATTATGTTTATCCATTTATCTCTTTCAATATTTGATTTTTATGTGTGCACTTGCCCCACTTAATAGGCATATAGGATGAGTTTAATGTTATGATGCCGCAAGATGATTAGAGATGAATTTGTGATTGGTTTTTCTTACTTATAGTAGGATACCATAGCTATGGATGTCTTAATGAGATTATGAGATTTAATGAATGATGTAAAATCAAATTTGGGATGTTCAGTGATTCCTAGGCTTAATTTGCAATAGTTGGTATAAATTAGTCTGAAGTTTGGTCAAAGGCCATTGGTGGCTAGTTCTAGGTGTCTACAATTTGCCCCTATTTGGATAGGCATTGCAAGTTGTAATCATAATAATATATTTTCAAATAATGAAAAGGTCCTATATGCTTATGAATTAAATGACGATGGATGAATTGTAGGTGCCCCCTTGAGGGAGTAGTTGGCAAAGGGGTTGAAAATATGTCCCTCAAAAGAAGGAAATAATTGGACCAAAAATATGAAATGGGGTGGAAGGGATAGATTTGCCCATAGTTGGTTATAATCAGTGGCATATGGAGCTACCCTAGTTAGGGCAGACAAAAATGATGATTTTTTGATAAACGGTTATAATTATCAACATAGGTGTGATAAAAAAGGGTAATTATTTTCCCAAAAGTGGTTATAATCATTGAAAAAGGCTTAGGGTAACAAGAGACTAATTTACCCAAAGGAGGTTATAATTAGTAAAAGGGAAAATAATTATTTGCGCATAGGTGGTTAGAATCATTGGTAGGATAAAAATAGGCCCTAGTTAGGTGGATATAGATAATAGATTTCCCAAAAGTGGTTATAAGCATTATCATAATGAAAACTTCCCTAGTTGGGTAGAAGAATGGTAATAATTTTCCCAAAGGCAGTTATAATAATTAACCTTCAAATGGATAGAAACATAATGATTTTCTCAAAGGAGATTAGAATCATTGGTGATGCAAGTGGGATGAAATAAAATGATTTACCCAAAGGTGGTTATAATAATTATACCCTAATTATGGCAAACATGATATGAAAGATGATGGCAAATTGGTATAGAGGAAAAAGATGAATTTGGGAAATCTGCTAGTAGGGAGATGCTCATTCAAACTAACAAGGGAGAAAATTATTTTGTTGTTTAATTAATCTGTATGGGATATGATTTAGATAAGATTAAGAATATTATTGGTGCTAAGGAGTATCATTGTTGCATTGCCATGTAGACTCTCAAATCTAATTTTTGGTGTAGCACCTGATGGTAGGTGTTGGTTGAATATTTTGTTGATCAGCGTACTGATAAACAAAATAGGTCTGATCATCCAAAGTAGGAAGATTGGTCAGTCAAATGTGTAGGTTTACCACATCAAAAGGGAACTAATCTCTCCTCTCATCAAGGGGAGGTTCCCTATATATATATATATATATATATATATATATATATATATATATATATATATATATATATATATATATATATATATATAAACAGAAAATAATACTCAAGGGTAGGATAAATCATCCCTCTTTTTTCAAAGATGATGCATGCAAATCAAAGGAAAAATCTTAGGGATAATGACAAAAATCACTCCTCTTATTTCATAAGTACCATTAAAAAAACCACAAGAATCTTCCTGGTAGTATTTGCAAAATGTAACCAAGGTCGTAGTAACCAACAAATTGAGATGTAGCACAAAGTCTCCACCTGAATTGCCCAAGAGTGAGATACGAAGGACAATGAGGGCACAAAGTCATCCCAAGGTCCTTTACACAAAAACAAAAAGAAAACACACTAAAGACAATTGTGGGGGCACAAAGTCTCTCTGCAGTTAGTTTTAGGATGCCTTCCTGACTACTTTCACTAATTTTGCTTATTGAATTAAAGGAATAGAAAATATATTAAGGAAAAAGAAATAATAACCGTTTCCCCAAAAATAAAGATATCATAGCACAAAGTCTGAAAAGTCACTTGCTTTCTTATTCCAATAACAAAATATGATCAACAATCTGAGCTCAAAGTCTTAGTAATGCCTTTCAATTTGGGCAGAGTTTTGTTTTTGATAATCAGAGAGAGCCCTAGAGAGATCTCCACAATAACAAGAGAGTCCCTTATATAGCCTCTTCAAGAAGGACTTGGGAATAGTAACACATCATGTTGCATTGAATTTTGTTAAGAAGACATGTTGGAATTTAGGGGGATTTACCCATTTTCTTTTCTCATTGTAGAGAAATGGGTCACGCTATTGAAAGTTTACATCTTTCAATATCCACCTAGCGGTCTACTTCTAGAAACATATTTGATATGCAAATGTTTCTGGTCATTCCTACTCTTTACGATCCTCTTAATGGTTCTTCCTTTTGGTCTTGGCCTTAAATCCTTTGAATGCATTTGGGTCCATGCTTAAAACTTGCAAGGATCAACGGCTATTTCATTGTTGTGACTTGGGCATCTGCGGGCACGTCACTTTCCTTGGCAATTCCTTTGGCTTTTTTGTTTGATATTTTCTCAGAGGGGACTTTCCCTTCGAGGCCTTGAGAAAAAGTCCACTTTGGGTTAGGAAGAGCCCCTCACAAGGGTATCTTCCCTTCAGGTAGTCTTCGAATGGCCTTCAGGCTTCTTTCTTCTAGTGGGCTTTGTCCTTTATTTCATATTCCTTGCCTTATCTTTTCACTGAGCTTTACTTGGTTTTTTGGTCTTTTATTTCAGAGGAAAAAGTCTGGAGGAATTATTTTGGAGGAAAAAGTCTGAAGGAATTATTTCAGACAATTTCCCCGAAGGAATTGTCTCGTTGTCTTGTTCATTTTCCCAAAGGAATTCACTTTATCTATTTTGCTGGGGGAATTTTTTTGAAGGAAATCCCTTTGCTCTTTTGGCCTCTGAATTGGTCCATTTGCCCCCTTTCTAACCTCTGCAAGGGATTTTTGAGCTCCAAATTAGCCTTTCAGGTTTTTGCAATGGTTCATTTCAGCTTCTGAGTGTCCTCCGCAAGGGCTGTATGTCCCTTGGAAATTTGCCTTAGTCGATTTTATGTGAATCTCAAATTGTGACACATGGCAGCATCCGATTCTCTTAGAAACAAAGTGAAATTAGGCGTGAAAGATGACACTTGGTAGCATCTAATGAGTTCTGTTAGGTTTTTACTCGCTTCCATCTGCAAGGGTTTTAGGCCTTGGTTCACCGCCCTCTGCAAGGGTTGTTTTATCCTTTGGCTTTGGGGCAACCTCTTGAACCTACCGATTGAACCAACCGATTGAACCAACTTTAGTTCAATGGTTCAATGATTCATTCCCTTTGACTGCTTGAACCAAGATTCTTTGAAACAAGCCTCGTTGAACCTGTTGAACCTTTGAACCAAAGTGGTTCAATGGTTCATCGGTTCAATCGGTTCATTCTTTTTATTTGGGTAAGTCCTTTTGATCTTTTTAAACCAAATGTGTTGAACCATTTGGTTGTTGAACCTGTTGTAACATTGAACCTTTGAACCAAAGTCATTTAATGGTTCAACTATTCAATGATTCAAGCATCAAAAACTTATTCTTTTGATTGAACCTGCTTGTAGAAGCCTTTGAACCTATTGAACCTTGAACCTTGAAGTGGTTGAACTCTTTCTACTGATGTTGAACCTTTGAACCCGTTGAACCAAAATGGTTCAAGGTTCAACGGTTCTATCCTTGCTTAGAATCTTGTTGATGAACTCTTTTGGTTGAGCCTTGTCATTGAACCAACTTTGAAATCGCCTAAGTGTTGAGAGCTTGCTTCTTTCCTGCAGAGTATGTAGAAATCAACCTGTGAAGTCTGTTGAACTTGGCTTGGAGAGTCTGTAGATTTTCTTCCTTCAGATTCTGTAGATTTTTTTCCTACAGAGTCTGTAGATTTAAGCCTACAGAGTCTGTAGATTCAAGCCTGCAGAGTCCGTATATTTAAGCCTGTAGAGTTCATAGATTTTTGAGAAGCTTGAAAAATGAGGAATTTGAATGCTTAGAACAAATTTTGAGAAGGGAAGAGATTATTTTGGTCTGTGAAACCAAAATATTTCACATGTTGTCCCAAAAATGAGTGATATTTTTGGGGGACAACAGTAGGCATCATGATAGAACACAAAGAGGACTTGGCAAAAATATGCATAAGGAATGACACGCAATCCAATACTCAATTAAAAATAATACACCTATGATAAAAACCATGATGACAATGTTGATGTATGACTATGGATGGATTTAAGAATAATTTGCAAGGAATCACCCAATGAATGCATGTAGATTGAATCAAGGGACAACATAAAAGCAAATAAATAAACAAATGAAACACACATAAAATAAAATAAATGATGGGATAGGATGGAACAAGGAATGAAGGATATAATTGCCAAACCACTATCATACTGCTCCAAAAATATGGCCTCTATTTGGAAGAATTGAAATAAATATTGAAACTTGATCAAAATCTTCATGCTAAAAGTGTTTGTGGAACCAATAGAATGAAACAAAGGTTAAAGGGCTGGGTAGGTTGAGGAAAAACAACTCGATCGATAGAAAAGGTATGGTAGAACAGAATGGTGGATCAAAAAAGTGATAGAATGGAATTAAAAAAATAATAAATTCAATATTATGGTACAATTAAAAATGGGCCTTATAGATAATACACCAGGTCACTCAAGTAAATTAACATTTGAGGTTGTAACGTTCATCGACTCATCAAGTTTATCCTCATTTGGTGTGGCTAGTCTGTATGCTCCAACACCATAATTTGCAACAATGATGAAAGGGCTGATCCAATTAGGTTTGAACTTGCCTTTGTGTTTTTTCTCGACCATGGTATTCTATTGGTTTTATTTAAGGAGAAGATTACCGATCTCAAATTCTCTATGTTTAAAGCATCGATTGTAGTGTCCATGGAGTTGGTTTTGTTATGCTTGAAGGTTATTAACTGTGACCATGTTTTTCTCATAAAGTAACTCCAACTCTTGAAGGTGAAATACTCGATAGTCATAATTATCTAAGATATGCTTCAAAGATATGCGTAAAAAAGGTAACTCAACCTCAATGGGAAGAATGGCCTCAATTCCATAAAAAAGTGAATACATAGTGGCTCTTATTAGAGTACAGTGATTGGTATGGTATGCCCAAAGGGAATGAAATATTTGGAGGTGCCAATCATGGACAAAATAATTGACAATATTTTTGAAGATGTTGATAATGTTAGATGCTTTTGCCTAGCCATTACCTTGTGTGTAATATGTCATGAAAAAATATTGAGTAATCTTATACTCGACACATAATGATTTGACATCCTTGTTTTTGAATGATCCACCATTATTAGATATAATTTTAGAGGGGATACCATAATAACAAATGAGATGGTTGAATATGAATTTAGAAATTTGCTTTCTAATCACATAAGTGAGGGGTATAAATTTGACCCACTTAGTGAAGTATTATGTGGTGGTAAGGATATGTTTATGGCCATCGTATGAGGTTGGATTTATCTTCCCAATGAGATTGAGACCCATGTGGAAAATGGCCATGGTGTAAGCATTAGTTTCAGAGCCTTGGCTAGGGCATGAATCAGATTGGCATGCCATTAACATTTTTCATATTTTTTAACATATGTAGATGCATCTACATCCATTGTTGTCTAATAATACCCATTATGTAGGAGAATTTTGGATATGACAGTCCTACTGGTGTGGTTCCACATAATCATTTGTGAACTTCTCATAATCTTAATGTAAATTCTGCCAAAGACAAATAATGAAGTAGAGTTCCATCAAAACTATGATGGTATAAGGTTGATCTAAGTAAGGTATAACATGCATCATGGTGGACAAAGGCTTTGGATTGTTTATGGGAGAGGTCTAGTGGAATAATGTGGTCATAAAGATAGGAATATAGGGATAAATACCAAATAGAGCTGAGACCAACAATATCATAGATCATTTTGACAGTTGAAGGTTCATGAATTGACACTAGTATATTTTCAATGAGAAACTAGTATTCTTTAACCATGTATGTATGTCAAATCAATGATAGTATCATGGCCATGGAATCTGCTATTATATTACTAGCCCTTAGTATATGTTCAAACTATACATCAACAATCTACTATTTGAGAGCGTCAACCATGGCCTTTTATGGTACCAACTTGTCATCTTTGGTTTGAAAATGGTCTATAAATTGATTGATGATTCACTAAGAATTGCCATAAACATTTAGATGTTGTATGTTACATTGTACTTCCTATCAAAGTCCTACAATAAGTGCTTCATATTCAGCCATGTTATTGGTACAAGGAAAGGTGATTCTGAATGACTTAGGGATTAGATCCCCCTATGGTGTAACAAACAAAAGCCCTACCCTCGATCTATATGTTATGAATGATCCATCAAAATATATATTCTAGTGCTGATCCTCAAGAGGTGTTTCAATGATGGTCATAATGGATTTGTCATAAATCCTTACCTTCTTTGAGACCTCTAGATGATTTGTTCGTGGCTTTCTTAGGTTATGCTTAAAGATTCTTTAACAATGGAGTATTCTTTGCTACTTCTCTCCTTGGTACCATTATGGCTATCTTGATGTGGCTTATACTTGTGGCTTGATGGGGCTTGGATCAATATTTTGGAATTATAACATTATTGCTATGAATCTTGGTACAAAACCTCCATTATAACTCTACAATTTCCAAGCTCTCTTTTCAATAGGTAATGGATTTTGTTTATAGGCTTAAGAACTAACCCTAACTCAAGGTGAGTTAAAGTGTATTTTAAAAATGTAATGAGTTCAAACCTAACCTAAGTGAGCCAATTAACCCCAATAGAGTTAAAATGTGTCAAAAACTCATGATTTGTTATGAACAAGCATGGGTGAGATATTTTGAGATATTTACAAAGGCTTGACAACTCACAAAAGGTAATCATGAAAAGCTAAGATATTTCATATTTTTGAACTTCCTTTTTTAATAATTCATTATTTACACATGGATAATTCAACTCAGCTCTTAATTCGGTTTAGATTGTTAATTAATTCAATTTATCCATTTATCTCTTTCAAGATTTGATTTTTATGTGTGCACTTGCCTCACTTAATAGGTTTATAGGCCAAATTGCATGTTATGATGCCACATGATGATTAGAGATGAAATCTTGAGAGGATTTTGTTCATTATGGTAGGATACCCCAATTAGGGATGTATCAACAAGATTTTGAGATTTGATGAATGATGCATAAGTAAATTTGGGATGTTTAGTGATTCCTAGGATTAATTTGTAATGGTTGGTAAGAATCAATCTAAAGTCTAGTCGAAGGCCATTAGTGGCCAGTTTTAGGTGTCTAGACATAAATTTTATAATAAATACACACTTTAATATGTGTTACTTTAAAGCATTCCTATTGACTTAGAAATGGCTTGTATTTTCAAGCCGAAGGAATGGACCTACAAATGCACAAGCAAATCTAACTTTTTGAAAAAAAATAAGAATATATAACTTCCATCATCATAAAAACTATTAATTTCAATGAGACATTTCATATAATTATTACTAAGATGTTGAACACACTCTCATCTTTCCAAATATATGATTAAAAAAAAATAATTAGACTATTTTAAGGTTTCCATCGATGTTGATTTCTAACTATGTCTTTTGTAGGCCACTATGTGACGTAACTATACATGTATATAAATGCTTATGTATTTTTTTTATTGTTGATCTAAATGTAAACAAAATTATATGGTCATAAACTAAACCTAATTATATACACATTCAAAAAATAATAATTTTCATTTCTTTTTAGGTAGTTAGGGGGTGTCGCATAGCTCACTATCCATTTTTGTTAGTTTTCAAGATCTATTTACTTATAAAATTAATTAAAAAATATTCATTATTTTTAAAAAAAAGTATAAATCACAAAATATATGATCTTATCTAAATTTTTACTAAATGGTTTCAAAAAATATTAAATTATGCTAAAAAAATGAGGGCTTGCATGATCAACTATCTATTGTATTTTCTAAAAAAAATGAGTTCATCTTTAATTTTAGGTGTTTGACCTACTTATAAATATTCATTTTTTAGAATAATAGTGTTTTAAAAACTAAATTCAAAATGATATAATTCATGTTATTATACCATCTTCAAATTTTGAGTGTATCCATCTCAAATAATCTACAGAAGTTGAGATTTTTCATTTTTTAGGAGAAAAAGTCTATGGGTAGGCCATTTTTGTCCCACAACTTTATGTACTTACCATGGGTAGAGGCAAGTCAAACATCTCAATCCCTATAAAATATTGTATGTCCTACATAACACTTATAAATACCAATGAAATATATATGTGATAGAGTAAAAATATGGTATCTACTAATCATGAGATAAATAGCATATACCAATGATTTAAACTAGATATTTAATCATGCTCAAGTCCTAATTTTTAATTTTTAATACACACACACACACACACACACACACACACACACACACATTGTGTGTGTGTGTGTGTGTGTGTGTGTGTGTGTGTGTGTGTACATACATACATACAAATATATATACATACATATATATGTATATGTACACACACACACACACACACACACACACACACATGTATGTATATGTACATACACACACAGATGTGTGTGTGTGTGTGTGTATTTTCATAAATTTGAATTTTTTATAATCTTAAATTTTTTCAAGAAGAAACAATAGAAAAAATTATAAGCAAGGTGTAAAAATTAGAAGAAAGGAGAACAATCTAAACAATACATGAAGTGTCAAAGTGAAATATTACTAAAAGGGATTGTGTGGCCATCTATGATTAAGATTTCTCCACTACACATAAATTATAACTTTGAAAGGAATGTAATGGATATATTGAGTATGCTTAAGACTAATTTCAAACTTTTATTTCATTAAATGTGTAATTTTCAAAGCATTTAGTGCGTATGAAAAATATAACTCAAGAAAAGAAAGATTTTTCATTGAAAATAGTGATTTGCAATTGAAACTGAGTGAAATATCATAAAACTAGAAGTATTAAGGCTCTATATGCTTAGAATGTGGTTTATAAGTAAAAAATTCACATGACAAGATAGATAAAGAGAGGACAATAGTATCAGTTGTTCATGTCCCTATTGATCAATTTTGTCCTTGAGAGTAAATGCCATTTGATTAATGAAAATTGGGAAAAAATGGAAAAAAAATCATTATTTTGAACTTTTAAGATCTAGAAAATGAAAAATAAGATCTAAGATGCAAACAAGTCAACATAATCCAAGAGCTTAGAATTATTTATCAAATGGATCATATGCACAAGTGATGGAAGAACATGATGAAAAAATAAAGAAACTATTTACAATAATTTTTTTGCTTTATGAATTATTTAAATGTTTTTCATTTTTTAGTTAATAATAATCGAATAAATCATCCTTATCATGATTAAAATTTTATAATTTATGTAAATAAATAACATATTCTTGTCATTCTTCAATATCTTTATCATTCTTACCATCATGTGGTATGTGAATTATTCTTCCTTCATGTGAACGTATAATGCATTGTTGGTTAGTGTGTATCATATCTTGCATTTTACATAACCATGAATGTCCCAATGTAAATGGTAACCGGTGTATATGAGGCATAATCGATGCCTTCATATTGACAATTTTTATCCACAAGTCATTGGGTATATGGTATATCAAATGGCTTCTTCATAATATGCACTATGGTGTAAGTCATTGATAGTATATTCAAAAGTGGTATTCTTCTTACACTGAACATAGTTTTCTTTTTAGTAGTATCAATGTGATTATTATTGAAATAAAATACTTTCATATATAATGTGTTGGTTTGATCTTATTTCTTAGGATGCTTTATGCATGCTACATTTGTAGGTAATGCTTTTTGAATACTTAAGTAAGAGATGTTTGTGGATTCTATATGAATTTGATGGTGATTACATGCTTTTAATTTTTTATTTTCTCTTTTAGTGTCTTACAATGTTATATGTCATGTCTTGTGATTTTATGATAAGAAAAAAACAATTTACCTTCTATATGTAAAACATATATTATTGATTAATATTTATTAGTATTTAATGCGATAATATTATTATCCAATAGCATTTTCAAACTTATTGTGGGTGTATCTTGATGTGTCATGATTTGTAATAACTATGAAACATTTATATCTAATATTTACACCTTGTTAACTGATTTGCTCATAATGCTATATGAGAGATACTATTGCAATAATTGCTCAAATTATCTTCTTTAGGCATCCCTAGGATTACTAGCCTTTTGAATATGATTGATTTATATTAATTTTATTTGAATAATCACAATAAACCCATAGAGTAATAGATGTAAACAAACTATGAGATAAATATTCATCTAAATGATTGAATTTTAATTGATGTATTTGATCATATGTTATATTAACCATGTTGGATTCATCATTATCACTATCATAATAAATTGAAACATGACCATCTTGTACTTATGAATTAACCAATAAAGTTAAATTAGGAATAAACTATTATTTATTCTCATTATCTTAATGTTTTTTGTATACATTCTTGTTCCACTTATATTTTTATTTTTTCCTTTTTTTCCTTGTCCTTCTCAAATTTATTTTTTTGTACCTTTTGATATTGTAATTATTTATTTTGTAAATGATATTTATAAAATCATGTTTTTTATTCTTACAAATTTTGAAGTTTCGTGTGTACCATTTGTTATTATTATTTTTAATTACTCAAGTTCTTATTGTGCTTGATATAATTCTTGTTAATTAATTTTTATCTTTTATTGATCCACTCATTTGTTATTATTACTTGATTCTCTAGTTTAGTATGTTAATTTTTGGTCCCAACAAATAACTTGAGGAGGGACAATGGTTGGATCATTCAATTGTGACTGAGATGATTTAATTTTATAGAATCAAAAAGGATTAACATCTGTAATAAATTCATATGATTATCCTGCATGCATGAATTTAAGATACCTATGAAATATATATGGGACTACTTCCATCATGTGTATCCATGGTCTCATTAATAGTAGATTATAATTCAATTGATTAGACATAAGATACAATATAATAAACACTATTTTTTGTCCTAATATTACATCTAATGAAATCATTCCAAGTAATTGTCTTGAAGAATCATTGAATCCTTTGGTAGTTTGATTTGTGTGTTGAAGACTATCAATGTGAACACGCAATTATTTTAATCAAGGACCACTAAAAATATTTACTCCTAATTTAACATAAATTAATACAGACTTGATTTCTTAATTTTGCATTACAACTTGAATATAAAATGGGAGTTTTTATATTATTATATCTTATGTTGATAATTATTTATCTTCAAAGGTAATAATATTTTAAATTATCTTAAAACGTAATCATTATGTAAGAAAAATAAATAATTTTTTAATCACTAGGAATAGTATTATCCCTTAATGCATCGTATAAAATGTCCTTATAAATTGATAAAGTCTTTATTAACTCATAAATTGAAACCTTTTCATAGGTAACATTGAGTTGATCTATGATATCCTACCCTTTAGATTGATATGACTATCTTGCAAAAGGGGGATAGATTTGAGGAGGAACATGTTGTCTACCTCTATGATGTGGCAACCTACCTCATCAATTATTAACAACATAAACCACAAAATAAAATATAAGTCATGGGTGAAAAATGAGAGTGTGATGTAAATTGAATATTGAAGCAATGAGAATTGAATAACACTTTAGATTTATTCTAAGAAATATATATATATATATATATATATATATATATATATATATATATATATATTCTTTTTCATATGTCATGATTAACTTGAAAAAAATTTCATTACTAGTATTCATATTTTAGCATGTGATTTTTGAAAAAAAAAATGAAATGTTAGATCCTAATAAGAAGGATTTTTTTGTGTGTATGATCCTAATGTTAGATCTAGATGATTTTAATATGGTTGTAACTATGCTCACTTTTTTTGGAATTATATTTGATGATGAAGTTAGAGATTTGATGATTTTGTGTTCTTTGCCTGATAGTTGGGATAAAATGGTTATGGCTGTGAGTAATGTAGTCCTTGCCAAGGAAAGCATAAATTTTGAGGATGTTGTAGGTGTGATTATTAGTGAGGAAATGCAAATGAAAATCACTAATGAATCATCTTTAGGTAATGCTTTGTCTATTGAAATTAGAGGGAGGTAAAAGGATAAGAGAACATGCAATCATGGAAAGTCAAAGGGTAGATCTGATCTAGAGCCAAGATGATATGCTGGCATTATGGGAAGAGTGGACACTCAAAGAAATATTTTTGGTCACTTCGAGATAAGAATGCCAGTAAGGAGGAAATGAATGAGGTAAATGTGATGTCAATTAAATAATGTCAGGATGCCTTAATTCTTTCTATGGATTATTTTTTTGAGTCTTGGGTATTAGATTCAAGGGCTTCTTTTCATGCTACACGTAATAGGCATTATTTTATTGATTATGTTCAAGAGAATATAGGACATGTTTATCTTGGTGATGATGAACCATTTGAGATAGTAGGTAAAGATTATGTTTAGGTTAAAATGTATAATGGGAACACATGGCTACTTAAGGATGTCAAACACATGCCTATGCTGAAATGGAATTTGGTTTTAGTGGGGAAATTAGGTAGTGAGGGTTGTTTAGTAATATGACTATAGATTATTGGAAAGTTACCAAAGGTTCTCTTATGGTTTCGAGAGGTAAGAAAGTTGGTACTTTATATTTGACTGGTAGTGTTGATTCTTGTCATTTAGTTGCTGTAGATGGAAATGCAACTATGTGGCATTACAGGGTTGGTCATATGAGCCATAAGGGCATAGAGATATTAAAAGACAAGTTTCCTAGATTAAAATACATTGATTTAGACTCTTGTGAGAATTGTGTGTATGCGAAATATAAGTGAATAAAATTCCTGAAAGATGGACCCACAAAGAAAGAACACAAGTTAGAGTTGGTACATTTAGATGTATGGGGACCAACTTAGGTATATTCTATTGGTGGTTATAATTATTATGTCACTTTTATTGATGATGCAACTAGGAAAGTTTGGGTTTATTATATTAAAAATAAAGTTGATGTATTTGAAACTTTTAAGAAGTGGAAATCCTTGGTTGAGAATGAAACAAGTCTCAAGTTGAAATGTCTCAGATTAGATAATTAAGGTCAGTGTTATAGTAATGCTTTCTTTGACTATTATTCTAACAATGGAATGTGTAGTCAAAGGATGGTTCTAGGAACTCCATAAAAATGGGGTATCTGAAAAGATGAATATAATAATAATGGAATGTGATAAGAGCATGATGCTACATGTAAGGTTTCCTCTATAATTTTGGGCAGAAGCAATTAGCATGATAGTTTAACTAATTAAAATAGGACCTTTTATGCCTTTGGATAAAGGCATTTCTGAACAAGCTTGGTCTAGTAAGAATGTTGATTATTCTTTTCTTAGAGTCTTTGGAGGTAATACTTTTTCTCTTATTAAGAAAGAGGATATGACTAAGTTAGAAGAAAAATAATATAAATGCACATTTATTGGTTATGGTGAGGATGGCTTTGGTTTTCATTTATGGAGAATTAAAGATAAGAAAATATTTCAATCTAGAGATGTAGTCTTTAATGAAAAAGTCATGTATAAGAATCAATTGTAGGAATAGGAATAAGATCAGGAAAAAAAAGAGTACACAATATTGGATGACATTGTGGATGGAAAAGTATCTAATGAATTAGTTCAAGAACCTTCTACATAAGGAACCCAAACTCCTATGGTAAGAAGGTCTTCTAGGGTAAGAAGAACACCTAAACATTTTTCTCTTTCTTTGAATTATTTATTACTCATTGACAATGGAAAGCTAGAGTGTTATGAGGAAGAAATGCATGTAAATGCCAGGATGAAGTTGGAACAAGACATGGATGAGGATCATATATCTCTCATGGAGAGCCAAACATGGGATTTGGTAAGGCTACCCAAGGGAAAGAGTGCATTGCCAAACAAGTGGATCTTTAAAATAAAAGAAGAGGATGAAGGGAGAAAAAGGTATAAGGTCAGGATGGTGGTCAAGGGGTTTGTACAAAAATTAGGTATTAATTTTAATGATATTTTTTATTCTATTGTAAAAATGACTTCGATTAGGACTGTTCTTGGTTTAGTTGCAGTTGAGGATTTGCACTTAGAACAGTTAGATGTGAAAACTACTTTTCTTCATGGTGATTTGAATGAAGAGTTGTATATGAAGCAGCCATAGGGGTATGAGGTAAAAGGGAAGGAAAATTATGTGTGTAGACTAAAAAATATCTTGTATGGCCTAAAACTAGCTCCACGGCAATGGTATAAGAAATTTTATTATTTTATGTTAGAATAAGGATATCAAAGGTGTAATTATAACCATTGTATGTACATCAAACATTTTGATGATGGTTATTTTATTATATTATTCTTGTATGTGGGTGACATGTTAGTTGTAGGAAAGAACATACATCATATTCATATACTTAAGAAACAACTTAGTGATTCCTTTTCTATGAAGGATTTGGGTGTTGCAAAACAAATCCTTGATATGAGGATTACTCATGACAAAAAGGAGAGGAAGCTTATTTTATCCCAATCAGAGTATGTGAAGAAAGTCTTGGAAAGGTTTAGCATGTTGCATGCTAAATTTTTTGGTACTCCTTTGGCAGGCCTCTTTAAATTATCAAAGGAGTAGTGTCCCAATATGGAGGTTGAAAAGCTTAAGATGTCCAAGGCACCTTACTCATCAGCAGTTGGAAGCTTGATGTATGCCATGGTTTGTACTAGGCTAGATATTGCCCAACAAGTGGGAGTTGTGAGCAAGTATATGAGTGATCTTAGTTATGAGCATTGGCAAATAATGAAGTAGATTATTTGGTATTTGAGAGCTACCATGGATGTTATATTATGTTATGTTGGATCAAATACCACTTTGTATGGTTATGTGGACTTGGATATGGTAGGGGATATTGATAACATTAGGAGTATGATAGGATATATATTTACTATTGGAGATATAGTAGTTAGTTGGATTTCTAGGATACAAAAGGTTGTGGATTTGTCAACTACAGAGGTAGAGTATATTGCTACCATAGAGGCTATCAAGGAGATGATTTGGTTTCAATAATTGTTTTGAGAGATGGGGCATGAATAGGAAGTTGGGAGACTACACAATGATAGTTAGAGTGTTAATCATTTGGCAAAGAACTCCACTTTCCACTAGAGGAAGAAACACATTTAGTTATGTTATCACTTCATCAAGATAGCTTTTGAGGAGAGTTTGGTGAAGCTTGAGAAGATTCATACTAGCTAGAATCCTATGGATTTGATGACCAAGGTGGTCACATTGGATAAGTTGAGACTATGTTTAAATTTGATTGGCCTTAGTGGTCACGAAGTAGTGATAGATTCTGTTTAGGAGAAATGGTCTCTAAGTGGGAGATTTTTGAGTGTGGATCCTTTTGGGGCTATCACATGACCATGGTAGCACATTTTGGGGGATTAGAGAGCTCCACAAATGTGGGGAGCACATTTTTTTTCACTATATGTCTTCCTTATTATGTGGAGTGAGTTGTTAGATTTCTATTTTCCATGTTGACTTCTATGTTTTGTGGAAGTGGGATTGACTTCCAAATTTTATGGAGTTAGTTTTCATCTCCTTGAAAGTTATAAAATATTTTTGTGGAGGAGAGATGAGGATGTCATGTTGACTAGGTGGAGCATAGTTATTTCCTTATGGATAATGTTTATCTTGGATAAGCATGGTGAGTTTTTCCTCTTGGCTTGTTTTTATTCATTTTTTGTTAATATATAGGTGTGGTGTGGCTTTTCAGAGACTAGAAAAAGTGAAAATGTTTTATTGACAAGGTGTGGTATAACATCTTGTGATATAATATTTTTTAGGTGCAAGTGTAGGTGCAACATAACATGTGTGCAAAATTTTTGATATATTTAGATCATTAATTTAGTGAACTCATTTGTGAATTTAGGAGGAGATATTCTATTTCTATGAGAAGTTATTTATAATCTTGTTTTGTTACAAATTTTATTAAGGACTTTCTTGGTGGATGTAGCCCACATTGGGTGAACCATGGTAGAACTATGTATGTGTTATTATTGGTTTTATTTTCTCCATTATTGATTTCAATTACTATGATTTGAGAAATTGTTTCTGTGATGTTTGTAGTGCATAATTAAATCTAATTTTTTTACACATTTGAAATCTAGTTATCTGATTTTGTGGTGAATTAAATCTGGTTTGAATTCTTTTAATTCTTAACAATTTCTACCTTTAGGACCTCCATTTGAAAATCCATCACTTCCAAAATGTATAGATCTAAAAATGACACATGATACCATGATCAAAACCTCCAAATCCACCCAGATCCATATGTTTACTTATACTTAGGAACATATAAACACTGACAACAAATGTTGTCAACATTGAAGTCATAGTTGAATACATCCACCTTTGCTAATTTGTGGCTTAAAAATAGGATGACTACCACATTGGGGTTGGTGAGTAACATATAAGACCAAGTTATTAACCTCTAATAACACCTATTAAAGAGATGGATTAATTGATACTACCTCAAAAAGTCCATTCTTAATACAATAAAATTATAGTTTTTAAGGTCAATTTCAAATGTACGTAAAATGGAAACTATAAGATATTTTTACAAACCTCAAGAACCATCATGTGCATGTTTAAGAATTGAAATTGAACCATGGATCAAAAATATCAAATGTATGAGATAAATCTATTACTCTATGGTATATGGCATAGTAATCAATGCCTAAATGCATGTTTTATGCAATCAAGATATGCAAGTCTAACTTACATTTTTGCTTCTAGGACCTCCCCTTGAAAATCCATCACTTCCAACATGTTATATTCACTAATAGTTTCTTCCTTTCTTATTGTCATTTATTTTGATTCATTTTTAAATTCACTATTAAGTGTTTCCATATAAGTTTAATCATTGTTACTTTCATCATTATGTGTTTCCATGTAATTTTCTTCATTTCTAGGGGGTAAATCATCATATATAGATTCATCATCAAAAAAATTACAAACATCATACTTTAAATGTGGAATTGTAATATAATTTATAATTTTAGGTAAACATTCATTGTCATTATTCATTTCATCATTATCTAGGACATTTAGTCCATTATTGATAGTATATGTACCTTGTCTTGAGTGAAATGTTTGCATTTGTTTCCTTTTTCCTCTCAACACTTTAAAACAATTTGGTGTTTTAAAATTTAACTTTTTCCTCTTGTTTGAACCAGATCCATGACCCATGCATAGACAAATTTGATAGATTTTGAGGGTGGGGACCAAAAAAAAATAATTCAAAATTACTTTTATCTTGCACTATTTGGGGCACATAATGATGTAGAGAATATAGTTAGGATAGAAATCTAGAAATTTTAAAAAAATAAACATTGGAGAAAGGATTGTGTCTATTATTCAAGGAATGCATACATTTTAATTTTTTATAATATAATCAAGGTTAACTAACCACATATTACATCCTATATAATTAATTTGGGCTTAATTTGGAGGAAATTGTATAACTGATTGCACCATTTACCTATTTCATTGTATTCATTATTAGAATAGGGATAATTGAGCCCTTAATAAAATATTCTAGTCATAGTTAGGTTGAAGGGACTAAAATTGGTCCTAATAGCCTTAGTGATTGAGGTAGTTAACTATTTCATTCATTATGTGATCTAGTTATGGTTGATTAATACCCAAATCACATGTTATACTCATGAAATTAGGTTTAAACATGGTTCATTTAGATCAAATTAACATCTTACACAAAAAATTATGCTAAGGGGTTCAAATTAGCCTATCTTTCCTTTGTGATTGTGTTTGTGATAAAATTGGGGGTGATTGAGCCCTAAATCACATTTTATAGTCATAGTTAGGTTGAAGGGGATCAAACTAGCCCCACTTTCCTTCATTGTTGATCCAATGGAATATTTGGTTTATTTTTTGTGACATTAGGGTTGATTGACCCCAAAATTACATCCTAAATAGTCAAAATTAGGTCAATAGGTATCAATTTTATCTAACTTACATCACTGATCGAAGTAATTGACTAATTGGGTCAACATGCCATTAAAAATGAGCTAAGTTAGCCCCAAATCATAACCTATACTCATATTTAGGTTCAATGGGTTCATATTGGTCATCATTACCTTCATGTTTACATTTGGGATAAAATTAGGGTCAATTAAACCATATTTCATCTTACACAATTGATTGAGCCATACATTAGGTTCACGAGGCTTGATTTGGCCCAAATCACACCTATAATTGCACCAATTGACTAATTAGATCAATTCATGATGGAATCAGAGCTGATTTAACCCCAAATCATGTATTACTCTTATGGTTAGGTTTAAGGGGTTCTAATTGACCTTAATTGCCTCCCTAATTGAATGAATTGACCATTTGGTTCATTATGTGATGATATTATGGTTAATTAAAATTTAAATCATATCATATGCAATTGAAACTCAGTTTATGTGGCTCATTTTTTCCAAAACCATACCATTAATTACACCAATTGACCAATTGGCTCAATCTATGATGAAATCAAACCCAATTCAACATCAAATCACATTGTATAGTTGCAGTTAGGTTAAAAGGTCTCATATTGACCCTAATTTACTCCATGGTTGAAATGATAGACTATTTCATTCATTATATGATGAAAATAGAGTTTATTGAGTCCAAAATGACATCATATAAAATCAAAATTATAATTGTCATTGAAACAATGATTCCTTGATTCATTTTTGATGAAATTAGGGTTGATTGATCCCAATATCACATTTTACAATCACAGTTAGGTTGAGAGGGCTCAAATTTTCCCTAATTACCTTTAGTTTGAACCAATGGACTATTTTATTTATTATACTATGACATTAGGGTCAATTGATCCCCAAATTGCATCATTTATAGTAAAAATTAGGTTAACGAGTTTCAATTTCACTCAAATTACATCATTGATTGCACCAATTCACTCATTTGCTCAATATGTTAGAAAATGTAAGATTATTTAGCCCCAAATCACATCCTATAGTTGCAAGTAGGTTTAATGGGTTTATATTTTCTTTAATTACCTTTGTGATAAAGTTATGGTTGATTAAGCCATATATTACATCCTAAACAATCAATTGAGCCATAAAATTGGTTTTTTGGGCTCAATTTGGCCAAAATAATGTTTTTAATTACACCAAGTAATTAATTAGATCGATTTACATTGAAATAAAAGCTAATGTATCCCCAAATAATGTTTTACTCTTTTGTTTAGTTTTAATGGGCTCAAATTAGCCTTTATTGCCTCGTTAATTGAATGAATTGAATATTGACTACATTAGGGTCAATTTAATTCCAAATAACATCATATAAAATTTAATAAAGGTTCATGTGGCTCAATTTTTCCAAAATCATGTCATCGATTTCACCAATAGACTAATGGATCAATCTATGATGAAATCAAAGCCAATTTAGCCTCAAATCACATTGTATAGTAGCATTTAGGTTTAGTGGTCTCATATTGACAATAATTACCTCCATGATTGAACCAATTGACTATTTCATTCATTATATGATTCCATTAGAGTTTATTGAGGTATAAATCATATCGTATATAGTTTAAATTACATTTATCATTAAAACAAATGATTCTTTACTTCATTCTCTGATGAAATCAGGGGTCCATGGAGCCCCAAATAACATTTTATAATCATAGTTAGGTTGAATGGGATCAAACTAGCCTTAATTTCCTTCAAAATGAACCAATGGACTATTTGGTTTATTTTGTGATGGAATTTGGGTTGATCAATTCCCTTACATTTTTTGTAGTCAAAATTAGGTTCACGAGGCTCAATATCACTCAAATTGTATCATTGATTACACTAATTCACTCATTCACTCAATATGTCAAAAAATCTAAGCTAATTAGGTTTGAACTTGCCTTTGTGTTTCTTCTCAACCATGGTATTCTATTGGTTTTATTTAAGGACAAGATCACCAAGCTCAAATTCTCTATGTTTAAAGCATCGATTGTAGTGTCCACGGAGTTGGTTTTGTTATGCTTGAAGGTTATTAACTGTGACCATGTGTTTCTCATAAAGTAAATCCAACTCTTGAAGGTGAAATACTTGATAGTCATAATTATCTAAGATATGCTTCAAAGATATGCGTAAAAAAGGTAACTCAACCTCAATAGGAAGAATGGCCTTCATTCCATAAACAAGTGAATACATAGTGGCTCCTGTTAGAGTACAGTGATTGGTATGGTACGCCCAAAGGGAATGAAATATTTGGAGGTGCCAATCATGGACAACATCATTGACAATATTTTTGAAGATGTTGATAATGTTAGATGCTTTTGCCTAGCCATTACCTCGTGTGTAATATGTCATGAAAAAATATTGAGTAATCTTATACTCAACACATAATGATTTGACATCCTTGTTTTTGAATGATCCACCATTATTATATATAATGTCAGAGGGGATACCATAATAAAAAATGAGATGGTTGAATATGAATTTATAAATTTGCTTTCTAATCACATAAGTGAGGGGTATAAATTTGACCCACTTAGTAAAGTATTATGTGGTGGTAAAGATATGTTTATGGCCATCATATGAGGTGGGGTTTATCTTCGCAATGAGATTGAGACCCTATGTGGCAAATGGCCATGGTGTAAGCATTAGTTTTAGAGCCTTGGCTATGGCATGAATCAAATTGGCATTCCATTAACATTTATCATATTTTTTAACATATGCAGATGCATCTACATACATTGTTATCTAATAATACCCATTATTGAGGAGAATTTTGGATATGATGGTCCTGATAGTGTGGGTTCCACATAATCCTCTATGAACTTCTCATAATGATAATGTACATAATGCCAAAGACAAACAATGAAGTAGAGTTCCATCAAAACTATGATGGTATAAGGTTGATCTAAGTAAGATATAACATGCATCATGGTGGACAAAGGCTTTGAATTGTTTATGGGATAGGTCTAGTGGAATAATGTGGTCATAAAGATAGGAATATAGGGATAAATACCAAATAGAACTGGGACCAACAATATCATAGATCATTTTGATAGTTGAAGGTTCTTGAGCTGGCACTAGTATATTTTCAATGAGAAACTGGGATTCTTTAACCATGTATGTATGTAAAATCAATGATACAATCATGGCCATCAAATCTGTTATTCTATTACTAGACCTTAGTATATGTTAAAACTATACATCAACAATCTACTATTTGAGAGTGTCAACCATGGCATTTTATGGTACCAACTTGTCATCTTTGGTTTGAAAATGGTCTATAACTCGATTGATGATTAACTATAAATTTCTATAAATCTTTAGATGTTGTATGTTACATTGTACTTCCTATCAAAGCCCTGCAATAAGTGTTTCATATTCAGCCATGTTATTGGTACAAGGATGGTTGATTCTAAATGACTTAGGGATTAGATCCCCCTATAGTGTAATAAACAAAATCCCTACCCTTGATCCATATGTTATGAATGATCCTTCAAAATATAGCTTCTAGTGTTGATCCTCAAGAGGTGTTTCAATGATGGTCATAATATATTTGTCATAAATCCTCACCTTCCTTGAGACCTCCAGATGATTTGTTCATGGCTTTCTTAGTTTAAGCTTAAAGAGTCTTTGGCAATGGAGTATTCTTTGCTACTTCTCTCCTTGGTACCATTATGGCTAGCTTGATGTGGCTTATACTTGTGGCTTGATGGGGTTTGGATTAATATATTGGAATTATAACATTATTTCTATGAATCATGGTACAAAACCTGTATTATATCTCTACATTTTCCTTGCTCTCTTTTCGATAGGTAATGGCTTTTGTTTATAGGCTTAAGAACTAACCCTAACTCAAGGTGAGTTAAAGTGTAGTTTAAAAATGTAACGAGTTCAAACCTAACCTAAGTGAGTCAATTAACCTCAATACAGTAAAAATGTGTCAAAACTTCATGATTTGTAATGAACAAACATGGGTGAGATATTTTGAGATATTTACAAAGGCTTGACAACTCACAAAAGGTAATCATGAAAAGCTAAGATATTTCATATTTTTGATTTTCCTTTTTTAATAATTCATTATTTACACATGGATAATTCAAATCAGCTCTTAATTTGGTTTAGATTGTTAATTAATTCCATTTAGTCATTTATCTCTTTCAAGATTTGATTTTTATATGTGCACTTGCCTCACTTAATAGGTCTATATGCCAAATTGCATGTTATGATGCCACATGATGATTAGAGATGAATTCTTGAGAGATTTTTGTTGATTATGGTAGGATACCCCAATTAGGGATGTATCAACAAGATTTTGAGATTTGATGAATGATGCATAATCAAATTTGGGATGTTTAGTGATTCCTAGGATTAATTTGTAATGGTTGGTAAGAATCAATCTGAAGTCTATCCGAAGGCCACTAGTGGCCATTTTTAGGTGTCTAGACATACATTTTATAATAAATACACACATTAATATGTGTAACTTTAAAACATTCCTTTTGACTTAGAAATGTCTTGTATTTTCAAGCCAAAGGAATGGACCTACAAATGCACAAGCAAATCTAACTTTTTGAAAAAAAAAAGAAAATATAACTTCCATCATCATAAAAACCATTAATTTCAATGAGACATTTCATATAATCATTACTAAGATGTTGAACACACTCTCATTTTTCCAAATATATGATTTAAAAAAAAAGACTATTTTAAGGTTTCCATCTATGTCTTTTGTAGGCCACTATGTGACGTAACTATACATGTCTATAAATGCTTATGTATTTTTTTTTTGTTGATCTAATTGTAAAAAAAATTATATGGTCATAAACTAAACCTAATTATATACACATTTAAAAAAAAAAATCATTTCTTTCTAGGTAGTTAGGGGGTGTCACATCGCTGACTATCAATTTTTGTTAGTTTTCAAGATCAAATTACTTATAAAATTAATAAAAAAATATTCATTTTTTTATTAAAAATTAAAGTATAGATCACAAACTAGATGATCTTATCTAAATTTTTACTAAAAGGTTTCAAAAAATACTAAATTATGCTAAAAAAATGAGGGCCTGCATGATTAGCTATCTATTGTATTTTCTAAAAAAAATGAGTTCATCTTTAATTTTAGGTGTTTGACCTACTTATAAATATTCATTTTTGAGAATAATAGTGTCCTAAAAACTAAATTCAAAATGATATAATTCATGTTATTATACCATCTTCAAATTTTGAGCGTATCCATCTCAAATAAGCTACAGAAGTTGAGATTTTTCATTTTTAGGAGAAAAAGTCTATGGGTAGGCCATTTTTGTCCCACAACTTTATGCACTTACCCTAGGTAGAGGCAAGTCAAACATCTCAATCCTTATAAAATATTGTATGTCCTACATAACACTTATAAATAATAATGAAATGTATATGTGATAGAGTAATAATATGGTATCTACTAATCATGAGATAAATAGCATATACCAATGATTTAAACTAGATATTTAATCATGCTCAAGTCCTAATTTTAGATTTTTAATACACACACACACACACACACACACACACACACACACACACACATGTATATATATGTATACACATGTATATATATGTATTTATGTGTGTGTGTGTACATAGATACATACATATACATACATATATACATACATACACACACATATACATACATATATATATGTATATGTACAGAGAGAGAGAGAGAGAGAGAGAGAGAGAGAGAGAGAGAGAGAGAGAGAGAGAGAGAGAGAGAGAGAGAGAGAGAGAGAGAGAGAGAGAGAGAGAGGTGTGTATTTTCATAAATTTGAGTTTTTTATATTCTTATATTTTTTCAAGAAGAAACAATAGAAAAAATGATAAGCAAGGTGTCAAAATTAGAAGAAAAGAGAACAATCTAAACAATCCATGAAGCGTCAATGTGAAATATTACTAAAAGGGATTGTGTGGCCATCTATGATTAAGATTTCTCCACTACACATAAATTTTAACTTTGAAAGGAATGTAATGGATATAATGAGTATGCTTAAGACTAATTGCAAATTCTTATTTCATTAAATGTGTAATTTTCAAAGCATTTAGTGTGTATGAAAAATATAACTCAAGAAAAGAAAGCTTTTTCATTGAAAATAGTGCTTTGCAATTGAAACTGAGTGAAATATCATAAAACTAGAAGTATTAAGGCTCTATATGCTTAGAATGTGGTTTATAGGTAAAAAATTCACATGACAAGATAGATAAAGAGAGGACAATAGTATCAGTTGTTCATGTCCCTATTGATCAATTTTGTCCTTGAGAGAAAATGCCATTTGATTAATGAAAATTATAAATATAGGGAAAAAATGAAAAAAAAATCATTACTTTGAACTTTTAAGATCTAGAAAAAAAAAATATAAGATCTAAGAGGTAAACAAGTCAACAAAATCCAAGGGCTTAGAATTATTTATCTAATAGATCATATGCACAAGTGATGGAAGAAAATGATGAAAAAATAAAGAAACTATTTACAATAATTTTTTTGCTTTTTTGAATTATTTAAATGTTTTTCAAATTTTAGTTAATAATAATCAAATAAATCATCCTTATCATGATTGAAATTTTATAATTTATGTAAATAAATGACATATTCTTGTTCTTCTTCAATATCTTTATCATTCTTACCATCATGTGGTATGTGAATTATTCTTCCTTCATGTGAACGTATATTGCATTGTTGGTTAGTGTGTATCATATCATGCATTTTAAATAACCATGAATGTCCCAATGTAAATGGTAACCGATGTGTATGAGGCATAATCGATGCCTTCATATTGACACTTTTTATACACAAGCCTTTGGGTATATGGTATATCAAATGGCTTCTTCATAATATGCACTATGGCATAAGCCATTGATAGTATATTCAAAATTGGTATTCTTCTTACACTGCACATAGTTTCCTTTTTAGTAGTATCAATGCGATTATTATTGAAATAAAATACTTTCATATATAATGTGTTGGTTTGATCTTATTTCTTAGAATGCTTTATGCATGTTATATTTTTAGGTAATGCTTTTTGAATACTTAAGTAAGAGATGTTTGTGGATTCTATATGAATTTGATGGTGCTTACATGATTTTAATTTTTTATTTTCTCTTTTAGTGTCTTACAATGTTATATGTTATGTCTTGTGATTCTATGATAAGAAAAAAACAATTTACCTTCTATATGTAAAACATATATTATTGATTAATATTTAGTAGTATTTAATGTGATAATATTATTATCCAATAGCATTTTCAAACTTATTGTGGGTGTATCTTGATGTGTCATGATTTGTAATAACTATGAAACATTTATATCTAATATTTACACATTGTTAACTGATTTGCTCATAAGTGCTATATGAGAGTTACTATTGAAATAATTGCATAAATTATCTTCTTTAGGCATCCCTTCGATTACTAGCCTTTTGAATATGATTGATTTATATTAATTTTTTTTGAATCATCACAATAAACCCATAGAGTAATAGGTGTAAACAAACTATGAGATAAATATTCATCTAAATGATTGAATTTTAATTGATGTATTTGATCATATGTTATATTAACCATGTTGGATTCATCATTATCACTATCATAATAAATTTAAACATGACCATCTTGTACTTATGAATTAATCAATAAAGGTAAATTATGAATAAACTATTATTTATTCTCATTGTCTTAATGTTTTTTGTATACATTCTTGTTCCACTTATATTTTTATTTTTTCCTTTTTTACCTTGTCCTTCTCAAATTTATTTTTTTGTACCTTTTGATATTGTAATTATTTATTTTGTAAATGCTATTTATAAAATCATGTTTTTTATTCTTACAAATTTTGAAGTTTCATGTGTACCATTTGTTGTTTTTTAAATTACTCAAGTTCTTATTGTGCTTGATATAATTCTTGTTGATTAATTTTCATCTTTTATTGATCCACTCATTTGTTATTATTAATTGACTCTCTAGATTAATATGTTAATTTTTGGTCCCAACAAATAACTTCAAGAGGGATAATGGTTGGATAATTCAATTGTGACTGAGATGATTTAATTTTACAAAATTAGAAAGGATTAACATCTGTAATAAATTCATATGATTATCCTACATGCATGAATTTAAGATACTTATGAAATATATATGGGACTACTTCCATCATGTGTATCCATGGTCTCATTAATAGTAGATTATAATGCAATTTATTAGACATAAGATAAAATGCAATAAACACTATTTTTTGTCCTAAT
>JARHVA010008143.1:340000-427500 GCA_037957365.1 Torreya grandis | reverse complement strand
AACACAATTTGTAAGTAATCAGAAGTGAGAATTGGAAATGTATAATGAAACAATCAGTACACTAAGGGTAGGATACACTCCCAATATTGTCCCATTTGCTTTATCTTGAATTTTGATTTTAAAAAAATATGCATTTTTGGCACAATTACTTGTGACAACATAATTTAGGTATGTATGGGCATATTTGACATTCATAAGTGGTTAGAATACCTAAAAATAACTTCTTCAATGTTAAAACCCTAATAAGACTAGCATTGATTAAAAAACTACAAATAGAAAAAAATTTGAGTGTAATTGGACTGAGCTATATCCAATCACCCCCATAATGAGTGAATGTTTCCTATGTATCCAATACTCCAAGGAAACCAAGACCATGTAGTATCCCACTTAGAGTTCTTTGTGTAATTCTTTTCCTTTGACTATATGAATGCATCTAGAAATGGATTGAATAATTGATCATGCTTTACTTTGGGTTGGATAAAATAATATTTTGACTTATATGAGTACTACTTGTAAGGATCATAATCATAATTGGAAAAAATAGGGAACATTTTCTCAATGTGCAACAATGTAAGTATGGTTCTGTATTGAAATTTCCAAGTGGTATAATAAATGACCTAAGTGTGCCTTTATACTAATACAAAAGGGGATACCACATTCTAGGAATCCTTAAAACATGGATAAAAAAGAGAAGGGATTATTTATATTTAAAAATTGACTTTTAGAGGACTAAGAGACATGATCGACCCATAGGGTCAAATCCTACTACCATTATTGTACTTATCCATCAATTTTGTCATTCAGGGAAACATATGAAATTTGGGGCTTGGATTGGATGTATATATGCATACAGGTGTTTTTAGCTTTATAAGTGATAAATAGTAATTTAGAATAAAAATAGGTCCTCATAGGTGTATAGGATAGAGTGAGGTGGAAAATAGGTATTGATTAAGTGCACACATTAATTATAATGAAAAAGGACAAAAAATAACATGATCAATTATGCGTGACCATATTTAGGTGTCTACGCATATAGGCACAATTGTCTATTTTGAAATCAATCTTTCTTACCTACAAATAATCAAGGAATCACTCATTTCTAGTTTTTGTCTACTCAACATGTTGACAATGCCATATATGCTTCTTTAGAAACTAGTGCATTGCAATCTTGCAACTACACCCATAGTATAATTCAAATATCCCATCAAGCATACATAATTATATATCAACCCTTGTATCGTGAAGTTTCCTCTACATCATCTCAATCCTAAAGTATTTACCAAAAAACATTGTGTGTTATATATGAAAAACCTACCCCTACAAAAACCATCTAAACACCACTCCTACATACCACCAATGAAGTTTCCATACTTGTCCCTAAGATAATCCATAACTTTAATAACCCAAAATTTATGAAACACACAAGACTCTATGTGAAGGGATAGATAATTTATTTCATGTACCAACATGTTATATACATATTGGAAACTACATAAATATTAATATTAGGGTATTTAATAGGGTTACTACTTGTCATAAATGCATTGTTGAAGAACTAGCCATTATTTCTCCAAATCAAATAGCTTGGATATGATAACTCAACTAATAATTTTATATGCACTTACACAAGCTAAAGAAATTATTCTATAATAAGTAAACCCAAATGTATAGGTAATCCATGTACAAGGAAGCCAACACAAATACAATGGGTATACCATTAGTTTTCCTCAAAACATTAAAGCAGTTGCTAAATAACTTTCTTGATGAATTGATTAGTCAGGTTTGTATTTATTAAAAGAAAAGGTCCAAAATATAAAATAAATGACTATTATGTTAGTAGATAATGTGTCATGCAATCATTGAAATATAATTTAGCTTATATACATAATATAAAGATTTCATAATCAATAAGCATGCACTCACGTATTTACCTCCTCAATGTGAAGATGTCTTATCCAAGCTTCACTATGTATGTGTTGACAATCCATAAACTTAGGAGCTAGTATGATCTCTTGATGGATATGAAAATAAATTTTCAGGAAATAAAAAACATTAATCCTCGTTGTTAATTTCTATATTTTATAATATAAGTGGGAAAATGGAAGAAATACAAAGTTACTTTCATTCTACAGATCAACAAACTCCATGTGTTATGGCTTGGCCAAACATTTCTTTGTCACGTATAAATGAATAGAATATAGAAGAATTCTTTGTATGGTGTTTTATACTCTATTTATTATGGGTCAATGTATGTTGAAGAAAGTGCATATTAATTTTTTTGAAATGCATGAACATGCACTTCATTTTTTTCATTTTCATGATGATATATTGGTAGTCAATAAAGATTCAGATATTTTTTCTTAATTAGTTATGATGTGCCATTATAGCCAAGTAATAGTTTTTATTTGCGTTAAGACAAATATTAATGAAGATAAATTTGTAGGTACTATTTTAGACATTAGTTAATGTCTGCATGAATTACCTAATGAATTTGGCTTTGAACAACTTATACATTTTTTTATCTAACCTATGGGGAAAACAACCTATTGATTTCAAAACTATTTTTTAGACATGACCATGGAACTTATATTTCCCACTTTATTCTTTACACTTAATGTTGTTGATGCAAAATGGTCCAACTTACATAAAACTATGTCTCGAGAATCACCTACAGATGCACTTAAAACCACCATTGGATAATTCAAAATATTATTCCAAACCCACAATTTACATCATTCTACATGTGTCATAAATTCACAATCTTTCATGAAGAGATATTAAAAACATTTTTTACAAGTAAAATACTATTAATACAAGCACATAAAAATATTTTTTTAAGTTTTTTAATCAAAATGTCTCGTCAAATGTTACACACACAAATATTAATTGCATGTATGAATGGTAGCATAGAGGCTTCTACCATATTCATGGTTTTCTATGGTTATAAAATACATTTAATATTAATAGATTGGATTAAAATAATCACACTATAGTTATTGCAAAAAAATACTTCAAAAAAAATGTTTTTTCTTAAAATCCTTGAAACATCTTCCATAAAAACCATGAATTGATTGATAATTAGTGATTCTTATTTATTAAATACTAAAATATTTGCAAGAAATCCTATTCTAGATAATGGATACCTTTTGAGTCATTTTCATAGGCACACTAAATGTTGTGAATATAATTTCTTGAAAAGGAATGGAATATCCCTTAAATGTAGTTACAATGCACCATGGGAATTAAATATATAATATTCCATGATTGATGAAAATGATGGGAAATTAATACATTCCATTACATAATTATGATATAAAAAACATTTTCAACCTAGATATGATTTCCATCTAGACATGAAATATTGAATTCTAACCTATTTTTTCTCATTAAACTGTGCTAAAATATATCTCCAAATATGCCTCAAAATCATAAAATCATTTAAAAAGCTATCACCATATTCTAACAATAATTTTAGAATGTTTAAATATACATGAACCATATAAAAAAAGCCTTTAGGAAAATTTGAAATTATAGTATTAGTAATCATGATGTCATTGGAATCACTTTTATTTATTCAAGCTATAAGATATTTGTCTTATAAAAATCACCATAAAATTTATAAATGGAAAGAGATACAAGTGTAAAAATTTGTTCATGTCTTCCCATGGTAATTTATAGTTCCATCAAAACATTCTGATTATATATTATGAAGCATTTTATGAGACTTATACAAACCATTTCACAACATCATTAAAAATATTGATAACACCAAAAAATTAATTAATTAAAATTGGGAATTCATTCAAAAATATTACCATGCTTGGTGTGTTGACCACACATCTTCTACCAATGAAATAAGTTTAGATAATGACCATTTAGATGATGTCATCCTTAATCTGACTTTAACAACTTGATGAATGAAATATATTGTCCTAATTGTACCCTAATAATGATATGGATATAAATGAAATCAACATGATTTGTTAGTGTGATTTTGTATCCACTATCATTGGAATAAAAATGAAGTTTTTTCATTCTTTCAATAGTCAACCCTCTCTTTTATAGAGTTAAATAAAGTAATTTACCAACAACTATAATCTCTTTCCTCAACCTCTCATACCCCCAGTGGGGTTATTGAAAAATAATAGATTATAATTGATATTATTTTCACCACTTCACTAAACAAAATATAATGCTTCTATTGAAAATGGTCATCTAAGGAATAAATAGTTTAAGAAAATCATATCTCATCAATATCATAAAACTTGCAATGGCCCTATATATAAGTAAAAAAAAATTCACCATTATTATTTATTATTTCTATTAGTGCTACAACCTTGAATATTCATGCATAGACTATACATACAAGACTCTATATACCTATAAAAAATAATAAACCACTTGAAGGGAAAACACTTGTGAAATTTCAAGAATGTATGAATTATATAATTTATATTCTCATTGATGAAATGAAATTTATAGGATTTACAATTTTATCCAATATTGATGCAAATTTTTATCCCATATTGATGTAAATTTTTGTGAGGATTTCCTAATGCATGAATCTCTCCATTTAGATGGATATAAATTATTATGATAGGTACTTTGGGCCATCCACCTCTAGCTAAGGACTGATGCGGCTTCCAAACACATAAAGTATTCAACAATCCTTACTCCTTACATAACACATAATCAAATCATGATTTTTATCACAAAATATCCACATCATTATCATTAATCTCAATATAACATTATGAATCAAAGGACATGACACGAATGCATGCCATTATGACACTCAATACTTGGCCAACATGTTAAGTAGGCCCCTCAAAGGCTTCAAACTAAACCTATTCTCCAAAATTAGACTTATTCTAAACCCATGGTTCACTTTAAGAGGCCATGAAAGAAACCCCCTAGGTTTGTTTAGGTGAATCAAATTCACTCTGTTGGTGAATTAGAGTGCACAAAGCATGTGGAAAATCACCATTTATTTTTTGTTTGTGTTATAATATTGAAGGGGATAGGTTAACATTCCATTCCTAGGCATCGTTATGATAGTGGGTGATACCATACCACCAGATGGTATAATGGATGCATTATACTCCTAGGCATAAAATCACTATTACATGGCAAAAAATTGATGTATGACACCATGCTATCATGTGACATCATGTTGTCTCATGACACCATGTTATCACTCACCACCATGCTATCCCGTGACATCATTGCTGTCACACAACATCATGCTATCACACAACAACATGATGGTGTGCGAAACCATGCTATCATGTGACACTATGTTTTTGTATGACACCGTGTTGTCACACAATATCATGCTATCACATGACAAAATTAATGTCACATGAAAACATGGGGTCACATACCAGCATGCTATCATGTGATAGCATGATGTTACATGGTGTGGTGATGCATGACACCATGCTATTGCATGACATGATTCTATCATGTAGCATGATACTATCATGAAACACCATATTATTATGCATCACCTTGCTCATATGAGACACCATAGTGCCACACAATAGTGTATTACCTCACGACACTCTACTACCACATGGCACCATATCACCATACATTAACATGCTCGCTCATGTTTACATGCTGTACCTTATTACTAGTCCTTGATGATGCTAAATGGTTGCTTTGATTCCCCACTTTGCTTATAAATAATGCTACAACAATGTCAACTTAACACTCTTCTTAAATTTTTTTTCATCCTACCAGCTTCGACGTCAACGTTCCTACTTCTAACTCAACCTACCTAATTCCACTTACCTGCTTCCAATGGCTTCCACATCCAAAAAATCTTAGAGTCAAGTAGGGGGGATCTAGAACTATGTTTTCAAAAATCTATTATGTCTAGATTTCCTCCACATGTTGGATGATCTTAAATCCTTTGTTGATTGGATCGATCAATGCCAGCTTGGAGGCTTGGTATAGATGCCTCAATATGATATAGCTATCAACAACAACCTACTGTGATCTTTGGTTGGGTGTTTTAACTATAGTGAGATCCATTTCTACATCTGACTTAATAACAAAACCATATATTTTGGCACCTCTCCATTGGATATCCACAATTTAATAGGTCTTCCACATTGTAATGCATGTCCTGTTAGCACCAAGGTTGTGTTATCTAACAATGATACAAATTACTTGGAGTCAATATACAAAGTGTCCATTGACCTTACTGGTAAGTGTTGAATTTATTAATAAAATTGACATTTATTAATTATACTTCAATCATTTATTATAAATAGTTTGGTATCCTAATTCAGTTGCATGTTTTACTTTTATGTTTTCATTACAACTAGTCAAAATCAAAGGGGGATACCTATTGAAAATATCACCAATCTATTTCTTAAATCTATTATCCATTTCTTTCAAGTAAAAATTGTTTTACAAGGAAGACCATTAGACATTCCCTTCTTTGTTGTTTACTATATTATTTGCTCTCTCTCAGGTGTTGTTTGTGATTAGTGCACCATTATTTCTAGTAGGATTAGGGTGGAATTGAGTTTTTCTTTCTCAAAGGACACTTGCACCATTTTCTCTTCTAACTACATTTTGGCCTTGTACTTCAAGGCCTTATATGAAATCCAAAATAATGATATTCTCACTAACCTCCATCTAAAAATGAAATCTAATGCTTTGTCTCTCAAGAAATAAGAGGTAAGTTTAGTTTTCCCATGTCTCATTTTTTTGATTTGTATATATTTCAAATTTTAATATTTTTAGCCTATTTTTTGTTACAGGTGAGAGTGCATGTCTATGACACAATAAAATAGGTTACAAGTAGAGGTTAACATACTACAGAGGGATATGGTGATACCCAGTCTATGGAGTCTTTGTTCAATTACTTTCAAATTATAAAACATCCAAGAACTAATTATATTTTGTCTCTACTTCCAGGTTCCCCCAAATTTCCTCTAATAATGTATTTTTCTTGTTTTATTCAATGGAAAAAAATAATATTCATATTAATTTTTATTTTTTTGTAGTTGACTCTTGTATCATTACTGTTGAGGATTCTTCCACACAACACCATCAATGTTTGCCATTACAACTTTCTTTTTGATTTGAATTTTGTTAGAATTTTCTAGTTAATTAACTACATAAATTATTCATTTTGTAGCCACTTTTGAAACCACCAATGTCTCTCCCACAAGCACATTGAGATGACAAGAGTCAACTCCCACAAAGACAATATGAGGGGAAGAGATAACTCCATCAAAGATAATCAAAATGGATGATGCAGTCAACCTGATAGGTAATAACATTAATAGATTCAATTTGAATTTGCTTCAATTTTATGTTTTTGAATTTACTATTTTTGAAAAAATATTTTTTGCAATCCACCCAACATTTTTCAGGAGACCTAGGAGTATGCCACCTACCCCACCACCCATCCAGATTTAGAGAAGAGGAAAGAACATATCCCTCCCTGATAAAGTTGAGAAACACTATAAATTTTTGATTTCCCAAATTTCTCTATTAGTGGCATTTCAAATGCAGATGGTATTACATGTTTGTAGGATATTGATCTGGATGAAGAGTTTCTTGGCATTGAAAGTAGACCCTTGGCTATTGGTGGATTCGATCCACCTCAATTTGTAAAAGTTACTAATATGCTTATATAATTTCTTCCTACAATTCCCTCTTCTCTAGCTAGCTCTTCCCTACCCTACACTAATAATGTAAATGTCTCTAAGGATTCCCTTACTATTTTTTCATTGGACAATCTAGTTTCAAAAAATTTGCTTGTGAATTTGAAGGATGGTGTTATTGGTAAATTTAATGATTTAAAATAATAGGAGATAAGGGAAAAGGTAATTATCAAAGAAATCAATGCCCATTATCACAACCACTCCCAAAGAGTGAATTTGTTTTCTCTTGTTCAAAATGAACCCTCAAAGATTGATGCTTTGTTCCAGCAAGTTCAATCTGGATTGATCCTATGGACAATGTTTACAATGATAGAATTTTAGATATCATTATAAATAGGTTGGAAAATTTAAATGGAGAAGCCCAAGCATATTTAAATAAATGCGCTAAAGATATCAACCTTGTTAACATTGCAAAAGCAAAGAAGGATAAAGTGGTGGTAAGTTTTCTTTATCTATAACTTGTATTTTGATTATTATAATACATTTGTATGTTCTTGACACATCTATTATTTTTTTTTGCAAGAAAAATATGAAAATTTGAAGCAAGAGGCACATCTTCTTAATGTGTATTTGAAAAACACCTACAATAGTATCTCCTTGCAAATTGCATCAAAGGAAAATCTGGTTTTATTAAATAAACAAATAAACACTTCGAAGAAAATAATTAAAGAACATGGTATGGATCCAAGCAATTTATTGAAGCAAAAAATAGATGTGGATCCTACAATTATTTCAATAGGAGATTTAGTGAATGTGGATTACACAAATGAATTCTATTATAGAGGATCTTCAGAAGGAAGGAGTGATAAAGGAGGATTCACAAGTAGGTCCAGACAGTGGGGTTTCATGGGTGGGGATGAAAAGCAACTATGAGGTGGAGAGTCTCAACCAAAAAAATGATGATTTGTCAGAATTTATATTGTTGACAATGACAATTTCTATTGTTTAAAATAGTTTATATCATGTTTATTTGAAAAACACTTGCTTTATTAAATGATATCTTATAGTTATTCCAAATACTCTTAGCTATATAATTTTAATAATATATATATATATATATATATATATATATATATATATATATATATATATATATATATAGTGATCAATTTTATATATTCTATGAAGAAAAAGTGGAGTAAATATTCTATAGATGGTTTTAATGTTCTAGTAGTTGAAATATACTAGTGGTCAAGTTTAATGTTCTATGGATGTTATGGTTTTATGGTTTGAATACATGGCTATAATGTTCTAGCAGTTATAGCCTTGAATGCATTGTTAAACTATTTTAGTAGTTGTAGCATTTAATGCATTGATTGTGGTGCAATTTATAAATATGTGAACCTAACCATAGGAAAAATATTTATACTAATTGTAGTATTTGAATATTGTAGTAATTTTAGTAGTAGGAAAAATAGCCTATGATACAATAAGTATTCTATGGATTTATATTGTTCTACTAGTTGTAGTATTGAATGCATTGGTAGGAGAAAAAGTAGAGTAAATTTTGTATGGATGGATTTAATGTTCTAGTAGTTGAAATGTACTAGTTGTAGCATTTGAATGGATGGCTATAATGTTCTTGTTTTTGTAGCCTTGAATGTATTGTCAGTTATATAGTGTTCTATTAGTTATAGCATTGAATGCACTTTTAAACTTTTCTAGTAGTTGTAGCGTGGAATGCATTGATTGATTTATTGATTGTTAAATATGTGAACTATAGGTAAAATATTTCTAGTAGTTATAGTATTTGAATATTGTAATTATAGTAGATGTAGAAAAAATAGCCTATTGTAGAGTAAATATTATATGAAATTATATTACTCTAGTGGTTGTACTATTGAATGCATCATTAGTGTTAAATTATTCTAGTAGTTGTAGATTTGAATGAATTTTTACACTGTTAGTGTTCTAGTAGCTGTAACATTGAATTGATTGATTGTGGTGGAATTTGAAAATAAGCAACCACAAATTCCAACTGTAGGAAAAATATTTACTATATATTTGTGTAATGGTATTAACATAAACATGCAATATAATAATTATAGTTACACTGTTATGCATGTATAAAAACAAATCTTAATAATTGGAGTTTTAATGACAAGAGAACTAGTATCTTATGGTGCACCATGCATGTTTAGACATAAGAATCGTATGCTTCAATGAATGCTATAAGGTAAATTGAAAGGCTTTGTATGATGTTAATGATAATTATGATTGTTACTCGATGAATGACATGAATTTAAAAGATAAAGTACTACTTGAAATACATAGAATTTTAATAGAACAAAAAATATTAAATATGATGTATTGAATAAGATTCATGATTGTAACATCCAGGTAATAGATTACAAAATTTAATGTGTTTGAATAAGATTGAATAAGAAATATTTTAGAAAATAGTAATTGCTATACTTATCAAACTAAAATCCAAGAAGCAGAAATAATATTTGAGAAGCTTGCTCATCATAAGATTAATTTGCATCTACCATGACAGTGCCGTATTCAATCTCAGTATTCTTATGATCTGTAGAATGTTAATGAAAATTATGATTTTTAATGAATGAGATGCATTTCAAAGATAAAGTAATATTTGAAATACATAATTTTAGTAGGGAAAAAAATATTAATTCTAATATATTGAATAAGATTCATGAATATAACATTTAGGAAATAGATTAAAAATATTAATGTATTTGAAGATGAAAGAATAATTAATATTTTAGAAAATAGTAATTTACATACTTATCAAACTAAAATTTGGGCAACTGAAATAATCCTTGAGAAAAATTTTCATCATAAGTGTGATTCGCATCTACCATGCTAGTGTCATATTCAGTCTTGATATTATCTTCCTCTATATTGGTATCTGTATTAGTCACACCTCTTCTTTCCACTAGAGAACTCCAATTGCCACTACTTTATCATATGGAAACTTGTCTACAGAATAACATGAAACATATAGTCTCAAGCAAGTCTCTAGATTTTTATCCAATCTATTTCTAAGTTTTAACATCATGAAGGATAATGCAATAAACACTTGCTCATCTTCTATAGAACCCAAAATCATTGTTTGAGCAAGTTCATATAATATAAAATATTCACTAATACTTTCTTGTAAAACACTTATTGGATAAAGTTTTTTCCATAGATGAGTAATGCCACAATTTTTTGTTGGGTCACTTAAACATTAAAATTGATCCATCATTGTAATCCCAAAATATGTTGATTGAGATGTACGTAATTGTTTATTTAAAATATAATTAATCTCAACTCTATTTACATCTAAAAATTTATAGAAATGCATAACAATTGTACCCATGTATTTGTGAAATAATGTGTTGATCTGTTCTTGACTGTTAATAGTGTTCTAAAAAATGGGATTCAAGACTCCCATTCCATCTAAAAACTCATCCCTTTGAAAACATTCTTTGATCTTAATGGCTAAACTTTGTGACATTTTTCTCAATTTAATTCATGTTTTAGACAAAATAGTATCATATAGCAAATGTGTCACAAGTACATCTTCAGGCTCAGCTCCCACAAATTCGAGTCTTCTAGAGCATGTGTGCATTGGGATCTCAATTCCATTTACTATGACATAAATATAATCACATATATTGAATTTCAAATAATTCTCTAGATTTTGAAAATCAATCAAAATTTTCTAGGTTATAAAAACAAGTTCATGAAAGATTTCATTTGATGTGTATAATATATTTAAACATTGACATACACATTTTCTCAAATGTATGAAGTCAACAATATATATAGATCTCTCTTGGGCATGTTTCATTAAATAGTTGATTTCCTTCAACATTGGTAAAATACCACATAATGTGAGTAAATTTTTTAAATTTGTTAAATGACATAGCAAATATTTTGTTTTGTCAACTTCCCTATGAGATCTATATATAAACCTCAACAAATATGGATATTTATCAAAAATTCTATAGGCAGGTTCATATATGGAAATCCATATGGTTTCGACATCCTTTAATAGTTTTTTACCTTCTGTCACCCCAATTGCAAATTTCTTGAAATCCATGAATCTTTTTGGGCTGATTGACACGTGCACATGCAAGTCATGAATAAGATCTTCCAATTTTGTGACATTACTAAATATGCTAACAATTTTTGAAGCATGATTCATCCTATGTGCCATGTAATGGATTGGAATCATAAACAAAGAAACTATTATTTGTAGGCAAACACAAAGACCCTTTCTATGCCCCTACATCATTGATTTACCATCAATGCCAACACATCAACTTTGTAGCTATGACATAGTCATGCATCCCATCTTTCTCTCTTAAATTGGATACAACCAATTTATGGAGTTTTTTTGCATTACAATTTTCTACCATTTTATGGACAGCTAAAAGATAAGATTGCCTTGAATAGTTTTCAAAGGTATACACATGCATGCAAACCCATGATGTGTTATCAACTGTAGTGACCTCATTAATGGACATAGAGATAAACAATGATCTATTAACATTTTCTTTTAAATCCACTACAAAAATATATTTGTATGCACCAAATTTTAAAACATATTCCATCACCTCCTCATGTTTACATAATTGTACAAAATTCTCCTTCACAGATTCTATCATAGAAACTTAATATTCCATTGCCTATTACCCATAAGTTTTTTTTCATTAGTTGCATTTGAGTTTTAGCTTTCCATGTATGAAATTTAAGGCTAGTAATTTTTTCAAGTGGAATATCCATCTTAAATTTTTTACAAAGATAATAACATCAGATGTTAGTTTCCAATGATAATATGTCCTTTACACAAAATGATTCACGACAATAAACTCTTCTACATAACAATGCTAGCATACCTTTTAAAAAAATACACTAACCCTAACATTATTGAAATACTTGGTCTCAATGACACTTTTGGATTTTTTTTAACACATAATGATAATTCTAAATCTAATCATATAAACCTAATCAAAATGAACCATAAATACTCATTAACTTTATTATAACTATCAATAACAAAACTTAAATAAACCTATAAAATTTAAACTATAAGTTAACATATGACTACATAATGACAAAAATAAAAACTAAGCAAATCTAGTAACTTAAATTCATAAAGACTTTAAAAAAAAATATTAATGAAATTTACTTGCGTTTTTTAATTAAATAAATTTAATAGACTTCTAAACTTAAAAAATCTATTACTTACTATTCTAAAACAATACCTACGATTGTTAAAACTGTGTGTTACAACTAAAAGGATATCTTCACTAAGAGAATACCAAGTGAGTTGATATTTTTAAGGTAGAATCATTGGAGAATATTTTCACACATTTCTACATTGAAGACATGCCAAATTAACATGGATAGGAAAATTTAGCATGAGGAATTCAAAGATTAAAAGTAGATGTTGGTGGAAGTGGAATCTGTAATGTGATCAGATATGCATTGAACACTTCCTTTAGTGCCTTACTCATTCGATGCAAAACAGATCCATAACCCATGTAAGCATAGATCCAAGATGTTGAATATTAACTGTATAAGATATATATATATATATACAGTGCTTTAAATCATATCAAATTTCCTTCTTTCATCAGCCTAGCTATGGATTATGCATGGTTCTAATACCAGATAATATTTCTAGTACAGATTTACATACTTGCAACATTAAATAAAACTTTACATGAAGGGAATAATATTATTATATTTGATAATATATTCAAGATGATTAAAACAATGGAAAAATACAATATAAATAGCTCTATGAGCTCTTACAAGATATGAGTCACGACTAATCTTCAAATGCACAAATTCTTCCAAGATTTATCTTTCATCCTTTATTCTCTCACATATCACCATCAGTGGAACCAATAGGGAAATGGGATCTTGTTCTTGCAAGAGTTATTTATACCCTTCATATCCCTTTGTAAATTGTATGATTTTTATATTATATATTAAAAGACTAATAGTTTCCTCTTATGTTGTATATGGCTTCTATTATGGTGATGATATGCATATGTGATCTTTGGTAGATAGTGTTAATCACTCTAACAGTCACTGGAGGTGTTGATGTAGGAGTCATACCAATAGTAGAGGTATTAACACTTGAAATGGAAGTACTAGCTCAAAAGGATGGGATGACAATAGTAAATATTTTTCTTGTGCTTGATATGTACTATGTTACTTTCTGATTCCTCACTAAGCAAGCTTACTTAATTATTCATGGATATTTATAGTTATAAATTTTATTTATTTTTATTATTTTCCTAAGCTATGAGTTATATGTTGTTATGTGAAAGTTGAATATTTCTTAGATTACATGATAACATTGCTATGAGTTAGTTGTAGTGTATATTTTTAAAATATGATTTGATTAATGGCACAACTAGTGTTTAAAAATGATTAAATTTTATAAAAAATAATAATATATTAATATATATTATCATTTATCATTCTAGATAACAAATTTAGCACATGAGTTTAATGATTTGATTGGTATTCAGTTATCCTAAGCTTTAAAAGAATGTTACATATGTTATATGATTTGATACATATTTCCATGTATTCAGTCCGTTAATATATTACATACTATATCCTTTGATTTTCATTGTTTATCATGCATTAAGTGACCTATTACTACATTTATCTGATATATTAAGGATCTTATATTCTATGTACTTTTTTAAGGAGCATAAGATATCTATAACCCTGAGTTTAACTATTGATCCATAGATCTACGAAGATCAAGGTCGATATTAATGAATGGATATAATCTATATATATTAAGGACTTATAATCTATAATATATAATAATAAAAATCTCACATGATGACTTATTACTAAAGGATAATGAAACCTTACGAGGTGAACTATACACTTCATAACCTAGATCTTGTAGAAATTATGCATGCTTTACAAGTTTGGTAGCATTACTTGTTGGGAAAACCATTTGAGCTCAAGATGGATAATTTGGGACTCAATTACATCTTCACCCAATCAAATTTGAATGCTCATCAAAGATGCTAACTAGAGTTCTTATCTAACTATGATTTCAATATCAACTATATCAAAAGAAAGAAAAATAGAGTAGATGATGTCCTAAGTTATAGAAGGTACATAGCAGTCATGGCTCTTATTAGGAGTAAATTCATGGATCGAGTGATTGAATTCTCATCAGGAGATGATTTCTATGATCAAGTCAAAAAATACATTGTCTAAGAATGCTCATAGTCCTCGGTATAAAAGATTCATTTTAGAGATTGATGGAATTTTGCATTATAATGGAGGATGTATATGTTAGATCAAGAGAATGTATAGATCATAGTGCTAAAATAATTGCATAATTCCCCATATCTAGGACATCTAGGAGTAACCAAGCTCATGGAAGATCTTAGACCACTGTATTTCTGGAAGTGAATCAAGAAATATGTATCATACTATGTGTCATACTTTTTGGATTATCAATGAGTGAAATTTGAACATGTGCATCTCAATGGCTTGTTATATCCACATGATATAACATAATGGAAGTGGTAAGTTATTAGTATGGATGTTTTACAATGTTTACCAATGTCAAGAAATAGACATGATATGATCTTGGTAGTAGTTGACAAACTAATTAAGGTGGCTCATTTTATATAAGGCAATTTGATAGATGATGCACCTATTTTTGAAAAAATATTTGTGAAGGAAGTGTATTGGTTGCATGGATTTCTTGAGAAGATCATTTCAGATCATGATCTGAAGATGACTTCTAAATTTTGGGTAAATCTAAATTCAAAATTGGATACATAATTACATTTCAGCACTGTCTATCACATGACATTGATGGTTAGACTAAGAGAGTTAATCAAGTATTATAGGACCTTATTCATATGTATTGCATGGATCATCATTAAAAGTGGGAAGATTATATTCCATTGGTTGAGTTTACATATAATAACTCATATCAGTTAGATTTAAATATGGTACCATTTGAGGCACTGTGTGAAATAAGGTGAAGGACACCAATCAGTTGAGAGAGGTTGGAGGATAGGGTAGTATTTGGAACTTAAGATTCTTTTAGAAATGGAAAATTAAGTTAGATCAATTAGAAAAAGATTGGTCAAGGCCAATGATAGACACAAGAGTTATGTCAATCTGAAGAGAACATATAAGTAGTTTTGAATAGGTGATAAAGTGTTCTCACAGGTTAAGACACACAAGAGCTCGATTAAATTTGGGAAGTCAGCAAAACTTTTAATAAGATATGTGGGACCCTTTGAAGTGTTAAAAGTGATGAATATTGTAGTGTATAATATTTTATTACCACCAACCTTAGATCTATTACATAATGTCTTCCATGTTTCTTATCTTAAAAATTATGTGGATGATCCGTCACATGTATTGGATTAGAATGATTTACAGATTCTTGATCTCAGAGTGGTCATGATAGAACCAATTAGAATAATTGACACATACCAAATTCATTTACATAATAGAAATATGTCACATTGCAATGTCTTGTGGGACCAATAATCTGAAGATAGTTCTATTTGAGAGGACTATGATGAGCTTTACAAGCAATTTTCATATTTATTTGCTAGATTTTATAATTTATACTATGTTATTTTTATGTTGAACAATGTTTTTAATTCAAAACTTATGTTTGAATAATAGTCATCCACGAGGATGAATAGCTTTAGGGGGTAGGATGTTACATCCTAATTCTTCACTAATCAAACTTAGTTAATTATCCATGGATATTTATAGTTAGCAATTTGATTTATTTATTATTTGTCTAAGCTATAAGTTATATATTTTTATGGGATAGTTGAATATTATTTATATTACATGATTACATTGCCATGAGTTAGCTATAGTTTATATTCTTATAGTATGATTATGTTGAGTTGTTATTTCAACTAGATTTTATGATGTATATATGTCATAGTGTTATGGACTAACTACCTACTTATTGTGTGGTTGACACAAAAGAGACTCATCCCTTAGAGCATGAAAGAGAGAGATCATCATTAGAGAGGTTGATGTAGATTTGAGATAATAGAGGATGATAGAGAAATTGGCTATAACCCTACACACACCACATTAACTAGCACATGTTAGATGCATAATGGAATGATTAGTGTAGTGTGTTTCGAAATTGTTTGCATTTGGATAGTTGTTTATACATGATTAGCTTGGTCTAATGGTTATATGGAACTCATCTTGTGTGTTTACATTTATGTCATATTTATAATCATTAATGTTTTTGGAGATGTATTTGCATAATTTAAGTAAATTTATATTTAATAATTAATGAATTAATCCTTAAGTCATTATGATATTATAGGTGCTAATTTAATTAGCAAATATATGGATTATTGTATTTAGAAATAAAATGAATAAAATATATTAATTAATAATTAGGATAAAAAAATAAAAAGAGAAGAAATTATTAAAATAAATTTTAAAAAAATGAATCTAAAATGGTAAAAATTAAGAAAAACAAAAATAAAGGAAAAAATATTAAAAAGAGAAAGCTATACCTTTTTATTGATAATAGATAAAAAGTATAGAAAGAATATATTCATAAATAGAGAAGGGAGGCACAAAAAATCATGGAAGGGAGATTAGAGGAGAAACAAAAAAGATAAGGGAACAAGGTACAATAGAATATTATTATCAGGTAGGCAATGCAATTATAATTTGAGTATTTATGTTGAATATTTACATTGAACTGGTTAAATATATATGTATGTCAATATACTAATTAAATACATATGTATAGTGAATTACTATATAAATAGCAAACCATTTTAAAATATCAAGAGTTTGATGTAACGAATCTGTGTGTATATACTATAAAATATATCATATATAATTGATTGTTTATACCATCATATACCTAAAATATATGGACTATATATACATTGTAAAAGTTATATACTAAATAAAATACAATATAATACATGCAAATACTTATCAATTAAATTTCAATATTTAAGTTGCTATATATAACAAACTCAAAAGTAGTTTATGCACAATAAACTAGGTAGTATAAGAATAGTGAATAAGATGGGATTTATTTTGTGACTTCTAAAACTGCTACATAAATATACTATTATAGGAAACCTATAATGGTCAACATTATGTTGAAGGATATCAACCAGTATAGTGCCTTATATAAATTTAGAACTACATCTAAATATCTATTTCGGTAAATTTAAAACTATGACCTTCTTTATTATAACTGATTGTTAGTATAGAGTAGTTGAATTCAAGAACAATGGCCTATGATATTATGGAATGTTATAGGCTGAATTATAATTGGAGATTAAATATGAGAATTTGAAAATTCTATTTTAAATGTAGAGTTTATCAAAGGGTATAAACTATAATTATTTTGATAAATTATTTACGTGGTAGATAATATTTTGAGATTCATTCATACATTTGATAGAATAAATGTATGAGTTAGATTTTTCATATGCTTAACATGTTTTATGATTTCTAGTAGGATGTAATATATATGAAAATATTAGTTATAATATTGTAACCAAATTTTGCATTGTTGATACTGAGTAAGTAGTGAGATGAATTTCACTAGGTTACTAATATCACAATGCCAGATAAAGGTAATCTAATCAAGTGGTGTATACAAATTTGACTGATCTTATAGACAATTTGGCCAAAGTAATGTTAGTGAGACATTGTCATTTTATGTGTATGATTTACATGTTTTTGAGATATCTTATTAGAATGAGTTTCTTTAAGATACATCACACGTTTAGTTTTAGAAATCATACAACACATGGGCACTAGCTTGTCTCTCTAGATTATCGTAACTTTTCTATCTACTCATCCATGAAGGGAGGGCCATTTCCTGATGAGAAATTTTGTAAGGAATTGATGGTCCATCGTTGATGTGGAAAAGCACTCGGATGATGCTCTCCCTCCCCACAACATTACTACTTTATAGATGACATGTGAGATTGCCATAGATACTAGAGTTCAATGAACTTATGATCAATGCAGATATGTTTCTTATATATGGAAATTGTATTGTATTTATAATTAAAACATTATCACGATGAGCAAGAATTACTTACTTATTGTACATTGATATTAGTGGTTGTATTTTTGTGCCAATCATGGCTGGATATCTATAATTAATTTTTATATTTGGTTATGATGATAGTGATCAATGATGAATAATGTTACATTATTATTTTTTAGTTATCATACATAGAGTATTTTATATGTATCACTCATTAGGTTATTATGGTGTAATCTAATTAAATGATACATTGATTAATTTAAAAAAACAAAATCACATATTTCTAGGTATATCTTAGTGGGGATGTTACATACTAAGTTTAGCTTGGTGTGCAACCATATATGCTAGGATCAATTTTACTACTCTATCCATGTCATTAGGATGTTTATGAAATCCTTAATTAAAATTGGATAAGGCTTTAACTTGGTCATGATCTACCCCCATTAATTTCACTTGGATCAATTCTATCTAGGCCCTCATGATTATATTGATTATTATGATCATTGTGATTATCTTAGTGATCATGTTATAATGAATTCATGCCAACTTAATTATCTATTTTCACATTTTCATTCATAATTTTAACATGAAAAAAATAATCAATAATCACTATATCCATTTTAGATGATGTTAAATAAATATGGTTATGATCTATATAGGCCCCACTTAATCTAGCACTACACCTTTGATGGACAAGTGGTTGGTTCAATGTGGTGTGCAAACAAAGCTAATCAATCCAAAAACAACCAAGTGTGATAATTTAATGTGGACTAGGGACTGATGGGCCCTTTTTGTATGCCACATCAAACTAATCAAAATATTATTTCAATGTGTTGCAAAAATAGGGCCAATTAATCCTTAGTACACATTACGTTATTTATTTTGAGCCAAGACAAGGTTAATTAAGCCCAAATATGTTGAATGGAATAATGTAATGTGTATTAGGTATCCATTGTCTCCATTCTCACTCCAAAGTGAACTAATCAATCGATTGGTTTAATATGGGATGCAAATGGGGCCAATAAAATCCTAATCCACATTAGATTTTTGTATGGGATCAATTAACCTATTTTCACACCAAATTTAATTAATTAATCAATCGGTTCTATCTTAGATGAAAATGGGGCTAGTAAATCGTTGATTGACATTATATTATTATATTTAATTATTTTAGGATCGATTGACCCCATTTAAATAAAAAATTGAATCAATGACTGAATCAACTCAATGTGGTATTCAACTAGTAAAAATCAAGCCATAGTCCATATTATATTATTACATTTGTTGGTTTCAAACTCAATTGACCTTGTTTGCACACTAGATTGATTAACCAATCAATCAAATGGTTCAATGTGATGTGCAAACAGGTCCAATCAAACCCTAATAGATATAATCATTTTGCATTTGATAATTTTGGGCTTGTTTGGAACCATTTTTTCACTTCATTAAATCGATCACTCAATTGACTCAATGTTGTACATAAGTGGGACCAATCAAGCCTTAATCACATTAAATTGTACCATCTAGTTATTTTAGAATAAATTGTCTTAGTTTGTGCACCACAATGATACCATCACTAAATCTATTCAATGTGGTATAAAAAAGGCCAAAAATAATAATAATCCACATTATATTATTTTGTTTGGAAAATTCATGATCGATTGGCCTCATTTACACACCAGATTGAATCGATCAATTAGTTAGCTTAATATGGTTCATTAATGTTGTTAATAAAACCCTAATACACCATAAATTATTGAATTTTATATATTTAATCTTGATTATCTCCATTTTTTCATATACTTGAACCAATCACTCAATCAGTTCAATGTGGTATGAAAATAAATCCAATCGAGTCGTAATACACATTATATTATTACATTTGGTTGTTTTGGGTTTGATCGCCACCATTTCCACACTACATTGAACACATCACTTGATCAATTCAATGTGGGATGCAAATAACACAAATTGATCCATAATCTACATTAGGTTGTTGTACTTAGTGCGATCAACCTAGTTACGTGCCACATTGAACTAAGGACCAATCAAGTCCAATCCACATTAGATTGTTGCATTTGGTGGATTTGGACTTGATTGGCCTTATTTCCATAATAAAATAACCAAACAAAACTATGTAATATTTATGAGAGAATTTGAAGAAGCTAATAAAATGTGTTGTTATTTTAAACACTTTGGGTTTCTATATTGTGTTGCATTTTCATTCATTTTTGTGCTCTTTTTGCAAATGAAAATTTTATTTTTTGCATTTAATTTTCTCTCAAATTGTCAGATATGTATAAGTCACCTTTACGTAAATCTAAATTTAAACAATATAAGTCACCCTTAAGGCAATCTAAAGTGGGATAGTATAAGTCAATCATAAGGTAATCTAGAGTCACATAGTTTAAGGTAATTTAAAGATGACCTAGAGTTGAAATATTTAAGATAAGCCACATTTAAAAAAAATAAACCATTATGATATTAGTGTTTAAATTCCCCCTAAAGTTGAACATCATAAGGCATTGTAATGCCATCATTATGATGTCTCTTTAAAGTCTCCTTAATGTTGGCTTATACTTATACAATGTTAAGGTGCCTTAAGCATCCTTTAGCAAAGTCATCTTAAATTTTTAAGATGTTAAGGCACCTTAAAAATTACTTTAACCCAAATTTTGTGTCCAAAAATTAAAAAAATATCATGGTAACACTAAGACACCTTAAGATCTGACACTAAAAATGATTTAGGTTAGTCAAAATGTTACATTGTGTAAATATTATATTTATAAGATTACACAAAATATTAAATTTAAAATTAAATATCATTGCAAACATTAAGATAAAATGGCACCAAATTTTTTAATGCTATGATGAAAGGGAAGACAAAATTCAAAATCAAGGATTTAGCCCATTATTCCAATGGTCAATTGCAACTTCCTTATAGATCATTGGATTTTGATGTTACTTCAAGTTTTGAGGATTTTGAGATACCTTATTAATGAGATGTCATTGAGGAGTAAGGGAGGTGTGTCTTATATCTAACTCTTCTTATAAGTATCTCAGAGGATTTTTGATTTGTGTGAGTGGCCTACAAAGGGTATTTCTCTATGAGGCCTCTTATAAATCCTCCATCAAAGACTGCTAAATGATTTTAGTGGAGCCTCCTATTCTTAATGATTTCAATCAACCCTCACAGTTATCTTCACTTATCAAATGAGGGGATCTTAGTGCTAAGTCTTTTATTGTTTTAGTTAGGAGCTCTCTTACTATTTTTGTGAATGTTTGTTCTTATGATCTCATGGATTATAATTCAATTATTTTGGCTATTCTAAATTTACATTCCTCTATGGAAGATTCAATTTTTCCTATTCATGCTCCAACTTAGGTTATGACATCTCTAGATGGAGTCAAATTCATTGGATCACTACGAGATGGTCTTTCATTTTAACTTTAGCTCGTAGTCTCTCTAGTTAATGTTTCAGTGGAGGGACAAAATGTTGGAAGCTCTAAGGTTTATATTGTTTCTTCCCTATCATTAGATGCTCACAACCCTCACATATCTATTGTGTGTTCTATGGAAGCAATTGTTGAATCTTGATGGATCTATGTTATGTGAAAGAATGCTTTCAACCCTTTTTACCACTACTCAGATTTTTATAAATCCTAGATCCCCTTTAGTTATGGTTCAGTTGTCCCTTCCCTTATGGATGTGTCATTATTATCTTCTCATAATCCTCAATTAGATTTCTTCTTGGGGGATGTTCAAGTTCTCTTCATGAAGACTTTTCCTCAAGTGGATATCCTTATCTTTCATCTTTATTTTATAACTTTCCACCTAGGCCTATAAAGCATGGTGCTCCATTACTCCTTTCTCTATGCTTAGTTCTAGTTGCTTCTTGGTGGACTTTTAAAATTTGGATGATAAAGACTTCATTTAGAATTTTGGCCCATGGTTCTACAAGAATTTCAAATTCTTCTTTTGCTCTTGGTCCCCCTTTTTCTCTCTAGGTCAAATGTAAATTACAACAACTGCTATGTGGATTTGGTTGTACTTTATACCTCTTGTGAAGAGAAATGATAAGTTTGTCAAGCTCTTGATGGACATAATTGGCTCTTTTGTGAAAATTGATGCCTCTTCTTGGGGACTTAGGTTTATCAAAGTTTGTGCTTATGTTGACCTCTCCAAGCCACTCTTCTTTTTGGTTATGATGTGCTCCTTATAGGGTTTATGGAATTAATTTCTCAACTATGAATGCCTCCCTTTTAGATGCTTTTATTAACATCATTCATGTCATCACATTACTAGGTGACCTTCTGAGTCTCATAAGATTTCTCAACAGGGGCGAAAGAAGAAAGAAGGAGCTCCTGAATAAGATTTATCATGGCATAATCATGGAAAATTATTTCACCCTCCTTATTCCCTTTTTATTTCTGAAGCGAGGAAGGATGCAGAGGTGGATTGGTTGAGGGAGGAGTAGGCCCCTATTCCTCTTCCAATCTTGTCTCAATTGACCAATAATTCTTATTCCTTGATTAGACCTTATTTTGAGATAATTATAGAGGTTTTTTTTGGAAGTTTCAACCTCTTTTTATTTACCAATTTCCCCTTTGGTAGCTAACTCTCTTTTCTCCCATCCCAGGGTTATCTTTTCAAAAATAAAGCAATATGGTAGCTTCTTCAGGGAAGAAAAATTGCAGATCGAAGGCTGAATTGTTGAAGGCTGAAGTAGATTCTTTGATTAGTGATGGTTCTCAATGGAAATTGGAGGATATCCTTACTAGGCGAGGAAGATGGTTGGCTTCAGCTTATGGATAATTCCTCAACTGTTTATGTGATTCTTGCTGACGCAGGGTTTTTTTAATATCTTTTTCATCCCTCTTCCATGTGCTTCACATTATCTCTATTCTTCTTCCTTGGTATTTTTTAAGATAATTTTAAGGCCTTTCCCCCTTATTTTAGATGTTTCCTTTGGCTGGTTTGCTTCTTTGTGGCTGTTATTTTGCTATTTTTGCTGCTTCTTTATTAGATAACTATTGATATTTGGTTATGTTCGATCTCTCTTTTATTTTATCTAATTTTAAATCTAATTTATGGTTGTATAAAAATCAATTCCCCTTAAAAAAACTCATTTTATCATTAATGAAAATAAAAATAAAAAAATAAGAGCACAAAAAGGTCAATAAACCAATGTTAGTGAAGCATGAAGACTAGACAAAACATAAACAAATAAATGATAATGAAATGCTTGTTTCAATGATAGAAATATTTGAGAGACACTTGAAATCGAGAAGCACTAAACAATGTGAATTGAGATGATGGTTGGAAGTTAAGTTACACTTTTGAACATAACATGTTTAATCCAAAGAGCACAAAAGGATCAATAAATCAGCGTTAGTGAAGCATGAAGACTAGACAAAAATATAGATAATGAATGATAATAAAATGCTTGTTTCAATGATAGAAAGATTCAAGAGACACTTGAAATCAAGAAGCACCAAACAATGTGAATTGAGATGATGATTGGAGTTAAGTTATACTTTTGAACACAACATATTTAATTTGAAGAGTACAAAAGAATTAATAAATCAGCATTAGTGAAGTATGAAGAATAAACAAAACATAAACAAATAAATGATTATGAGATGCTTTTTTCAATGATAGAAAGTTAGAGAGACACTTGAAATCGAGAAACACCAAATAATATGAATTGAAATGATGATTGGAAGTTAAGTTACACTTTTGAACATAACATATTTAATCTGAAAAACACAAATTTTTTAATAAATCAACATTAATGAAACATGAAAACTAAACAAAATATAAATGAATAAATATGAAATGTTTGTTTCATGAAAACTAAGCAAAATATAAATAAATAAAAATGATAAACAAATAAATAAATAGAAAGATCCGAGAAACATTTTGAAATTGTGAAGCAATAAACAATGTGAATTGAGATGATAGTTGGAAGTTAAATTACACTTTCGAACATATGTTTACACTTCGGAACATATGTTTACACTTTCGAACATATGTTGATAGAAGGCCACCTGGATTGGAAAAGAACAGTGCGTTGTGAGTCTTCGGTGTGTGTCAGATGGGTTTGTACTTTAACATTTGTCGAACATAGTAATCCCTCTTTTAAAAACTGAGAGCGGTTGTTCCATGGCATAAATGAACTCAAGAGTAGGTTGGCACGCGCAAATGCTTTATCAGCTCTGAATTAGAAATACCCCGATGACCAGTCTATTTTCTCCTTTTATAAATACATTCTTGGACTGTTTTGGAAATTGGGTGAGACTAAAAACTGTTTTTAAATACATTTTTGATTTACGTGGAGAAAGAAAATAAATGAATCATGGTTCGCGGCTGTTGTACAGTTTTTTTCTTCTTTGTTTCGCTAGGGTGCTTTGGTTTTATCACTGGTTTTTTATTGAGTCATATTTTATTATGATTATAATAATTACACAGTTTTAATTTTCATATTATTTTGGTGTTGTAATTTATATTTTGTGATTTGTCTCCAAACTTTTTGTAAGTTATGTGATTCGATGTGATTAATCTTTTAAAATATGATTTGTTTCATTTATATTTTATATTATAAAATGCATTGTTATATTTTTTTAATAAAAATAAATTTTAATTATAGTTTTTTAATTTTAATTTTAATTGTAATTTTAATTTTAACTCACATTCTGACATGATTCACTTCACTCACTTCACTTATTTTTTTGGAGGAGTAATTCTTTCCATTTATTTTATTTTTATTCTTACCATGTAGTATTATATTTTATTAATAAAAGTACATCTGATTAAACTTAGGATTAGGGACCTACCAACTGCCCTCAATTCAAACTCTGCTTTCAATCGGCCACCTCCCAAAATTTAAAAAAAGGGGAGAGGAAGAGGTACATATGATCGGATTAGGTAACGTGTTTATCTCATGACTTACCAAACTAAATAAATTGGACGTCTGGAAAGTGGCGTGCGTTTTAGTCGTCGGTGGCTTTTTTAATGCGCACAGCGACTAGAGCTGGTGAAGTTATTTATATAAATTATTGGCCAGCCTAAAGCTATCTTAAAATAAAGAAGACATAAGAGGCGGGTGAACATGAGCAGAACTGCAAATATTTTGGAGGATAGATATTATGCACAAGCATGTGAAAATGGAGAAAGGAATAAAGCAATGGGCCAATCTCAAAGCTCAGATGCCAAGGGAAACTTGCAGTCAGGTAATGTAATAATATCTAAACGTCTTTTAGAACTCTCTTGTTGGGTATTTTTGGGTTTTTTTTTTAAGAAGGGAAAACATCCCATAATTTTTAGCATTTGGTTGGGATCGACACAATAATTGATCTTCTTCGATTTTGGGTTAAGGATTAAGGGTTTTTATGAGGTAGAATTTGTATGGCTTCATTCCTTTTTAAAAGATCTGAAAATTCGTATTATGAAAAATAGTATGATAAATGCACTCTACTATTATCCACATCAAGCGGACTATATTGTCCCTTTTGTATTGGTTTTTTAACTGCAACTCTTGTAATGGACAGATCCCAATCAGGTTGAGAATGGTGCCAATAATAGCTATCAGATCATTCCAAACAGACTAAATAATGCATTCAAAGGAGGGATTCAGATGTGTACTACTGTAAGTATTTGCAACCATACATAAGAACTATCTTTCACCGAACAAAACAATATAAGTAACGTATACTTTTGTGAAGAAAACAGATCAAAAATCAGGGCACTTCCATATATGTTTTGGGTCTAATAGTGATATGGTTATCCTATATCAGGCTGTATGGAGGAACAAGTATTATGTCAAAAGATCTAGTCATACTGGCATACTATTTTTTTGTGTTTTCTTTCATTATTGGTAGTGGGCTGAGGCTGCTCTTAGGAGTATGAGGGGACCAAAGAGTCCAGGTCCTAACAAAGGATCTAATCCCGAGCATCATTAACAACCATATTTCCATATACTGCTCGATGAATTGTCATCATCCTATGATTTATGTGTTGATGAAGACTAGATACAAGGCTAGTGGGAAATTTGTGTTTGCTTTACTTCTTCTTGGAACTCCGCAAATTATTCTCTGAATGTAAATGTATTAATGGGTTCTTTCATCTGAATATATGTTTCTTTCCTCTTCTTGCATAAAGAAATGTGAAAAATGAACAAATCCATGAATTTTGAAAACATGGCCAGCACGAAAAAGTCTGCATGAACATGAATGAGTATAACAATAGCACTAGATTTTAATCCGTGTCTAAAATCCGTGTATCAGTTTTCAAAGTCTAATGATAACCCTAATCGGTACAAAACTTTTTCTTCTCATTTATGTTCGGCTGACCTTGAGGGAATATTCCACACTTTCTTAAAGCAAGACTAGAAATAGGGAGTTCGATGATGAAATTTTTTCATTGGAGTCTCTTATCCATCTACAACTGGAAACTCATCTTTGAACTTTGTTGTCAGCTTCAATTCTTGTAGTATTAATCATATTTTGGATAAGTATGGGAAGATATTTAATTGTGGGCCCATGATTTGATACGAATTATATGTAAATAGAGAAAGATATCAATTTAAAGGATTTTATTTTGGATTTATTAGATATTATATTGATTAATGATTTTATCATTTTCTTCATAATTTTTGTGTTGATTAGGATAGATTAGTTAAATCGAGTTACTCTATTATGTAAAGATTAAAAAAGGAGGTGAAAACTACATGTTTCAAGCTCCACTTTATGTCTAAGATATCATGAATTTTGGGTCACTTTTTCTAAGTAAGACAATTTTTGTTTTATATCACTCAAATGAATATGAATTTTAAGGTCAAAACTTTCCTATGAGAGTCAAATTGATGTCAAATTCAAGATGGACTCTATTTATTGACACCTCACATTATTTAACTCTACCACTATTAATTACGATTGTAGGTTATACATATTGGTGTAATAACATATACCTAATTGGTTTATATGATTCTTTATATTCTTTCCTACTAGTTGTCATTATGAAAAGTTACAACTAGTATGTGAGTTTTAATAAAAAATGGTGCAAGATTATACTAGTGTGATTCATGATTTATCGATTAAAGTTGGTAAATGCGGTAGTTAGACACATGAAAACTTTAAATAATTTAAAGTGGCATGCTATCAAGAAAAATTTTAGTAACAAATATTTGTAATGAGGCAAATATTGGGGATTTCTAAACTTAGGATTGGTTATTTGGATAATGTTGGGCTGCATAATAGTTCACCAAAAAAAAAAAACCATATCTATTACTATTTCTTGGCTCAAATAGTCAAATGATTTTTAATCCCAATAGGGTTTTGTTTTGGGATCGCCAAAAGATCAAAGATCTAGGGTTTTAAACAATGCTTGGATTACCATACATTTTATGGGCCCTTGGATCACACTCATTAACATTTTAGAGGAAAAATTTAAAATTTAATTAAATTCAACAATTATTCCCAACCTTAATGTATAAAATGTATTAATATATATACCTGAAACTAAATGTAAATTTTCATGCTAGAAAGATTTGACTTCAAATTATTGTTGGGTTAGTTAAAATAATCCAAATAAATCAAGCACTAGTAGATACGAATTAGGAAATATATTGATCCAATTTAAAACTCTTCCATCTTTGCAAATTATAGCCTACATCTAAATCTACAGATCCAATATAGAGCATATTTATGATTATTTTTTAAATTTTATACAATTATCAACTTTTATTATATAGAAATATTTTTCTAAGCCATGATGGTTTTTCATCCTTACAAAGATTTTACAGACTAGTAATATTTTTCCATCCATGTGATGTTTTTCTAACATTATAATTTAGTTCTATGAAATTTTGACGATTTTCTATCATGTGATGTTTTTATAAACTTATGATAATTTACATCGATTCAATGTTTTTCTAATCTTGTGATGTATTTTATATCTATGAATTTTTTTCTAAGCTTGTGATGTTTTCCCATCAATATGATGTGTTTCCATCACTGTAATGCTTTTCTAACCATGTGATGCTTATCTAAATTTTTGATGCTTCTCTAAACTCATAATACATTTCCATATAAAGATTTTGGTTTCCAATGCATGCAATTTTATTTCAATACATGACAATGCTTTTGTAGAAGATTGATGGCTTTTAAAGTGCACCATGTTATTATTAGCAAGCTTTGATTTTAAAGTTTAGAAACACTCTTACAAACATGCAAATATTTTAAAATTATTTCATGTTACACTAACAATTTAGCTCATAGTAACATAAAATATTTTTTACAAGAAAGGGCAGGTAACTAGGAAACCTTAAGAAAGCAAAGAAGTGTAAGACCTTCTAGAATAATAAGTATTTGCATCATATTTTAAGCAAACATCAATGTCAATTGATCCACCTACACCATTTTAAGGGTATGTATGATGATAACATTTGAATTGAATCTCAAAATGAGTCAACTAATAATTTAATAATTGTCATAATTAGTGATGGAAAGAATGAATGCCTCCACATGAAGAAATCTCATAGAATGTTGTCAAATTTGCATCATTGGAAGGATTGGAGTTTAACTATACTTCTAGGACACCAACATCTGAAAGACTGAATGCTGGAACTAAAAATTTTGGTAGTCAAGGAAGTTTCACCACAAGAAATACTTGAGTGACATTGAATTCTACTAGAAATAGAAAGTAAATAAATGGGTCTTGGGAAGGAATTTCAAGTTAGGTTGGTTGGCAAGTTTTTGTTGATTAAAATTATTGAAAATGAAAACATAAATGAAGCTCCTAAAAAATCAAAAATCACTATTTGTATTTGGAAACTTGGTAGTGACAAGATAATGCAACTAAAATTGGATACTATTGAGAAGAATGTAGGAAAGGTATATGTAAATAACACTGAAAATGGAGTTATGAAGCATGTTTATAGATGGTAAACTATAGGTAATTATTTTCATATTATAAATTCAAAATCATATGATAAACACATTATAACTTAGATAATACTTATTGAAAATAGAGAAAATATTACATCTCAATTTGAAAAGATCATTCAGAATAATCATTTCAGTAATACAATTCAACAAATTATTATTTTTCAAATTCTGAAAAGAGGTTATCCTATAACAATTTTTTATAAATATAATACCATGCTTATTTTTCTTTGTGTCCCACACCTTCCTCATTCTTATTGGTATGAAATCAATCATTGGGATTAAGGTGAAATGCCTAGCTATGGTTGAGAAAAAAGACTTGAAAGATAAAATTAAGCATGTATGGTATGTGGTATTGTCTATTTATGAGGTTATAGTAGTACATAATATTTATTTGGTTTGTATGCATGCTTATAATTTTGACAAAGATGTAATTTATAACTTCATTTTACTCACTCTTCATAATATGATAAAAAATTCTAATATTGAATTTTTTTTATGAGATGGTAATAATCAGTTTGAATAAGATTGTTGGTATGGAGGATTCTTAAATTGTAAAACATCAGTATGTGTTGGGGTAGATGGGACATCTATAATGCAAGGTATTATATGTGTAAGACTCCAAATATCCCATTATCTGTATAAGATTTAAACTCATTATGTGGCTCATAGAATGTATCTAACATAAAAAATAGCTAGAAAATTTATATACGTAGCAAAATTTGGAGAACTTATTTTTGAGGAACATGCTCTTTTTTTTGGTAATCGTAAAAGGGTCATAGAGTTATAAATCATTGCATAAGGTCTAACAGATGGAGATAAACTATTAAAAGATGTTACCACAAGGTGGATCTCATTGTATCAACTAGTGCATAAGGTGTATCATGAGTATCCATGCTTATTAGGAGTAATGTGGAAATATTGCATATAAGTGGACAAGGTTCAATATTTGATACATTATTTGGATAATATAGAGACAATTCTAAATTTTTGTGGCCTTCTTCCCATGTTGGATGAAATGCACTATTTAATTAAACAATCCCTAGAGAGTACTATATATGTTCTTGATTTTAAAAGATTGAAAAGGCATGTTATATAGCTATATATAATTTATATATTAATCCACCTAATGCTTTTTTAGGTCCAAACTATGAGAGTTGGAACAATTTGATATATTTCAGAAATTAAAGAAACTTTATAAAGTTCAATACATTGGGATAATTATGTGCTTCTATATGTAGATAGGAGATACTCGTATATTAATTTTGAAGACTAGTTGATGGTACATTCATGAGTAATTTTTCCCAGGTCCACTCTTTTATAATATTGTATAGTTAAAAGGAGAAGGTTAAGAGAGATTGCAACTTCCTTAATATCATAAATAAGGGATTTTTTTTACCATCTAGGGCTTCCTTTTTTTCCAAGTAATATTTTATAGTTATATCATTTTACTTTATAAAAATGTTTTCCATATCCACTACATCATGCTCATTGGTGGAGGTAGGTTTAGCATTTTATTCCTTTTGGAATAATCATCAATGCCATACACATGATGTGGTGCTTTTGGATTAGTTTTTTGAGATGGCATCCTTGACCCCTATCAAATTGAAATTTATTATTGGATATTCTACAGAGTGATTTATTTGATCACATATTTCATCATTCTTACCACATATTTCACCAGTTTATCCCCATAAAGCTATAATAGAAGGATTGTAATTAGATGAATTGGATATATCTTGATATTGTTTCAATAAAGTTAAGTCATTCACCCCAATATCTTCTCCTAATTTTTAATTCCTATCCATAATATTAAGAGATAGTCTTCTCCTTACATATATCTAGCCATGATTTTCATTTAATTTTCTAGGTTTCCTAGAACCTATGGAGATTCTTATTGGATATATTTAGCTATTGTATTTTAATCCTCAATTTACAGTGGATATTTTGCTACTATATTTTCCATTTTGATATCACCTATCTCTATTTCTATCAAGATATCAATTATATGTTTATTATTTCCTCTCTTCAAATTCTTCCTTTTCTCACCTTGTATACTTACCTCTTGCACATTGGAAATTTCCTCTGAATGAACTAACAAAAAAACTAAAATGGATTTAGGAAGGTATTGGTCCTTGGTAGAAGGGTTTACTTAGGATTGAGAAATGCTCGCTACCTACATTATGGAATATATACATCTGATAATTATCAATAATTCTATATTATGAGGCCTATTAATAGATAACATGCCATATTGTAATGAATTATTATAAACATTCATCCATATGTAGTAGTTTCCACTTATTCATTTATTTTCATACTGCCCAAAATCGATGATGTATCCTTTTGAACTAGTTATCCCTTCTCCTTCAGTAAGGAATCCAATAATTTGTTTTTTTATTCTTGAAATGTTGATTTATAAAGGATCAATATTTATTCATTGTACTTGGACATTTTTAAATTTTATCTTATCTGCCTTTCTTTGAAATTGCTTCCTCAACCCCTTCTTTATGCCTCTTATATGTCTTTGTTTCTTTTAGGCCTTTTGGTCTTTCATCCTCTTTTCATTTCCTTGTATTCTATTCCTTGACCACTTTTTTGTGCCTCGTAAAACTATTTTTTGCACTTGGGTTCTCTTTAATTTCATTCTCTCTTCCTTCCCTTGTAGTTTCTTCCTCTACCCCTTGTTTAGGCCTCTTAGAAGTCTTTTTTAGACTTGGACCTTCTTGACTTTCCTTCTCTCTTTATTTAATTATAGTTACTTATTTATAAATTTTTTTGTGCTTCTTAGAGGTCTTTACTTCCTTTCATCCTTTTTTATTTGATTTCTTGTTTTCTTCATTATCCCTTTCTACCTTAGGGCATTTTTTAGAAATTAGGTCTACCTTCAACCCATCAAGATTACCTTATTTCCATGCTAATTATTTCACCATCAAATCTTCATCAAGTAGCAATTATAATTTAATTGGGTCCTATACTATATGTTCCTTATATATAATATAAGTGTTGTCCCTCATCCATGTTGCATGCATACAAGGTGAATATTTATTATTAAACTCTATAGAACCCTAATTTTTTGAAGATTTAAATCCCTCAACACTAATAACTAGAGTGATAATGTAGTTTATGCCCTCTTGCAATCCACATTTTTTCCCTTCAAAAATAAAAAACTCTTTGAATACATATTTAGGATCATAATTGGATAAAAGGCTCACTTTACCAGCTAGGGTCTTATAGTAAACAAATAAAATGACAACTAGAAAAAAAGTATACTACATTTTTTTATAAGAACATATCTAAAAAATTATTTCTTCATATTCTAGTATTTCTATAGTAAATTATTCTATTCAGATTACTTTTCTATCTAAGATCACCATATGATTTGCTATAGTGATCATTCTGGATGGTACTCCTTCTAATCTTGTTTGTGTGCAAAGAAGGTCTCTTGTATGCTTGGTGATATTTCTTACATTGTTAAATTTAATAGAAATGAGAAACCTTTTTCATCTTTTTTTGTTAAGGAATCAAAATGATCTCTTGTCATTGATGAAATTTTGGCCATTTTTCAACTCTAATCCTAATTTATAAATATAACATTTCTTTTTTCTGAAAAAATTATCAATTTTATGTTTGGCTCTAAAATCTTGTTCAATGATATGTGAAAACAAAATTAAAATCATTTTTTACTTATTTATTAGGCTATAATATCTTGATCATTTCCTCATTAGCACACATCTAATGCCAAAACTAGCATTCAATGATATTTACCTTTATACACACTCCCCTTTTTTGTAAATTTCTAATTACTGGGATTTTTTTGTTTTGATTTTACATTTATGTAGATATATTTTCTTATGCAGAACTTTTCCTCAATGTGGAGTGATTTATTTTGTGGTGGTACTTTTTAAATATTATTACATGTACTTTTATTTGTGACTGCAATTTTTTATTGCCATGCAATGTTTGAATTCAACGTTTTGTTTAGTGACTCACTAAGGGAAAAAAATCTCTATGTGATGATTTTGAATGTAAATTTGATGCTTTTTCAATGAAAATCTGATTATTTTATATGATGTGATGTTTTTATATGTTATGTTGCATTTATATGTTTTTATTTACTATGAAATTCTTTTGTATGTCATGCGATGTTATTATACGTTATGTGATGCTTGTGTATTCCATGCAATGTTATTATATGCTATGTGATGTTGTTGTAAGAATGTGATTATTTTAAAATATTATGATGATTATCAAAGTCTACGTTACTTCTCCAATATAAAAATGTTTTTGATGATAGCATAGTCTAGAATAAAAGCCACAACATATTAAAATATTACAATTTTACATAATGATAAATATTAAAAATTAAAATATCATAGATGTTACATAATGGCCTATATATCCAATGACTACCCTAGAAAGCTTAATGATCTTGTCAAGCCAAAAATAGTAGCATTGTCATTCACTGATGTTGAGTGGGATTCAAGATAAAATGTGGAAGTTGAAGCACCAAAATCCACACAACATATTGACTCACACCAACCTTTGAAACAAATGTGAGTAGATCCAAATGACCTAGGATGCTCTATGTCAAGAGTCAAGACTTATTCATGCCTCTAGAAGACTCATCATTTTACCATGCAATACATATTCTAGTAATGCAAGACTAGAGACTTTGACTCTCTCTAGGCTAGGTAATAATATGGAAACACATTCTTGGTGTCCTTTCCATTTCAATGCTTTTAGTTTGACTTTACATCATTAAAATGAGGCCTTTAAATATAATTTTGATGTCATCTCCATCTTTATCCATCCATGAAATGTGTGAGTGGTACTTATTTGTTAGTATAGGTTCCTATAAGACCCATCAAAACATGCTAATTAGGATTTTTTTATGCAAAGCATAATATATAATACACTCCAAGAAACTATAACAACAAATTAAATTTAAGCTAGGTGTAGGGTTGTAGAGGAATCAACATGATTCACAATATTATTTTACCTAAAACATTCATTAATTCAAATGTTTAATAGATCACATGAAAATATATCATAAATTTGAAAATGAGTAAGTGTAGACATAAAGAAGAACCATTATTGAATATTTATATTTATCTCTATATTTTAGAAAAATTTAAAACTATAATTGAATGTTATATAGAGAGCTTATAAAGGCTTCATTTCTTCAATTTTAACATTCCACTACAAATAAAAGAGGGACTCTGCATATTATTTAGACCCTTGATGTGAATTTAGGTGTTAAATACATATAATTTACACAATGGTGAAAAACCACACTTGTCAATCAATTATACTTTGATTTTATAGCTTTATTTTACTATTAACGCTTTCTTGGACTTAAACTATTATCTCCTCCTAAGACAAAGTCATAGGAAGTGTGTTAATTGTTAGAGATGATGAATTTTCCTGAAGAGAAGGGTTGGACTAGAAAATTTACTTAAAATAATCACTCAAGGTGTCGTTTATTATTTTTCACCTCTTGCACACTACTTATCTACACTTATGTTTTCAACTAAGTAGTGTACCCATATACCACCCTTATAAGTTTTCAATAAATTGACATAACAAGGAGGCTACCTTTATGAGTTTTCAACCTTCATAGCCCTGATATTAATGTTTAAATCCTTCATTTATACAAAACTAGGTAACTTGTAAAAGTTTCCAAAATTGGTGCACACCATACCTATGTGGAGGGTGGATGCATAGACTGAGAAGAAGGAAGAATAGGCTATGATGTGAATCTATAGCTAAATTAGTTTTAAATATTGAATCAAAATATGATTATGGATGTGTTTTAATTATTTATAAAGAGGTTGAAGATGTTAGTGGCATTTGTTGATGCTTTATAGCTAACTACACATCTTGGGCAACATTCCCTATCTGAAGTTCCTAATGGAATTGGTTAGATGGGAAAAACTAGGATCCTTGATGATTTCATCTATAGAACTATCCAAGTATGAAAATTAATTCTTGAATATTCTCCAATCGCTAAGAGGTTCCCACACCAAATAAATCATAGTTCATAGAGGGGCTTGATATTGCAATAAGTCCTCAACACCCTCATCCTTAGAGATGAGAATGGTAGTGCTACTATATGAAACTTTGTGTTAAATATTTAACATGATCTCTTCCATTTTATCTACATGTCATTTCATTTCAATTTTAATAAGTGTATTATGCATCATGTCTTTCTATCATCTAGTCATCTTGGCCATCACTATGTCTCTTGAGTCTAAAGACTCATTCAACACAAAATATATTGAAGCAGTTTTAATCATATGATCTTCCATTATTTCCTTATATTTGTCATCCTTATTAGCTCTATATTTACCTCTTTCAATGTATTATTGAGTTGAAACTTCCAATCTAACATGGTGTGAGTAATATGCATAGCATGATGAAAAATAATTTCAATGATTTAGTCATAATCATATGAGATTTAATAAATAGCCTCCATTTTGGCTTTCAATATCTAAATTTGCATTCAAATATGTTGTAACTTATGCACATTGAGCTATTCCTTTATTAGGCTAGTCAAGAATGTCATAAATTTCTTCTCTTTGGACATGACTTGGTCAACCAATACTTGAGTGATTGAGGCATGGTGGGCGTCACTAGTCAGTTTACTTTCTTTGTTGAGGCAAATATGTAATTATGAATTTTCCTCCCTTAGCTATAATCCCTATTGTTCAAATGTGGAAGCCTTTTATGCATGGATTCCTGAAAAGTAGCCACTCCATAAATTTGTTTTAGCAAGGTAAATTGGGATACATCAAATGATGTTTCCTACACTTCTTTTAAAGGATAGTATATAATCCAAATACATTGTAGGTGACTTATTTATTTTTTATTTTAGGAGAGAGAAGGTTTTCTAACTCACTAAAGGTGTAGGGATATCACTAAACCATTCGACAAGGAAATGTGGCACATGATTGGAAGAATCCTCTTACCCAGAGCCTTGTGATGTGGTAGATGGTTATTGGGCCTTGGTTATCACCACCTTCTTGGTGTATTCCTATTGGTTGTTTCACCATGACTTATTCCTACATTTTTGACTCAAATTATTCCATTTCTTTGGTAGATGCCTTCACCTATTCCTTGGCCACTAGATTGTGGCCCTACTTTTACCTCTCTTCCTCCTACTTTCATAAGGATTTTTTATTTTTATCTTATTCTCCCTTGGTTGTTTAATTATCCTTGGCCTTCTTCTTTTTCACTATATTCACTTCTTTATTTTCTTGTTTGGTCTCTTTCCTCATAATTTCTTCATATTTTTTATTCTTTTCTCCCTCTTTTAAATTCCTCTATTCCTCCTCCTTGGCAACCTTGAATTATGCCTCTTCCTTCCTCTTATTATTATCCTCTTTTTTGGCCTTCTTTGTAGCTTTCTCCTACTCAAGTTGATCCTTAACATCTTGATCATGTGTTGTGATATCTTCTTATATGACTAGATGCTCAAATATAGTTGTGCACTAACTTATGGCTCATGCATAAGATTTTGAGAATTTAGAGATGAAAGTGATTGCGAAGGAGAGAAGAGGAGGATGACTTGTCCATGGTATGACTATGGACTAGTTACATTTATTTGGTTAGGGTAATCAAAGTATTGCTTAGTCTTATTATTATATATTATAGATTATAAGTTCTTTATATATATATATAATATCTATTCATTAATATCAACCCTGATCTCTATAGATTTATGGATCAATAGTTAAACTTAGGGTTATAGATATCTTATACTCCTTAAAAAGGTACATAGAATATAAGATCCTTAATATATTAGATAAATGTAGAAATAGGTCACTTAATGCATGATAAACAATGCAAATCAAAGGATATAGTATGCAATATATTAATGGACTAAATACATATAAATATGTATAAGATCATATAACATATGTAACATTCTTTTAAATCTTAGGATAACTGAATACCAATCAGATCGTTAAAATCATGTGTTAAATTTTTTATCTAAAATGATAAATGATAATATATATTAATAGACCATTATTTTTTAGAAAATTACACTGCTGTTAAACACCAATTGTGCCATTCATTGGTTCAAATCACCATATTTATGAAGTCATATTAGATAAATGCTGTTTAGCACCATTACCTAGATCACTTATATAAAATTGCTATTATGTATATATCATCATATGTATTTATTTAAAAATAATATAGATCACTATGCTTATTTTTATTAGATAACATAAACAAAACATTGTTTTAGTTATATCATAGCTACATAATTTATATATACACTCACCTAATCATTGCATTCTCTTAAATAGAAGTTCAGTCCATATCTTGGAATTGCCATGTATATTTAGTATAATATATATAACCAGTTTGATTCAGATAATTACTTATATAGTTAATATAAATATCTATTTTTTTAAACAATAATATATTTTTCTATACATATAGATCACTAAATAAGTCACTGTACATGGGGATATGCATCACAGTACTTAAATAGATCTTTAAATGTAATTCTAAATTTATATGAGTTGCTATATTTGTTGATATCCTTTTACATAATTTTTACCATTATAGGTCTCCTATAATAGTAAATTTAGGTAGCAGTTTTAGAAGTCATGGAATAAATCCCATGTTATTCACTATTCTTATACTACCTAGTTTGTTGTGCATATGCTGCTTCTAAGTTCATTTTATATAAAAAATGGAATATTATAATTTAATTAATAAATATCTAAATATATTAAATTGAATGTTATTTAGTATATGACTTGTATAATGTATATACATTCCATAAATATTAGATATATGATGGTATAAATAGTCAGTTATATATGATATATTCTCTAATATATACACACAAGTTCATTACATCAAACTCATGATATTGTAAAATGGTTTTCTATTTATATTGTAATTCATTGTACATATTTATTTAACCATTCTTTTTTAAATATTCAACATAAATACTCAGAATGTAATTGTATTGCCTACTTGATAACAATGCCTTGTACCTTGTTCCCTTGTCTTCTCTCTTTTTCCTCCAATCTCCCTTCCATGCCCTGTTCCACCTCACTTCTCTATTTATGAATATATTATTTCTATTCTTTTTATCTATTATTATGAAAAAGACATAACTTTCTCTTTTTGATATTTTTTCTGTTATTTTTGTTCTTCTTTATTTTTACCATTTTAAGATTCATTTTTTAATTCTCTTTTATTTTTTATTTATTTTAAGAATTTATACTCTTTTTGTTTTTTCTCCTAAATATTAATTATTATATTTAATTAATTTTATTTCTAATTATAATAACCCATATATTTTTTAATTAAATTAACACTTCTAATATGGTAATGACTTTAGTATTAATTCATTAATCATTAAATCCAAATTTACTCAGATTACACAAATACATCTCCAAAATGATTAATCGTTATAAATATGATCTAAATGTAATCAAACAAGAAGAGTTCCATATAAACATTAGAAAAAGATAATCACGTGTAAATAACTATTTAAATGTGAGCAACATCAAAACACACTATACTAACCATTCCATTATGCATCTAACATGTCCTAGCTAATGTGGTGTGTGTAGGTTTTTAGATGATTTCTGTGTCACCCCTAAATATATCTATATATGTCACCCTCTATGATGATGATTTCCCTTTATCCTTATTTGAGGGATGAGTCTCTCTTGTGTCAACCTCACAACAAGTAGGTAGTTCATAACACCATCACATATACACAACATAAAATATAGCTGAAATAACAACTCAACATGATCATACTATAAGAATATACAGTACAACTAACTCATGGCAATGTAATCATGTTAAATGAGTAATATTAAACTGTCCCATAACAACATATAAATCATAGCTTAGGAAAATAATAAATAAATCAAATTTCTAACTATAAATATCCATGAATAATTAAGTAAGTTTGCTTAGGGAGGAATTGGGATGTAACATAGTACATATCAAGCACAAGATTTTTTTACTATTGTCATCCCATCCTTTTGAGCTATTACCTGCAATTCAAGTGTTAAGGCCTCTACTATTTTTATGAATCCTACATTAACACCTCCAATGACTATAAGAGTGATTAACAGTATCTACCCAAGATCAAATATGCATATCATAACCACAATAGAAGCCATATACAACATAAGAGGAAACTATTAGTCTTTAAATATATAATATAAAAATCATACATTTTACAAAAGGATATGAGGGGCATAAATAACTCATGCAAGAACAAGATCAATAATTCCATACTAGTTCCACTAAAGGTGGATTTAGAAAAAGTAATGTCAATATTTGAGATGTGACAATTTTCATCAGAATTTGGGTAACTATGAGTGTGATCAAATATAATTACTTGTTTCTTAGAAATCTCCTATGAATGATCTCAGAGGAGTAATGAACACACTCAGACTATGCTTTCCATCAACACATTCATAGGACAATAGGTATTCATGTCTTGAAGCATGTGACGATGTAATGTTGGGTTTCCCATTCACTTCATTCTATAATATTTAAGACAAGTTTGGGCTATGATGACCTTCACTCTTTTTGAATAATTTTTTTACACTTAATTCCCATCATTTACCAAATCTGCCACATCTCTTATTTCATTTCTCTAGTCTTCTGAAGGAAAAAATAGGAAAATATTCACAAAAAAGTGGGAGTGATTTGGATTTGACGAATAGTGGTGGGAATAAGATGAAGAGAAGGACGAGGGGCTGGAATAATTTGCATTCTAAAAAATGATTTTTTATATGGTTGATGCAGGATGATGTGATACAATATGTTTCCAATCCCTCCTCATATTATGTCCTAGATTTCATTCTCTCTTTCATTGGAGAGGAAAAATTAGGTGTTTAGGTAAAATTGGAATGCAACCTAGTTGAGGTCTATGTTTAGGTTGGTTATTGAACTTGTTAACTAGATTTTGGATTGGTATTACATAATATATCAACATATATTTTATTTATGATGATTATCAATGTTTATATTCAGCTCTTGGGCTCATCATCAGGATAAGTATGATGTTAAAAGTGTAAGTTAATAGTCAAATATCAATATAATACCACTCCATCTTGATAATTTATCCTATAACCTTTTTTGGTGTTTTTATAGGTTTTTTATTATGGTAATTTTATTCAATGTGTGTGTGTGTGTGTGTAGAAGGTTGGTAGGACCTTACTCATAAGACACAAATAAAATACCATTCCCTAGATCATGTTAGTGTCCATGTTTCGTAAGTTAGATAATGTGTTAATTATATGTATTTATTTATTTTCTTATGCATAACTACCAACTCAACATTAAGAATGAATTTGAAGCCACCCAAGATATACTTATAATAATGATGGGTCCATAAATAAAATATAAAATTTGGTTGGATAATGAAGAGAAAGTTAATGTTGATGTTCTTTAAAACAAGAGGGTCATACACATAGCTCAAATGCTATGCACATTAACTAAAATTTCCCCAGTTGGAGCGTACTCAATGCTTATGTTAGTGGTATTTTAAATAGTGGAACATGAACATGGTGATCAAAATAGGTAAGTGCACTCCTCAAAATGGTGATGGCACCAAAATAATTCAAAACTACCTTTTAAAAATAAGATAATAAAAATTGATAGTTTTATTCATATTTCTTTGAAAATAGTGTACCATTCTGTATCCATATCTTCTTAAAAGAAAAGTATCCTCATACTATGTTCACAACAAAAATTAGTGGTAGTAGTGCATATATTTGAAAGACATAGTATCAATCTACATAGATGGGGATTCATGATTATTACATCTTTCATTAAACAAGGTAAAATTTAACACAAGCATCATTTAAATAAATTTTAGGAGGTTTAAATTATTTTATTTGGTTTCCTCCAACTTTGTTTGAAAATAAAATAATATCTCATATCAATAACTAGACATATAAAATTTTGATTCCAGAAAATAGGGATTGTCACTTAATATGAGTCCTAAATTTATCATATTATGGTAGGATTTAGATAACCACTGACATACTCTTCTTCTTAAAATACATTGAATTTATCAAATATATATTTTAATTACTTTATATAATTTATGCTAATATATATATATATATATATATATATATATATATAAATGTAATCATTATGCATGTAATTATATAGAGAATGCTGGAAATTTCCTAGACAAAGCTGTTAGGAATAAAAATGATTAAAACCAGATTTAATTCACCATAAAATGACATAAACAATTTTTAAATTTGTAAAAATCATATTTAATTATGCACTATATGCATCATGGAAACAATTCCTTTAATCCTAGTAGATGAAATAAATAATAGATAAAATAAAACCAGCAATAACACATAACATAGATCTACCATGGTTCACCCAATGTGGGCTACATCTAAAAAGAAAGTCCTCAATAAAATATATAAGAAAACAAGATTACAAAGAATCTCTCATCCAGATAGAATATCTCCTCCTAAATTCACAAATAAATTCACTGAATTACTGATCCAAATATGTCAACAATTCTACACACATACTATGTTGTACCTGCAACTGCAAAATACTATATCACAAGCTACTATACCACACCTTATCAATAAAACATCTACATTTTTTCTTGTCTCTCAAAAGCCACACCACCCCTATATAACAAAAAAAAATGAATAAAAACAAGCCCACGAGGAAAAAATCACAATGCTTATCCAAGCTAAGCATTATTCATAAGGAATTACCTCTCCTCCACCTAGTCTTGCTTATCCATAAGCCCACCTAAAGAAGAACTCACCATCCTCATCTCTCCTCCACAAAAGGCTCTCATAAATTTCAAGGAGATGACAAATGACTCCAAAAAACATGGAAGTATATCCCACTTCCATAAAATATGGAAATCAACATGGAAAATAGAAATCTAACAACTCACTCCACAAAATAAGGAAGACATAGAATTTAGAAATATCTAATAATATTCCACTCACATGGAAGCAAGGTTACATAAAAGGTGGATTGGGAAAAAATGTGTTGCCCTCATTTTTGGAGCTCTCTAAGCCCCCAAAATGGGCCACCATTATCATGTGATAGCCCCAAAGGGCTCCACACTGAACAATATCCCACTTGGAGACCATTTCTCCTAAATAGAATCTATCACTGCTCCATGACCACTAAGGCCAGCCAAATATGAATATAGTCTCAACTTGTCCAATATGACCACCTTGGTGATCATATCCATATGATTCTAGATAGTATGAATCTTCTCCAACTTCACCAATTTCTCCTCCAAAACTATTCTAATGAAGTGATAATGTAACTAAATGTGTTTCATTTTCAAGTGGAAAGTGGAGTTCTTTACAAAATGAATGGCACTCTAACTATCACTATGTAGTCTCCCAACTTTCTACTCATGCCCCAACTCTTGAAACAACTATTGTAACCAAATCATATCCTTTCTAGCCCCTATGATAGCAACATACTCTACCTTTATGGTTGATAATGGTACAACCTTCTATATCTTAGAAATCCAACTAACTGTTGTATCTCCAATAATAAATATATATCCTATCAGACTTCTCTTACTATCGATATCCCCTACCATATCTGAGTCCACATAACCACACAAAGTGGTATCTGATCCACCATAACATAATACAACATCCATTGTTCCTCTCAAATATCAAAGATTCCATTTCACTACTTGCCAATGCTCATAACTAGGATCACTCATATACCTGCTCACAACTCCCATTGCTTAGGTAGTATCTAACTTAGTACAAACCATGACATACATCAAGCTGCCAACTATTGATGAGTAAGGTACCTTAGACATTTAAATATTTTCAACCTCTATCTTAGGACACTACTCCTTTGATAATCTAAAGTGGCCTGCCAAAGGAGTACCAACATAATTTACATCCAACATGTTAAACCTTTCCAAGACTTTTTTCACATACTCTGATTGGGATAAAATCAACTTCCTCTCTTTTCTATCATGAGTAATCCTCATACCAAGAATTTGTTTTGCCGCACCCAAATCCTTCATATAAAAGGAGTTACTAAGCTATTTATTGAGTATATGAATATGTTGTATGTTTTTTCCTACAACTAACATATCATCCACATAAAAACATAATATAATAAAATAACCATCATCAAAATGTTTGATGTACATGCAATGGTCATAATTACACCTTTGATATTCTTATTCCAACCTAAAATAATAATTTTTAATACCATTGTTATGGATATTGTTTTAGGTCATAAAATCTCTTCTTTAGTCTCTACACAAAGTTCTCCTTCCCTTTGAATTCATATACCTACGGCTACTTCATATACAACTCTTCATCCAAATCACCATGAAAAAAATTAGTTTTCACATCTAACTATTCTAAGTTCAAATCCTCAACTGCAACTAAACCAAGAACAATACTAATAAAAGTCATTTTTATGATAGGATAAAAATTATCATCAAAATAAATACCTAATTTTTTTGCAAACCCCTTCACCACCATCCTGACCTTATACCTTTTTATCCGTTCATCTTCTTCTTTTATTCTAAAGATTCACTTGTTTGGAATTTCACTCTTGCATTTGGGTAGCATTACCAAATCCCATGTTTTGTTCTCCATGATACATCCATGCTCCTTATCCATGGATTAATCCCACTTCATCCTGACATTTACCTGCATTACTTTTTGATAACACTCTAGTTCTCCATTGTCAGTGAGTAACAAATAATTTAAAGAAGAAAAATGTTCAAGTGATCTTCTTACCCTAGAAGACCTTCTTACCATAATAGTTTGGGGTCCTTGTGTAGAAGGTTCTTAAACTGATTCATTAGATACTTTTCCATCCACAATATCATCTAATACTATGTACTATTTCTGTTTCTGTTCCTATTCCTACAACTAATTCTTATACATGAATTTTTCATTAAAGACTACATCTCTAGACTGAAATATTTTCTTATCTTTAATGTTCCATAAACATAAACCAAAGTCATCCTCACCATATCCAACAAATGTGTATTTCTTTGATTTGCCTCTAACTTGGTCCTATCTTCTTTTTTAATAAGAGCAAAAGCCTCACATCTAAAGAATATATGAAAATAATAATACACATGATTGCCAGACTAAACATCCCTCACTGCCAAATTACCCCATTGAAATCAGATTCTATCTCAGCATAGGCACATATTTGACATCCTAAAGTAGACATATGTTACCATTCTATATTTTGACATAAACACAACCATTCTCTACTATCTCACATGGTTTATCATCACCAAGATAAACATGTCCTAAATTCTTTTGAACTTTATTAGTAAAATAATGCCTATGTGTAGTGGCATGACCCAAGACTCAAAAAAATTATCTATAGAAAAATTAAGGCATCCTAACATGATTTACCTAATGTCACATTTGCCTAATTCATTTCTTCCTTATTGGCATTGTTATCCTGAAATGACCAACAATCTTTCTTTGAGTGTCCACTCTTCCCACAATGCCAACATATCATTTTGGATCTAGATCTAGATTTAGATCTACACTTTGACTTTCCATGGTTGCCTTTGCTCTTGTACATTTGACTCCCTCTAGTTTAAATATATAAAGCATTACCTGAAGATGATTTAATAGTGCTATTTTTTCACATTTCCTCACTAATAATCACACCTAAAACATCCTTAAAATTTAAGCTTCCCTTGACAGGGACTACATTACTCACATCCATAACCAAGCTATCCCAATGAACATAAAATTAGCAGAGTTATAACTTCATCATCAAAATTAATTCCAACAAAATTGAGCATACTTAAAACTATATTAAAATCATTTAAGCGAATAGAATTAAAACCATTGTTAGACATTTTTATATTAAAAAAAAATGTTCATAATAAATTTTTTATTTGAAGCAGAGGGTTTCTCATACAACTTTCCAAGTTTATCTATGAGATTCTTTGAAGTTTTCTTATCTAAAATGTTAAATGTAATAGAAGATGCAAGGCATAACCAAATGGATCCTAATTTCTTCCTATCAAGTAATGACCAATCCACATCACTCATACTTATAGGTGATTCTCCTTTCCCCTCTAAGGGGTAATGAAGCTCCTTTTGATACAAGTAATCTTCCATTTACATTTTCCACAAACTAAAATTATTATCATCAAATTTATCAAACCTAAATCTGATCTCTTCTCCCATCACTCCCACTCAAGCTAATAACCCTTCCTATGATTTACCACTTCAGCAAAAAAATACAACCAAAGCTCTAATACCAGTTGTTAGGAATTAAAAAAATTAAAAATAGATTTAATTCACCATAAAATCACATAACTAGATTTTAAATATCTAAAACTTAGATCTAATTATGCACTACATTCATCATGGAAATAATTCCTCAAATCATAGTAGATGAAAGCAATAATGGAGAAAATAAAATCAACAATAACACATAATATAGATCTACCATGGTTCACCCAATGTGGGCTATATCCATCAAGAAAGTCCACAATAAAATATGTAACAAAATAAGATAAAAAATAACCTCTCACAAAGATAGAATATCTCCTCTTAAATTCATAAATAAATTCATTGAATTACTGATCCAAATATGTCAAAATTTTTGTACATATGCTATGTTGCACCTGCACCTATAAAATATTATATCACAAGCTGCTATACCACACCCTATCAATAAAACATCTTCACTTTTTCTTATCTCTCAAAATCCACACAACACCTATATAATAACAACAAATGAATAAAAATAAGCCTAAGAGGAAAAACTCACCATGCTTATCCAAGATAAGCATTATCCATAAGGGAATACCTCTCCTTCACCTAGTCATGCTTATCCATAATCCCACCTAAGGAGGAACTCGCCATCCTCATCTCTCCTCCATAAAATTCTCTCATAACTTTCAAGGAGATGATAAATAACTCCACAAAACATGGAAATCAACATGGAAAATGGAAATGTAACAACTCACTCCATAAAATAAGGAAGACAAAGACCTAGAAATATATAAGATTATTCTACTCACATGGAAGCAAGGTTCCACAAAAGGTGGAGTGGGGAAAAATGCCTTCCCCACATTAATGGAGCTCTCTAAGCCCCCAAAATGTGCCACCATGGTCATGTGATAGCCCCAAAGGGATTCACACTCAACCAAATCACATTTTGGAATTTAGTTAAACAATATGTATGAGAATAACAACCCTATTGTTATGATGTTTTATACCACCACAATTATAAAATTTATTTTCCTCCTTTTTATTTGATTTTGTCAAAAATAAAACCACATATGCCAAGCCTAGACCTAGTTTATTTTATTAGAGAACCAATATCACAAAAAAAATCACTTATATTTTATTTTGTATCATCTTACCAAGGGAGTCCTATACATGTAATGACAAAATTGTATTGTATGGGAGAATCAATAGTGATAAAATGCACTATAGTTATTGTTAATATAATCATTAAAAATTAACAAAATCAATATATAACTATTCCATCAGAAAGTAGATTGTAAAAGATTATATGTAATTTTCATACTTTGATTCTATTTCCTACAATATGTGATGCAATTGATGGTACTCATATTAAATTATCATATCATACATAAAAACATCATACTCCTACAAACTATGCAAATATGCATCATTGTTATAATGTTTTGCTACAAGGAATATATGATGCTCAAAAAATATTGTAGAATGTATTTTTCAATGCTTTCAATGGAACTCATGACATTGATCACTAGAATTTATCTAAAATAAAAAAAATTTGCAAAAAAGAGAAGTATTAGTAGTTCCAATAATTCAAATTGATGGATATATTATCTATCCACAAGTAATTGAATATTTGACTTGTCCAATATGCCCATACATGTTGAATCCATTTAAAATCAATTTCTATCCATTGCATAATTTATTTGACAAATACTTATCTAAAAGTCATCTCAAAATTGATAATGCATTTGGCTTACTCGAAAGTAAATGGATATTTTTTCATGATGTCCATGTGGAGTTAGAAAATGTGCCCAAGATTATTGTGGGATGTTGTATACATCATTTATCATAAATAAATAATAAATATGAATTAAAGATCCATGAATATCCACATCCAAATTATTAATTTGAGATTCACAATCAAACTATGTGGAAATATCACATTAAGACACAAGGGTAAGTGCACCAACTTGGGGGACAAAAAATGGCCTATCCGTGGACATGATTTTATGAAAATTTCAGAAATTTAAATTTCTATAGATAATTTGAGATAGCTATACTCAAAATTTGAAGATGGTTTAAAAACATGAATTGTATCATTTTGAGTCTAGTTTCAATTTTTTTTTTGGTTTGAAAAATGGTTAAGTATAAATATGTAAAAAACATAAAATTTGAAGAGGACCTCCTATTTTTTTAAAGAAAACATAGTAGATAGATGGCCGTGTGCCCCACCATTTTTTTAGCATCATTAAATATTGTTAAAAACCCTTTGGTGAATATATAGATAAGATCTTCTAGTGTGTTATGATTTGTTTAATATTTTTTTGATGAATATTTTTTTAAATTAATTTTGCAATTAAGTAGATCCTGAAAATTGACAAAAGAATGGTTAGCTATTCGTGTGGCCCACCCTAACTACCTCAAACCAATATAAAAAGTGATTTTTTTTTGAATATGTGTAGAATTAGGCCTAGTTTGTTACCATATATATATTTTTTGCACTTGGATTTTAAAAAAAACAAATTAGATAAACATGAATAAACATGTATAGGTGTGGCATGTAATGGCCTAAAAAAGGTGTTATTAGAAATAAATATAATTTGAACCCTTAAAATAGCCCAAAAGTTATAAAAATCATACATTTAGAAAGAGGAAAATGTGATCTTCATAACAGTAATAATTTTTCAAAATTTGAAGTTGAAATCCATAGCATATTTGGCGATTGAAGTTGAAATTTGTTGGTTTTTCTTAAAAAACTCGATCCCAATTCTAGATACACAATCCCAAGCCTTTGACTCAGAAATCGAAGCCATTTCTAAGTTTAACGGCTTGATTTTCAATTTAAATTCAAATAATGCATATGCTTTATAGAATGTGCATGCGGTATAAATATATTATATAACATATATCCATTATATAACGCATATGCATTATTTTGTTATAAGTTTAAAACCAACTCCATGATCATTTGGGAGTTGCATGTTGAGCCAACTTTGTCTAAAAGCTTATATAATATATTATATAACACATATGTGTTACTTTGTTATAATTCCAAAACCAACTCCATGAGCATTTGAGAGTTGCACATGAAGCCAACATTGTCCATAGGCTTATATTTACTACTCTAAATGTTAAGTATAAGTTTAAAATTATTTTCTTATAATTTAAATTTATTTTTTTAAATATAATAAATTAGGATCACTCAACATTTAATAGAGTTAGTCTCATAGTTTTATGGCTTATGATGTGGAATTTTTTTTTCAAAACTCAAAAAGGTTAGTACTTAGGCATTTTCAGGGTCTAAGTATTAAACCTAGGGATTTTAGGATATAAATTTTTCAATCGATATCCATTTTTGGTAAACATATAATCATTTATTATGTTTTTTGGCCTTCTAGATTAATCCTGGCATTTCTAGGAGTCCTAGGGTTGTCAAAATTGAAATTTTCAAACCACTCACTTTGAAATTGATAAAAAGTGGTGTTATTGGGGTAGCATAGGTCACATTGATGACCTACACACATCAAACAACCACTTTACATATTAATTTCACTTGATCATCACCCCTCTCTCATCCTTGATCACTTCGTACTCATCTATCATTACCCCTAATGACTCTCTCATCAATCATCATTATCCCTAATCACTCTCACATTGACCATCACTATCCCTAATCATCTCTAATCACTCCTCCATTGACCATTACTATCCCTCATCATTACTAATCAATCCCTTCCCATCCTTAATAGTCAGTAATCACTCTTTCCTCATCCCTCATCATACCTAATATCTTCCTCATCCCTACTCACTCCCTCCTCATCTCTCCTCATCCATAACCACTCTTTCATTGACCTTATTTATCTCTCATCATCTCTAATTACTCAATATTATCATCCCTAAACACTCCTTCATTGATTATGACCATACCTCATCATTACTAATCACTCACTTCTCATCCCTCATAATACCTAATCAATCTTTATTTATCCCTCATCATCACTAATCACTCTATTGTTGACCCTTACCATCCCTCACCATCCTTCATCACTTCATCATTGACCCTCACCATCCCTTACCATCCCTAATTACTCCCTCATCACATGGAATAAGTATATACTCTAAAGATATCTTTGATTTCAATCATATGTTGTTTAATCTATTATAATAGAAATTAACTCTTTTCTAGGACTTATGTTGTCAATACCCATTTGTGATAGTCAATTTTATTACTAAATGAATTGGAAGATCTTCCAAATTTATAGTCAAGTAACATAAGTATTAACACAAAATATAGTCTAAAATTTTAGTTCATAGAATTATATTTGTTGTACAACTACCTAAATGAAACTTTATTTGATTCCACCTTTGGTAGTTTGGTTCAAAAGATAAAAAATAAACACAAATAACTTATATAATTTTTTAATTCTGATAAGATTTGATTTAGATGTAAAGTTATTTAGTGTTTCCCATTCCTGTATAACTTGAATCTTGGTTAGGTTCACACATGCACTTCTTGTGTTTGTAATGTGTCCCAAATATTTTATCTCTTGCATGAAAAATAAAAATTTATTCATGTTATCAGAAAAATATGTTTTTGAAAAATGTGAAAGACTAGTTCAACATGGTGTAGATGTTCATCCCATGTTTTCTAAAGATTAAGATGTCATCAATGTATATTAAAAAAATGACATAGGTAATGATCTTGAGGATGTCGTTTAACATCTTGAAATGAATGAAATCGTTATATGAGTTGACCTAAAAGGCATAATAAACTAGTCAATCAGTCCTTCCTTTATTTTTAAGACTATATTCCAAATGTCTAAAGGTTCAACATGAATATGATGATACCAAAACTTAAGATCAATTTTGGAAAAGACTTCTACACCGCGGATATTGTAGAAAAATTCCTTAATATTTAAATGAGGATAATAATTATTCACGTTAATCTTGTTAATATTTTTTTAACTGATTCACAACTTTGGCACAAACACAATTGGGTTTATACAAGGAAATGATTTGGGCATGATGTGTCCTTTATCCATGATTTAATGGATCTACCACTTCATCTATTCAATCTCTAGAAATGATATGTTGTATAAATAGGTTTGAGGTAGAGGTAGTTAAGAGATCAAATTATAGTATGTAGGAACTTATTTAGGTGAGTGAAAGATATCCTTGTATTCATCTAGTTTATGGTTCAATTATATTGTCTTTGTTATTTTTGGGTAAAGCACACTATGATATGGTGATATAAGTATGTCATTAAACATTTATTTCTTACCATTGAGAGTATATTTCTTAGTTGAATTGACAATATTATTACACTTCTTGGCACTAATGACTGAAAGCTTAAGAACAAAATATGATATATGGTATTTCAGATCCAAAAAATCTATCACAAAATTTCAAGGATTTACTTCATAGACTACATGTCAATGGTAAATACATGGTTGACCACATGTAAAACATCACACACCTATAATGGTGAGATGTTAGAAAAGATTGCATCTTTAAAAAGTTTGATTTTGTACACCAAGTGAAACTACTAGGCAATCCATTTCTCAAGGCCTACACTAGACCATATACTAACGTATGGTTATGGATGATGTATAAATTTCATGTTCAATTTTTGAAAATAGGATTTAAGTTAAATTAAATTCTTATAACTTCCATTATAAATGATGAAGTGTATTGTCTCACCATTGAACTACATTTGTTAATGAAACACTATTTTTAATTCATATAATTTATTATTTGGGGAAGTAGATATATTTTTTGTACCAATCATATCATTGGGATCATAATATATTATCTACTTAAATTTTTATAGTGCTACATAACGTCTACCCACTTATAGATATGTGCAAGTAGAGAGCTCATAGTGTGACACTCTTCATTGAATTGAATATTGAAGTTATGAATTAAGCACCACATTCCAATCTTAGACTACTTATTTTAATCTTTTAAAAAATATTTTCCACTCTCTGATATGATGAATCAATCAATATAAATATAAATAGAAGGCCTTAAATATAATTATTTAGATCATAAAATGTCCTCATATGAAAATCAATTGATTGGTTTTGATGCAGGAGCATCTACACAAGACATGGTTATGATTAAATTGAAATTTGAAATTATTGTATTTTCCTCTAAAATGTTAAAATTAAGGAGTAATTGTAAAAAGTACAAAGGTAATTGTGGGCTGTTGAGAAAATCAAGGAGTGGTTGAAAATATTTCAACTTGGGCATGTTGTTACAAATTCAAAACTGTATTTTGTTTTTCCTTAAGCCAAGTTTGGCGTGGAAGTTTGGAGGAGGTTTTTAATCACAAAAATATAGCAAAAGAAATTCAGAAGGAGGAGGACGGTGGTATGCAGAACTAAGAAGAAGGAGGATCTCCTCAGGGAGATGAGGATGGCCTCAAATGTTTTCTATTAAGGTTATTTTTAATAAACACAAAAAAATAGAGACAGAGTTAAGAGTGGAGGACGCATTGAACGCAACAAAAGCAGCTGTTGAGGAAGGCATTGTTGTTGAAAGAAGGTATGCTCTGAAAATGTTGAACAGAATATTGGTATAGGTATTGTTAAATGAGATTTGAGCTATCCTGTGAAATTAATTACAAAGAATGCAAATTGAGCAACATATTAGAATAGAAATTTGTCGATTGACAACTGAATCTCATTAATATCTGTAATATGAATCTCATTATCTTTTAATAGAAATAGTTGGTCTTCATGTTTACTGGGTATCAGAAATGAAGGTTGCTTAGTGGATTATTCAGTGATCTATTTTGCCCTATATTAGTATAAATGGTGCCTATGCTACTGTCTGTTGGTGAAGTGTTTTGTTTGTAAAACAAAGATTGTTTGACTTGTAACTCACGTCCTTATGTGTCTAATCCCAATCTATGTGAAAAGTCATCACATATGGGCTGTTGATGATTGTATGATCAAATGTCAAAGTGTTTGCATTTAGTTCCTATCGCTTGAAGGTGCATGGTCCAGGGGCAGATATTGATACGTTGTGTGTTGGTCCTGGTTATGCAATCGAGAGGAGGATTTCAATTGATTTGTTTTATGTGCATCGAGTTCTGCGCTAAGCAATGAGGTGTATACCCAAAATGTCACAAGATTTTACTATGACAAATATTTGCATAGACATCAGATAGCTGTGCATTCAAAGTTTCTATTTCTTAAAGTTATTATGTTTTTAGAAAACTCTATGGACTTTTCGTAGTCATAAATCTTGACTGAAATGAAATAGGCTGGAAAAATGTATGACTATGTATTCATAGGTATAGTCCTGAGTAAATAAGTGAAATTCTGCCTATTTGTGGTAAAAGTGTATTACACCTAGTGGCAAGGATGTTAACAAAATGAAGGAACAAAAAAACTAATGTTTCATGTTTTTTTTGTTGTAAGACTGAGATGAATGTCCCTGTTGTTTTAGAGAATCCGCTAAAACTTTTGCATCTTGGTTTTTCTTCATTGAATGAGACCTTCTGGTCATAGAATGCCTAGGATTGCATGCTACGTATGAATTTGAAGATGATGGTAGTGATAATGATGATCCTCCTTTTTCTTCTGAAGTTGGTGGCCGCCCTCTGTAAATACTCTTAGAGGCCAAAAGCTCTTCACCTATTGTGCAAATGATTTGTTGTTTCTACATGTTTGGTACTTCCAGCAAAATTTTGGACCATTTGGGTGAGGGCATGCAGGTCGTGTGGGATGCAGACATTTGAATTCTATGCCTGCGTCTTCTTTCTTAGAGTGAAGATTTCTTAGATATGAGACAGTAAGGTCATGTGGTGTTACGTCTAGACCAGATACTCTGTAAGCATACCGACTTGTAGTGAGAGCAGACCCTGTTAGTACATTTGGTGGAATTGTGGCATTTACCATAGAAGTCAATGGGGATCTTGCTAAGGAAATCTAAGAATTCAGAAGCCCAGTAGATGGAAAAACATGAATGTTTTATGAAATTGTGGTTGCTCCAAAGTATACTGAAAAAGGTCATGAGATGTTGAAAGGTAAGTCAAGAAATCTTCAGATCCTTGAAGCAAGATTGAACAACAGTGGAAAGCAGACACTCAGGCAAGTTGGAGAGATTAAATATTTTGTCTACATTCAGCTTTGCCCTGTTTACAAAATAAGATTGTCATTTTCATCATTTGGTATCAGAGCATGAAGCTCTTGGGATTTGGCAAAGGGATCAATAGGAGACAGCACTAGAAGACTCTGCTAGAAGAAAGGTATGAGTAAGATTTAATATTCAGTTTAAAATCTATGGTTTGAAAATTTGTTTTTGAGAAATAAACAAGTAAAGAGAAAAGCAGCCAAGCCATTGAGGCTTAAGAGGAAAAGAAGCCAAGGAAGGCTTAGTGAAGATCCAAGAAGAAGAGTCTTGGATAGTTTGCCAAAAGAATAAGGTGAAATAGACTTAGGTGAGGCAAAGGATGGAGTTTGAATCTTGGAGAACTCAAAAGTAAGGGAGCACAATGGATGCTCAAGAGGAAGATCCAAAGCAAGGTAAGCTTAGATTTGTAATTTGTGTTTGTTAAAGAGTTGTCTAAAGAGTTGCTGCAGGATTGAGAGAAGAGGATCAAAAGACTAGGATGCAAAAGGCCTAGGTGAGATCAAGGAGGTTGTCAAAATACCAGTCAAGGAGAAAGGCTCGGTGAGACAAGGGATCAAGAGACCAAGGTGGAAAAGACTTGGGTGAAGACCTCAGAGATGGAAGCATTGTTGAAAGCACTACAGAGCAGCAAGGTATATGAGGGCAACAAGAGGAAAACAAGCATCAAAGGTATGACTAATGTTGATTTTGATAAAGAAATTGCTAGTTTGAAGAAAGAATTAGCTAAGGTTAAAGATGAGTATGAGTCTTGGATACAGCTAAATAGACAAGCATGGGTATGGCCAATGAAGAAGAGGTTACAGTGGCCAATAGATCTCCTAGTGAAAAGGAGAAGAAGGCAAAAGAAGATTGCCATAAAGAGGGAAGCCCAAAGAGGCAAGAAGATAAGAAGGTTGCCAAGTGAGCATCAAGAGGAAGAAGTTGAGAAGAAGGTTCTCATTGAGGAGAACCAGAGAGAAGAGAGAAAAGAGGAAGTGCCAAGAAGAGCACTTGGAAAGATGAGAATGTACATTAAGAGGACACTCATGGAGACATTATGGTCTCTTGTTTTTGTATTTAATGCTTTTTTTGAGTGGATAAATGCAGGTATGAGCAGCCTTATGAAGATCAAGACAAGGGCCTTGGAGAGTGAAGAGATTGGTGCAGGAGAAGACACCAATTACACAAGTGAATGTGCAGGAAAGAGAAGAGAGTTTGCTGCTGTTGATAAGGTGCATTGGTTAATGCATGAGAGAGGAGAAGTAGAAGAAGACGCTGAATTCCATGATGCCATTAAATGCCAGGAAGAAGAGGAAAGAGGACAACGAATCACAGAGAAAGATTGCTCCATGGAACAAACTATCAAAGAGGTAAATGAAGTGTTAAATGCTAATTTTGATTGTTATTGTGAGCATGAAGATATTAATACATAGGTTAGAAGAGGCAAGAGGAAGATGAAGTCCTCACACAAAGCAGTCAATCATGGCTACAAAATGCCTAAGTGGATGGTGAAGCACACAAGCAAGCAACAAGTAAGCAAGCAGGCAAGTTTACCTTATAAGATTGCTTTTTCTCATACTCCTAATATGAATGTAAGTGTGCAAGAAAATAAAAGGACAAACAAAGTTGGTTTTTTAGTATTGTCAAAAGAACATGGTTACAGGATGCCTAAATGGCTTGTGAAGTCAAATGGTAAGAAAGAGAAACAAGTATGGGTGCCTAAGAAGGTTAAGAATGAAGAAGATGTGAGTGTTGAGGTAACAACACCAAGAACTCAATGGAGGAAGGTAAAGGATGACACAAGTACATGGAAAGGTAAGTTAATTGCTTGCAATGAAAGGGACAATGATTTGTTTGAATCATTTAATGATATTTTTAGGGAAAATGAGGAATGGAAAGTGGCTATAAGGACTAATATGAAGCAAGGAGAGAGTTTAGAATGGATGGATGATGAGGAAGGGAGAAAGTATGCAGCAGAACAGATAAGATGGCTTGAAGCAGAGATTGAAGAAAGCAAGGAGACAGAAGGTATGAATACTGCAATTGTTTTTGATGGATATACTGATGTTGATGAAGAAGCTGATTTGTAAGAAGAAACTATAAAGTGGATGAATGTACTTATGAGGATGAAAGACAATCTGGTCCTAAGTTTGATATAGGACATGAAGATTTGGATGAACTTGTGTTGAGTGAAGAGATGAAGAGGATAAAAGAGTTGTTGAATCCTCCAAGAGAGTTGTGTAAAGGTACAAGCCATGGTGAAGACACCATTGGGAAGAGCAAAACAAGACAAGATCAAAGCAAAGAGTCAAAGGCAGTTTTGGCCAAAGAACAGAAATGTGAAGGCAGCTAAGAGGCTTCATGGCCTCAATGTTTTTCTACTAAGGTTGCTTTTGATGTTTTGAATGCAGGTATGGAAGATGAAAAACTTGAAGACATATATGAAGATGAAGAAACATGGAAGTGGGAGATGGTAGCTAAAAAATAAATGAGAAGAAAAACATACCAGAAGAGGAAGAAAAGCAAGATGAGAGACAGAGACTATCAAAGACAAGCATTGGCATTGACAAGAAGACCGTGGGATCCAGGTATAGAATGAAGGCTAAGGCATGGAGGTAGCATTTCATTTTAACTAAGGTTCAAATTGTTTCTAGAGGGAGAGTATGATGCAGGAGCATCTACACAAGACATGGTTATGATTAAATTGAAATTTGAAATTATTGTATTTTCATCTAAAATGTTAAAATTAAGGAGTAATTGTAAAAAGTACAAAGGTAATTGTGGGCTGTTGAGAAAATCAAGGAGTGGTTGAAAATATTTCAACCTAGGCATGTTGTTACAAATTCAAAACTATATTTTGTTTTTCCTTAAGCCAAGTTTGGCGTGGAAGTTTGGAGGAGGTTTGTAATCACAAAAATATAGCAAAAGAAATTCAGAAGGAGGAGGATGGTGGTACGCAGAAATAAGAAGAAGGAGGATCTCCTCAGGGAGAGGAGGATGGCCTCAAATGTTTTCTATTAAGGTTATTTTTAATAAACACAAAAAAATAGAGACAGAGTTAAGAGTGGAGGATGCATTGAACGCAACAAAAGCAGCCGTTGAGGAAGGTATTGTTGTTGAAAGAAGGTATGCTCTGAAAATGTTGAATAGAATATTGGTACAGGTATTGTTAAATGAGCTTTGAGCTATCCTGTGAAATTAATTATAAAGAATGCGAATTGAGCAGGAGATTAGAATAGAAATTTGTCGATTGACAATTGAATCTCATTAATATCTGTAATATGAATCTCATTATCTTTTAATAGAAATAGTTGGTCTTCATGTTTACTGGGTATCAGAACTGAACGTCACTCAGTGGATTATTCAGTGATCTATTTTGCCCTGTATTAGTAAAAATGGTGCCTATGCTACTTTCTGTTGGTGAAGTGTTTTGTTTGTAAAACAAAGATTGTCTGACTTGTAACTCACGTCCTTATGCGTCCAATCCCAATCTATGTTAAAAGTCATCACATATGGGCTGTTGATGATTGTATGATCAAATGCAAAAGTGTTTGCATTTAGTTCCTATCGCCTGAAGGTGCACGGTCCAGGGGCAGATATTGATATGTTGTGTGTTGGTCCTGGTTATGCAATCGAGAGGAGGATTTCAATTGATTTGTTTTATGTGCATCGAGTTCTGTGCTAAGCAACGAGGTGTATACCCAAAATGTCACAGGATTTAACTATGACAAATATTTGCGTAGACATCAGATAGCTGTGCATTCAAAGTTTCTATTTCTTAAAGTTATTATGTTTTTAGAAAACTCTATGGACTCTACGTAGTCATAAATCTTGACTGAAACAAAATAGGTTGGAAAAATGTATGACTGTGTATTCATAGGTATAGTCCTGAGTAAATAAGTGAAATTATGCCTATTTATGGTAAAAGCGTATTAAACCTAGTGGCAAGGATGTTAACAAAATGAAGGAACAAAAAAACCGATGTTTCATGTTTTTTTTGTTGTAAGACTGAGATGAATGTCCCTGCTATTTTAGAGAATCCGCTAAAACTTCTGCATCTTGGTTTTTCTTCATTGAATGAGACCTTCTGGTCATAGAATGCCTAGGAATGCATGCTACGTATGAATTTGAAGATGATGGTAGTGATAATGATCCTCCTTTTTCTTCTGAAGTTGGTGTCCGCCCTCTGTAAATACTCTTAGAGGCCAAAAGCTCTTCACCTATTGTGCAAATGATTTGTTGTTTCTACATGTTTGATACTTCCAGCGAAATTTTGGACCATTTGGGTGAGGGCATACAGGTCGTGTGGGTTGCAGACATTTGAATTCTATGCCTGTGTCTTCTTTCTTGGAGTGAAGATTTCTGAGATATGAGATAGTAAGGTCATGTGGTGTTGCGTCTAGACCGGATACTCTGTAAGCATACCGACTTGTAGTGAGAGCAGACCCTATTAGTACATTTGGTGGAATTGTGGCATTTAACATAGAAGTCAATGGGGATCTTGCTAAGGAAATTTGAGAATTCAGAAGCCTAGTAGATGGAGAAACACGAATGTTCTATGAAATTGTGGTTGCTCCAAAGTATACTGAAAAAGGTCATGAGATGTTGAAAGGTAAGTCAAGAAATCTTCAGATCCTTGAAGCAAGAGTGAACAACAGTGGAAAGCGGACACTCAGGCAAGTTGGAGAGATTAAATATTTTGTCTACATTTAGCTTTGCCCTGTTTGCAGAATAAGATTGTCATTTGCATCAGGTTTTAGGAAATAAGATAGTTTAGTGATCCTACTGTATTTACTACCCATTTTTGGTGCTATGGTGGTTTTAATTGCTTCTCTTTTTCTAGTAGATTTTCAATTGTGAATTACATCATTTCTAATAGGCCCAGATTTTTTCATAGGGGTTAAATATTTGTGCTTTAAATTTGTCTCCACATCATTTTAATCACTATGGTTTATATTTATGCTAGCACTCAAATCTCCACTTGTATCTTATAAAATTTTTAAACTCTAAAAATATACCACCATGGCATTGCATGGAGTGATTAAGGATGAGGAAGAATTGAGTAGAGATGATGAAGGAGTCAATAGGGATGATGAGGGATGTTAAGGGTCAATGAGGGAGTGATTAGGGATGATGAGTGATGGTGATGATTAATGAGGGAGTGATTAGGGGAGATGAAATATGAGGAATGAGTTCTTAGAGATGATGAGGTATGATGAATCAATAATTACGGATGATGAGGTGATGTAGGAATAACACTACCTAATATAAATAGTGATCTATTTTACATGTTTTGAGTCTTTAGAAGGTGGTAAAGTTCATAAGGAGTCTGTAGGAGTCTCTATAAGTTTATATTTTTAGGTCAATTTTGAATTAGAGTTGTATTGGACTTTCCTACCAAATCTTTCATTTGAATTTTTGAACTTTCATAGATACTTCAATATTGTTTCCAGAAGTCCAACATTGAATTTGGTGTGCTTAGACTTTAGCAAGGATTTTAGGATGTTATAACACATATAACTAAAGTCATATTGATAAATATAATAGTAGTTGAGTTAGCTAAGGACACTCTCAACATACAAAAGAAGTTAGAATTCAGTTGATGGCTGTTTGGTAATAAGAGTCTTGTTCATATCTTATATTCCATTCAGAGTCAGATTCAAGAGATATAGAGGGGGTAGGATTAAAAATTAGGAATTTAAATAACCCAAAAAAATTGAATAGAGACAATTTTTGATTATTTGAAGACAAGAAAGGAAACAAACCCTACACCTTTTTGAATATGTGGAAAGATAGTTGACAATGTGCATGATCGTGAAACATGATTAGTAATAGGTTATTTGTGATATTTGTGTGAGTGGTAATTTTAAAATACATTTTATTTGATGGTTATTATAACATATTTCATTTGAGTTTCAAATCTTTTGAATATTCAAATTACTAACTGTATACCTTGTGCTTTTACAAAATGTGGCTTGAAATTCGAGTGAAATTTAGAGTCTTGTGGAAGAGGAGATTCTATTTGGTGAGAATTTTGAATTTATGAGTAATTAGTAGCTTAAGATAAAAATTAATTAATATTATCTAAACATTGTATGTTTTTATTCTACTAAGGACATTTTATGTTAAACAACACAACCCTATCTTCGATGAGTAAAAGTTCTGAGTATACATCTATGTGAAAAGGTATATTCATGTATTGGAGTGAACATTAAAATTTATACGTTGGTGATTTGAATATCATATGATAATTAAGTATTATATTATTTAAAGTATCTTTCATCTATTTGGATGAGAAAAAATAAAACTAACACAGTCCCACAATCATCAAAAAACTTAACATAATCAAAGTGGTATCTCATGGAAATTGCCAAATTGAGTGTTATAAATGGAAGGCATTGATTTTTAAAAGTGTGAAAACATTTTGAAGAGGATTTTCAACCTTCATAATGATTTATATCCCTTTTAAGAATGAATTATAACAAATAACCTCTTCTCAGATTACTACAAACTATGACTGAGTACAAAGTCTATTCAAATTTGGTTAAGTCAATCTACTGGAGATTAAAAAGGGAAATATAACACTTATAAAATTTGAATAGGGTCAAATAAAACCTAATATAATATTTAAATTCATTATAAATTCCTTTGGAATATTTAAATCTCATTTTGACCCTTCTCAGGTTTGTGAAACCAATCCAAACCATGTATTAGGGTTTTTACTTTCAAAGTGAGTTTATAGGAGTTGTAACTATCAATAATTCATTAAATTTGGTGAAAAGTTTGAGTTCAACATGAAAAAAGATAATATAATTTGTTTAAGTTGTGTAAGTATGGAAAAGTATAGATGGGGAAGGACTGTGTGGTAGATAGGGTAGAAGCAAACCTAAAGACCTAATTCGAGAGTAGAAAGAGCCAAAAGAAGTTATCAAATAGTTAAACCAAAGCCTAATTGTTTTTGAATAAGTGGGATATATTATAGTGTGTCCATAAATGATTTTGATTTGATGATTTTAGTCTATACAAGAAGAAACTAAGACATAATAAGAGGTAGTGTATGATATGAGGATTGTGTTGAGAAGTTAAGTAGGGTCGAGAAGAAGTCAGAGAGAACTCAAAGGAGTGGAAGGAATTTTATCAAAGCCCTATTAAAGCCTAAGGAACCAAATACAATATTTGATATAAGTTATTATAATGCATAAAGACTAGTAAGGGGGATAGTCTCAAAGTAAGAGAGATTGAATGCATTAAGGAGAATAGAATGAAGAGTTTAGTGAGACCATTTGAAGAATGGTGGAGAATAAATGAAATGAATAAAATTTAGATGTGAATTTTAAATGTGTGTAGGGTCCAAAGACAAAGATCAATAAAGAAAAGACAAAGTGAAAGCTATGTGGATATTGGCAAAGAGCTTGGACAAGTAGAGTATGTGATAAGGCTCTACATCATGAGGGATGGTGAGGGGAAATAAGGGAGTGATTATAAATGATGATTAATGGTGAGGGTCAATAAGGGAGTGATTGGAGACAATGAGGGATAAGGAGGGAGTGATTAGGGATGATGAAGCAGTGATTAGGGATGCTAAAGGTGAATGAGGGAGTGATTAGGGATGATGAGGGAATGATTAAAGATGATGAGGGATGGTGAGGGTCAATGAAGGAGTGATGAGGGATGAAGAGGGATAAACAATGAGTTATTAGGGATGATGAGGCATAGTGAGGGTCAATGAGGGAGTAATCAAGGATCATGAGGGAGTGATTAGAGATGACTAGGGATAGTGAGGATCAATAAGGGAGTGATTAGGGGAAATTAATAATGATGAGAGAGTGATTAGGGGTGATGATGCATGAGTAGGAAGTGATCAAGGATGAGAGAAGGACAATGAATAAGTCAAATCAACACAAAATGGTTGTTTGATGTTTGTATGTCATCAATGTGACCTATGCTACCATAATCACACCACTTTTCATCATTTTCAAAGTGAGAGGTTTGAAAACTTTAATTTTGATAAATATAAGACTCCTAAAAATGTAAAGAATTAATTTGAAAGGCACAAAAATCTAAAAAATGACTAATGTTTACCAAAAATGGATATCAATTGCAAACGTTATTTCCTAAAATCCTTAGGTTTATTTCTTAGACTCTGAAAATGCCTAAGTATTGACCTGATTGGATTTTGAAAAACTATTTTCCACATGGTAAGGCATGCAACTATGAGACCAACTCTATCAGATGCTAAGTGATCCCAATTTCTTATATTTAGTAAAATAAATTTAAAGTATAAGTTTATATTTGTATTGTTACATTTAAGTGTAAATAATATAAATGTAAACTTATACTGGACATTTAAACCAGTAATTATAAGCTTATGGATAAAGTTGGCTTCACGTGAAACTCCCAAATGCTCATTGAGTTGGTTTTGGACTTATAACAAAGTAATGCGTATGTGTTGTATAGTACACTATATAATGCATAGGTGTTATACATCATGTAGACATTATTTGAATTTACAATAACACATACACGTTATTGTTTTCTCAATAATACTATGCATTATGGATCGGTAATGTTTTAGCCATAATTTCAATAACATGATCTTGTTAATTAAATAATATGATTGTGTTAATTAAATAGTGTGATCGCATTAATTAAATACCATGATCACATTATTTAATAATGCAATTTCATTAATTAAATAATGTGAACATGTTATTTAATAACATGATCATGTTACCTAAAATATACATGTAATTTCCCCCCAACTCCATGCACATACCCACAAAGAGATTTCATGTTTCATGAATGAAAAAGACAACATAATGCTAGTTTGGGGAGCTAGATTTGTATTTGTTTCCATGAAATAAAAATTATTTTGGTTTTAATTTGTATTATGTACAAATTTTTTTTTTATGAGAAGTAAAATAATAGGATTTACCTGGGAAAAAATCTTTTCAATTTGGTGTTTCAGATCCAAATTTTTTTCCATCCGCTTGTTCTCTTGATCCATTTTTTATGGTCAAGTTGTACTCATGCTTGTTTGATTTAATTCATTGTTTAAGTTAAATCCAACAAAAAAATTACATTCTCTCTCCAAAATCTTCATGAGAAGTTTGTTTTCTTTTTGTATGCTCACTTTCAATTCCAATCTTTTTCAAATGGGATTTTGCTTTTGTTGTTTTTAATTCAATATTTATAGATGGAATTTATTTATGGGATTTATATTTCATGGCATTTTTTGGTGTATTGTAAATATTGGCACATTCATTTCTATTAAAAACATTCATAAGACCAATCACCTTAGGATTTCTCCCTTTAATGTGATCTATATATTCATAGAAACTCCATGAAGATGGTTTTCCCCTTGTAGTAGTCTCCATATTTTTCTCTTTATTTAATAATTTTTTCAATCTATTCCACTTTTACTTACATTGAATACCCATAAAAGATGTTCCACATTGTATGTTTACATCTTCTTCCACTTTATCTCAATGTTTCTTACTAGTATATCCTTGGTTTAAATCGGTATATACTTCTTCAAATTTTTGAATCAAATATTGCACAATAGTTTTTGACCAAAGCTCATATTTGTGTTATTTGGTTGTATCTTTGTTTGATCATGGGCATTTCTAGTGCAAGTTATGATCAAATAACTTCTAGGATAATGTGACAATATGTGGAATGTGGAAAAAATATATAAGGAGATTAAAATTATCACTCTTTATATTATAATTTATTGTTCTTGATGCAAATGTGGCATTATCTGGCCAATAATACCGCATCTGCACCCATATTATTTACAAATAATTTTATTAAATTGTTACCAATATATTCTAATATATTGATTTTACCAATATATTTTAATATATTTCTATTGTCAATTAAGATATTTTATTATATCTTATATTCCCATATATATATATATATATATCCCATTTTGTGATAATCTATATCACTCTTGAGTTGCACGGTTATTTATAGCCACATGTATATTATCCAAAGATAGGTGAAATCTATTATTTGCATGAAGTTCTAACCACTAAATAATAGGTACCAAATAAGTAATCTTGGCATCAAAGAATTATGGTTGATATCCACATCGGCAACATGTGGTGAACCCTATTTTGTTTTGCTTCAATCACTAAAATAAACTTGACATTGAACCTTAAGCCATCTTGGTGCCAATTGACTATTGACCATATGGTATGGACTCTCCATGTAAAACATCAACCAATTAAAGGTAACACATTTAGAAACAACACATTGGGCATGTTTTGGTGCTAAACCAATGCCATCCTCCACACCAAGCTCCATGCATCGACTGCCATGCAGATAAGATGATGGAAAACATGCATTAAACTCATCATATTTGAGATCTATTCTTAATATGGAAAAGATGTTAGAAATAAAAAATAAACCATACAAGTAACATAGGTTGGAGAATTAGTGCCAGCCAATGTAAAGGCACTAGGGAGTAAAAATAAGACATCCAATGTGGGGATGTTGAACTAAATTGGTGAATATGGGAAAAACATCCATGTCTAGCTAATGCCAAGGATGAAGACATTAATAAATAAAAACCAACAGGTTTTTGTTTTATGGGGTAGTCCAATTTTGTACAGAGCATAAAAAATTAATGAATTACTATAGGCAAAGAATAATCAGGTTTATACTATAAGTAAGGACATCTGTTAAATTAAGGAAGTATATTTTAGTAGCACAAATATATTATATGGTATGAAAGTATTTTTATTATTCTCAAAGAGTTTTAATAGATCAAAACACTCATAGAGTGGACCCAGGGACATAGCCATTTGATGAACTCTGTAAACAATTTTTTCCATGTCTTTATTATTTGTTCTCTATTTTCTAAATAAAGTATGTTGTAAATTTTTATAACTTAAATTTTTGGATCAATTTCATATCAGAGCCTGTGATCAAGGCTGTATAAAATTATCTAGCAATTGTAATATAGTCTTGTATGTTAACCAAGTCTAAATCAAGATGTGGTGAAGGAGAACTTGTAGAGTTTGATCCTAAAATTGTTACAAGACTTGTAAGCCAACAGTAAAGTATGGGAGTAGATATGTCTAAGGTATAATTCCAATGTGCTTTTCTTAGCATGAAAAACATGGTTGAAGAAATGTATGAGGAACGTAGGAAGGAAAAGGAAAAGGAAGATAAAGCTAAAGGAGAATAAATTCCTCTTCCACCTTCTAAGAAAGGGTCCTCTTCTACAGATGGGAAAACTATCCCACACTTGAAATCAGATATTAAATTTGATTTTCCAATTCATAATAGTGATCTAAGTGCATAGAAATTGGTTAAATAGGTCAAGCAGATTGAGATATATTGCAAGATTTAAAATATTGATAGTGAAGAAGTTGAAATTTAGTTGGCTACTCTCCATATGAGCAGTACATCACTCATTTAATGAGAGATTAAGATTCAAAAGGATCTCAAGCAACATGGTAAGGTGATTTCCTCCTGAAATTATTTTATTTATGAGCTGAGAAAACAAGTTTGTCCTTTAGGTTATATGCAATAAGCTACTATGGATTGGCAAACTTAAAGGCAAAATAAAGGTTAGAGTGTGTAAGATTATACTCAAGAGTTTAGAAAGAAGTAATTGATGTTAGACATTCCTTTTTATAGTCCATAAACATTGATAAAGTATATTGGAAGTTTGCATAGCTATTTGAGACATACTATTCTCATGTTTAGTCCTTCTAACCTTGATGAAGTCTATGTGCAAGCTACCCATATGTAAGCCAGGGGTAATATGGCCAAGGAAGGCTATGGAAAGATGTCTTATAAACCATTTGAAAGTAAAGACAAAGGTAAAATAAAGGGTAAGAGTAAGTCTACTTACACTATTAATAAAGAGAAAGGAAAACCTTTCTATAATCATTGCAAGAAGAATTGTGATGAGGCTAAGTGTTGGAAGCTCCATCCATAACTCAAACCAAAAATATTTTAGAATAAGAAGAAAAATAAGGATAATGTTATGATTTAATAAGACCTAGGATCAAATTTTGGTGATGAAATAAAGGTGACTACCATGAGTCTGCAAGGTTTAACTTATTCCTCATCTAACACTAAACCTTATGTTATTGCTTATTCTTTTAAATCTAAAGATGTTGTAAGAAAAAGGAATGAGATTTTACACATATAATTTATATCTAAGCATACTAAAATGGAAACTCTTTTTGATATTAGATCACAAGCTAATCTTATTTTTGAAGAGGTTGTTAAAAAGTTTGGAGTCAAAACTAAACTACATCCAAAACCATATCTTTTAGGATGGGTGTGTGATGATGCAAAATTGCAGGTCACAAAAACATGCACCTTGAGGTTTGCTATTACTTCTAAATTCATTAATGAAGTAGAGTTAGATGTGGTTCCTTTGGATATTTATTTAATTATTTTGGGTATTACTTATATGATAGAAAGGCAATCTTTTATAGAGAAGATAACAAATATATGCTTGTAAAGGATAGGATTGAATACATAGTAAGAGCTCATCATGTTAAATATAATTTGACTCTTGTTTCTACAAGGAAAATGAAAAGACTTGTGAACTCAAGTAAGATTTTTGTTCTCGTGATTGTAAAAGCCAAGGATAATGAAAAATCCAAGGCCTTAGAGGGTTGTGATCCTAAAAAACAATTTGAGATCGAAAAGATTATATATAAATACAATGATGTTTTTAGGAGCCACAAGGTTTACCTCCTAAGAGGGAAATTCAGCATAAGATTAAATTGCAGTAGGATACCTCTCTTCCTAACATTAGAATGTATAGGTTGTTATTATTAGAGAATGAATAAATAAAGAAACAAGTGATGGAGTTACTTGAGAAAGGAGTCATTCAGCCAAGTACCTCTCCATGTAGTTCACCTATTGCCTTGGTACAAAAAAAATATTGGACATGAAAGATGTGTGTGGACGTAAGAGATTTGAATAAAATCAAAGTTAAAAACCACTACCCTCTCCCTCATATTGATGATTTGTTAGATCAGTTGACAAATGCAAAGTATTTTACTAAGTTAGATTTGAGAAGTGGTTATCACCAAGTAAGAATAAGTGATGGTGATAGTTGGAATATTGCTTTTAAAACTAAGCAAGGTCCTTTTGAGTGACTTGTTATGAATTTTGGGCTTTGTAATGCACTTGCCACATTTATGCGTGTTATGAATGATGTGTTTTTGGATGATTTTGTAATTGTGTACTTAGATGATATTTTAATCTTTAGTAACACATGGGAAGATTGTCTTAAACACGTCAAGAAAGTTTTAGATAATTTGCAAAAGGAGAAACTATTTTTAAAGATGTCAAAATGTGAATTTGCAAAAACATCTTTGGTTTACTTAGGATATGTTATAGGGAATGGTTCACTAAAAATAGACCCTATAAAAGTTTCAACCATAATAAATTAGCCAAGGCATAATAATGCAACAAAAGTTATATGTCCAAATAAAAAGAATACATCAAATCATACTTTTTTCCTATGAATTCTTGAAATAGAGGACATAGGATTGTATGACATCAAGTGGTACCCTTTTATAATAAAAATAAAAATAAAAAATAGAGCATATAAAAAATTTAGCCTTCAAGTACATACTCGATATTGATAATAAAGGGGCATATTCAACATCTGAATTTCAAAAGTAAAATTGAATATGTGTGTTCAGTTTAAATAATACTATGTAGGTTGGACATGGCTTAAACTTGTAGGAGTATACCTTAACCAAGGTAAATAAATGAGTAACATAGATTATAGATATGAATGTTTTGATTGAGTATATAAACATATCATTTAACTATAAATGAACACTCAACTGATCTTTATAGATTGAACACTTGTTGGTATGGATGTGTTATGACAATCTTAGTTCCAAGACCCAAATACTTAAGTATTATGAATTAGGCGGGTTATTATAACTACCATGTATCATTATATATATTATTTTTTTAGAAGAAGAGTTACTTGATAACCCATATAGGGTATGCTGTAACACCCACATAAATATTTTTAAGGACAATATGAATATCAGTAAGACTAATATGATGTCAAAAACCTTAAGCACTAGCTATAAACTTAGTAAGAGACTTGATGGTTTATGCTACCATGTTTTGTATGACTTAACTTGATAAGTTTTATAAGTTAATTTTCTAGAGATTTTTGGATTGGTAAATATGAATATTGTGAGATTTTAGTAATAAATGGATAAGGGGATTGTTGCATAGATGTTTGAGGAATCTAACTATATGGATATGTTTGGTTATAAGTAAAGTATGAGTGTTATGACTTCTTGACACAGAGAATATAGTTAATGGATGTTGGATTTACTTGTTAGATTATAATTATGACTTGTAAAATACTGTATGATACAAAAATAAGTGACTGTATGCAAAACAGAGAGAGGAGACCTAATTAGGTATAAACAGGGTTTGGAAATGGTGTCTAGGAGTTGAGTAGAGCCAAGAAAGTTCATGGATAAGAGTATTGCAATAGAGGGTGTCTATAAATAAATTTATTTTCTCAAAACCAAATTTTACCTATCCGTACAAGGAGAAAAGGTAAAAAAAAGGCTACTAGAGAGCTTGTTAAAGAAAAGAAGTAGTGTATGTTGCGAAAGGTTATCTTGAGGAGTCTTCTAGATGGGATAGAATTTACAAAGAAGAATTGAATAATCATAATAATGGCCATAACTGTTAGGGTTTAATAACATTATTAATTATTTTTTATATAGGTTTAATTATTTTAAGCCTATTATAGTATGTTAGTTGGTTTTTAATTATCGGGAACCATATTCCCATAAGGTTTGTTTTATCCATATGTATTATTGGGTAAGTCCTTCCTATTTTCTAGGAAGTGGTTGTGATATCTTACTGGCTATATAATAACCAATTTGTATGGTATCATATATATGAAAACATAATATTATTTTTGTGTTTTATTTATTTCTTTATATTTGGGTTTTCATGGTTTAATAGCTCTTAGAATTGCCAACAATCTGGTATCAGAGCATAGGAATTGTTTTTTATAATCTATCAGAGGGCGTTTCCATTATGTTATTGCCCTAAGAAATGAGATTTTATCATCTCCCATGTTTCATCTATCTCAGTTATTTCAAAAATCTCTCACCTGCATCAAATTAGACTTCCTATGTTCTGAAGGCTCATCGCAGCTGGACAGTGACATCTATTATCTTCAGCTTTTGATTCTTAGCCTACTGGCTAAATCAACATGCAATTCATTTGAAAATAGCTACCTCACCTCAACTTTTAGATCAAATCTATGTTTGATATTAGTGTCAAAATGATTGGTATCTTCAACCTGCTCAACACCAATGTCTTCTATTTCACTTGAATCATCGTGTGCATGTCTAGTCAGTTCTGCACCTTGTCTCTTTCTCTTCAACTTGGCATCCAAAATATATATCCTTGACACTGGGTCCTAGTATTCATCATCAATCACATTATGAGAGATTAGTTGTGCACAAGACTGAATAGATACAACTTAAGCTAACATAATGTGTTCAATAATCTCATTCGTCCAAACTAGGCATGCATTTCACATCTGGTTTCATACATGCTCCAGCTACCCACTCTATAGGATCAATGTCTCAAGATTGAATTATGTTTTTGCTCATCACACGTATGCTCTGATCTATTTGTGTCTTTTATACATCTGCTCAGTCGACGTATTTAGGTATATCTTTTTAGTTTTGTAGTGTAGAGGTTTTTTTAATGTATGTTTTAAGTCGATACTTAGATTTTTGTCAATAGACTATATTGTCTATAGTTTATAGATTGATTCTATTTTTAGAGTCAGTTATTCAAGTTATTTATTTTTTATGTAGTTTAGATATATTTAATAGATCATTCGAGTGTCTTTTATTATAAAATCCAATAGTCTTAAAAGTGTCAAAATCAAGAGTTTTATTTTTATGTTATAAGTCTAAAATTAAATTGTCCGAAATCTAGTGTGTTAACATCATTTATATTGGTCGAGTTTATTATAAGTTATTTTGGTCATTAGTCATTTAGTCATGAAAAAAATAATAAGTCAAGAGTTAAATTTTTTGTTGAGTCTTTGTCTCAAAAATTATAATGTCAAAAATGAAAATTGTACATGGATGTATTATCAGGGTAACCAACATCCATTTTGTAAAATATATGTTAAGAGTATGGGGGGAGAGGAATTCTCTTCACTTATTTAGATATTTGAGCTACACATTAAAGGCTAGAGGATACATGGAGGCTAGATTACATTTGGCATCCTTTCATGAGTCGTCTACGACAGGGTTGCATCATTGCTATGGTGGCATTTTCAGTATGTTTTTCTCTTTTTTCAGTGTAGTGTGCTCTGCACCAAATTGACTATGCCGATGATGATCTCCAGTGGCAGTTGTGAATATCTAAGTTGTGTGAGATTGAGAGGTAATGATCATGTATAGAGGCTACAAGAGGTGATGAGGATTTAGTCCTCATTTTTTGTTTTTCTACATTTTGTATTTTTCAATAGAACTACTCAACATTATTTTCTTGTTTGGTACCTCATGATGAAGAACATTATGGGGGGAAAAAATACTAAAGTAGTGCTTAGTTCTTGGTAAAGGGTTTGTGTAATTTAAAAAATCACCAAAATGTATAAAATAGTTGAGACCTCCTATCACCTCCAAGTTTGTTGTCAACCTACAGTAGAAAACCATATGGGTTTGTAGTAATCCAAGAAACCACCGAGGTGTTTAGCAAAGAGATGTACTTCTATCAATTCTATGTTTGTGGTAATTCTATAAGGAAAAACCAAGGTTCCACCAAGACCATGAATCCATGAAGATGTCATGCCACCTTAAAGGTGAGCAGGGTACATAGAGAGTGTGAAACCTTTTCGTTGTGTTTGAATTAAGGGGGTGCTAGGAATTAATAATGTTAAGCGGGTGAATGATAGGGTTTAACAACATTATTAATTATTTGTTATATAGGTTTAATTAATTTTTAACCTACTATAGTCTCTTAGCTGGTTTATAATTATAGGGAATTGTATTCCCTTAAGGTTTGTTTTACCCATATGTATTATTGGGTAAGTACTTCCTATTTTCTAGGAAGTGGTTGTGCTATCTTGATAGATATATAATATCCAAGTTGTATTGTATCATATATATGAAAACATAATATTATTTTAGTGTTTTATTTATTTTTCTATAATCATTTTTTTCATGATTTAATTAGCTCTTAGATTTGCCAACAATAAGAACCATAAAGGCACCTATAAACTCAAAATCATGTGTTGAGCTATTTAGCCTATGAATCAAATGTGAGGACCAAGTTTGAAGAAAGAGGATTGAGGAAAGTGGATAATATATTTACATGAAGGTGATGAAGGGACATAGTATAAATGCATGAAATGTGACTTCAAGAAGGAAAGGAGGTTTGGAGTCTCAAGAAAGGTTTTCACCACCTAGTAGAGACAAGTTTGTTAAGAGATCAAAGAAAGACAAAGTTTGAAGATAGAAGTTAAAGGAACATCATGGCAAGTTAGGTCTAAGTAATATGCAGAGGTGAAGTATATGTAATTATGTTTTCATCCATAATATATAAGTTTGTGAGAGACCTATAAATCATATATGTCAAATAGGATAAATTACACTTAGTGAGATTTTGACATATTGCCAAAAAAACATTTATCTATCTTTTAAATACTTCAAAAATTGGTCTCATAGGATCAAATATTTCACATCTTTAGATCATTCATTATATAAATTACCAACACTTCAAACAGGGGCGAAAATGAAGTCTAGATGCTAAAGATATGACAAAAACAAGAAATTTAAAATTTGACTGTACATTTTGACACATTTTAAAGGTTGGAATAAATTCACATCTTGTGTGCCCCTATGGTTGAGATAGCATAGCTCTTAGGTCATGCTTCTTCTAAATCTCCACTTGTATTTTATGAAAAATCTACCAAGTTTTAGGCCTTAAAACATTAGACAAAGATGATACTTGGAATGAGAACAACACATGACAGACAAAAATATTTAGAATATGAAAAATTTAATTTTACATGAGGTAGATAAATGTGCTTTACAGGCCCACGAGTATGACATACCAATGCTAAATTTTTGGAATTTTATTTGAATTTTAAATAAAATCAATGAAGTTTGGGATATTAAACTTTAGACAAAGATGACATTTGTGATAAGATTTTTAAAATTCTTCAAATGGGATATAAAAATAGGTTTAGATGTGAAAGATAAGATAAAATAGAATAATTTCACCTATCACACACTCAAGGTGTGAATGTTAATTTATACATTTAGATTTTACATAAAATATATGAAGTTTGGGCCTCTTATTTGATATAGGAAGATTATCAATGGGATTATAGATTATCAATGCTTCAAACATGAGCAAAAATGGAGTAAATATGTGAAATATATGATATAAAAAAACTTTCCCCTGTTTGCACTTGAGGTGTGAATGGTAACTGATTTCTCTATTTTTATTTTACATTAAATCTATGTAGTTTATGAATTTAAGAAGTCAGACAAAGATAAACCTTTAGATGATATTTTTTAAACACCTCAAATTAAATATAAAATAATGTCTAGATGTGAGAGAAATGACAAAATGAAATATTCACACTCACCGCACACTTGAGGTGAAAATGACCCCTAATTTATATGTTTATATTTACAAAAACATTATTAAAATTTAGACTCCTAGACTTTAAGAAAGATAACCCTTGAGATAATATATTTATAATTATTCAAATGAGATCCAAAATAAACTCCATGTGTGAAATATATGACAAAACAAAATATTCTCACCCACAATGCACTTGAGGTACGAATGGCACCTAGTTTATCCATTTGGATTTTACACAAAAAATTAAATTTTTAGATTATGTGACTTTAAACAAAGATGATATATTTATAAAACTTCAAATGAGATTAAAAATAGAGTTTGGATGTGAGAGATATGACAAAATGGAAGAATCCTGCCTGTGGTGCACTTGAGTTAGTGTTAGTACCATGCTGAAGTTTAGATTTTTCCAAAATAAAAATTTATCAAGTGAAACATGTAGGATAAATTGAAATAATCACTTTCTGTAAAATGAATCTAATATTTTATGACTTAGAAGACCTCAAAAGTATAAGGGGTAGAATTTAACCATACATGTTTATGATGCCCTGCTAACCTAATGCCAAAATTCCAGTTTGTTCATGTGAAAACTAAAATTTCAAAAATATTACGAGTTAAAATTTTGGGCATAAAATCTTGTAATATCTATTTTTTTAAAATCAATTTTAAAATATTGATGAACATTATTTTGATATAATAATAAATAGAAAATATATATATAACTTTTATTATAAAATCATAATCATTAATAATTTTATTGAAGGTTATATACATTGAAATATTTTTATATCTTCACATGCTGGCCACCTTATCCTTTTACAACATGAATTTGCAATGAAGTTTCCATTGAAAAAAATTCAAACTATATATTTCATGCTGATTCTTTTGTCTTTAGATTTCTATACATGTTCAAATTCCCAATCTTTAAGGTAAATATCAAATCTATCATTGTTATGAAATAAAAAAAGACCGTTTAACTAGATAAAGAAAATTTTAGTACCGCATTCATAAATCCATGTATGAGGATGTAAATATAAATTTAATGGGCATACCACCACTTTTCCTCAAAACATTAATGTAGTTTCTAAATAACTTCCATGATGAAATTACTAGATAGATATTATATTTGTTAAAAGGAAAGTTCATAAACATAAAACAAATGATTTCTATGTCAGTAGATCACATGTCGTGAAATCATTGAAATAAAATTTTGATCATAATACATAATATAAATATGTGATAATCAATGAGCATGCACTCACATCCTTACCTCCTTAATGTAAGCATGTCTTATCTGGGAATTACAATTTATATATTGACATTCCATAAATTATGGAGATAGAAAGATCACTTGATGGATATGATTTTTTTTTTAGGAAATAAAAGCATCAATAATCATTTTTCATAGCTATATTTCCTAATACAAGTGCAAAAATGGAATAAATGAAAAGCTATTTTCATTCTATCGATCAGGTAGCTTCACTTGCTATGGCTTAGTATAACATTTCTTTGTCACATGTAAATGAATAGAATATAGAAGGAATATTTGTTATGACATTTTGTAGTCTATTTATTATAGTATAATGTATGACAAAGCATACACATATTAAGTAAGTTCAAATGAATGAGCATGCACTTAATTTGTTGCCTTGTTATGAAAATAAATTTGGTAGTCAATCAAGATTTAGATATATCTTATCAGTACATTATGATGAACCATTATATACAAAAAAAATAATCTTGTTTATGTTAAGACACATATTACTAATTATAATTTTCTAGCTGTAGACCTTATTTAACATCTACATGACTTTCCCAATGATTATTTTTTTGAACAACTTATTCATTTCAGATCTAACATGTGCTTAACAAGATCCTATTGGATAAAATCAAGATAATCAAGATCCTATTTATATATAATCTAAAAAACATATGTTTTATTAATATTAATGATGTAAAATCAAGATATTTTTATATGATATTGGAAATGTATGTGACCTCATTATATCATAAAGGAGAAACACTATTATGATTTGACTTTGACATAAAATGGCACAATTTACATAAAATTATGCTTGGAGAATCACCTATAAATGCACATAAAATCATCATTGGAGAAATCAAAATATTATTCCAAACCAATTCTTTGCATCCTTCTATACACATCACAAATTCACAATCCTATGCAAAGAGATATAAAAAAAATGCAAACAAAAGACAATTGGTACAAGCACATTTTTTGTTATATTATCAAAATAACCCATCTCATAAAATATTACACACAAAAATATTAATAATAGGTATGAATGGAAACATAGAGAATCCCTCAATATTCATGGATACCTATGGTTAGAAAATGCACCCAATATTACTATATTAGATTATAATAATCAATCTCTAGTAGTTGTTGTATGAGAATTCTTTAAAAAACTATTTCATATTATAATCCATAAAAAATATTATATAGAAACTAGATGGTGTATTGATTGATCATCAATGACCCTTGTTTAATAAATACTAAGTTATTCACAAGTAATCTTATATGGACTATGGAGATGTTCTGAGTCATGTTCATATGCACACTAAAAGTTGTGAACAAAAATGATTGAATAGTAATTCTATACCCCTTAAGTGTCATTACAATGCACTTGGGGAATCATATATATAATCTTTCATGATCGATGGAAAATGATGGGGAAAATACATTACATCACAAAAAGATTACATATAAAAATTCATAACTTAGATATGATTTACATCTAAAGATAAAATATTTATTTCCATCTTGTTCATTATCATCAAATCATATTGAAATATATTTCTTATTATGCATCAAAATCATGCAATTGATCTGAAAGTTATCACCATATTCTGAAAATAGTTTTAGAATGTCTAAATATACATGAATCATATTAAAAAACCTTCAAGAAGCTTTAAAGTTATAGTATTATTAATAATGATGTCATTAGAATCAATATCATTAACAAAATTGGTTTTATAACAAGCACCATAACATTAAATATTGGAAAAATATAAAAGTGGAAATAATTGTTCATGTCTTCCCATGGTAATTTATATTCCCATAGAAATATTATGATTTAATAATATGAAGCATTTTTTTGGAGTGAGTTACTATTATACAAATCATTTCAAAATATCATTGCAAACATTAGTACTGCCAACAGAGAAATTATTAAAAACTGGAAGTGAATGCAAAAACATTACCATTCATAACATGTTCACCAAATATTATATAAATGGAATGATTTTGGGTAATGACCATTTATACGACATCACCCTTAAGCATGACATTAAAAAATTAATTAATGGAATATCTTGTCCTAGTTTCACCCTAACAATGATATGCAAATAAATGAACTCAACATGCTTTGTCACTGTGATTTTGATATCCACTATCATTGGAATTAAAATGAAGTTTTTGTTTTATTTCTATATTTAACCCCATTACATATAGTTAAATAAAGTTATTTACCAAAACTAACAATCTTTTTCCTCAACCTATCACACCCCTTGTGATTTTACAAAAAAATAAGAACTTACAATTAACATTAATTTTCACCATATTAGTCAACAAGATATAATTCCTCCATTGAGAATTATCATATAAGAAACAAGTAATATAGGAAAATTATATCTCATTAATAGAATAAATATTTCATTGGCCTCATATGTAAGTTAAACCAATTCAAAATTATAATTTCTTACTCTTATTGGTGTTGTAACCTTCAACATTTATGCATCAACTATACATGCAAGCCTCTATAAACCTCTAAATAAATTTAAATAACTTAATGGGAAATCAATTGTGAAATTTTAAGAATATAGTAAACATATAATTTATAGTTTCATAGATGAAATTAACTTCATATGCCCTATGTTGTTATCCCATACTGATGCACACTTATGTGGGTATTTCCTCATGTACGGATATCTCCAATATGGAGGGAGGTAAATTATTTTCATAGATGACTTGGGCCATATACCTATAGTTACATACATACCAATGTATGTAGGAACACCATATGGTTCAAAAATTTGGAAAATATTTGACACATCCATTTCATTAACTATATTTTTCAATAGCAAGACTCTAACCTACGACATGTATATTTTGATGATGTCTTACTCAATATTAGAAATTCGAAGACAAAAAATTAGGTATTGGTATTTTATCATGTACATAATATATACATCAATTTATTTATAATGAAAAATTATATTTCAATATGTAACACATCTTTACATAAGAAGTACTTTGGTTAATATCCATAATAAGAAAATGTTGAAATCATAGAATGTGCCAATTGCATGTAGTAGAGCAGAACATACTAGGCCCAAAAAGTTTAATAATACCTAATGATGATCAATTAGAGACTAAAGTGATTTTATATAAGGGGCAACAAGTTATGCTTATTTTTAATATATGAGTTTAAATTGGGTTGGTCAATGGAACTCTTGGTAATGTTTAAAATAAAATTTATAAAATTGGGAAATATCCCACTTATTTTCTAATATTTTTAGTCATTGAATTCCTCAAATACATCAGTCTAGTATGATATATTATTAATTTAAAAATGTAACAATCTCCCCAATTTTTGTGGTAATTATAGTTATCATCCCCTAAAAACGGCTTGGGCTTTAACACTACATAAATCATAAGGACAAACATTGAAAAACTAAAAAAAATCAATATAGGTAACATTGATTGATTAGTATAAATTTTAATGATATCTCTTGAGTGCGATAATTATAGTACCTTCAAATCTACCCTACTTTATTCTTTTATTGCTAAAAGAATGTATAATAAGGCCTATATTTGTATTATAAAGAACAAAGAGGAAATACAACATTACATAGCACATTTTTCTTCCACTTGATTTTTTATTGTAAATTAGAGAAAGATTACCTTTATATTCAAATAAAATATATGTAATCAATTTAAAAAAAAAATTGCCAGCTTTCCATTATTGTTTATATTTGCACTTGATTGCCTATCGACATGATCATTACAACTTTAGATGCAAATACTAATTATTAAATAATTAAATATATTCTTAATTAGTTTATTATTAATATATTTTTATTTAGATCCAACACTTTTTAAATTTTGATAAAAATCAATACATTTTGGAATAATAATGTTTTAAAGGTTTCTTAAAATCGATAGCCAATTTGGACAACCTTTGAACATGTTTAGCAACTATTTCTAGCTATGATAGAAAATATTTAACAGATATTATAGAAGGATTGTCCATTTTAAGTATACAATTTTTCTATACATATTAGTTTAAATTTTCCCATAGTTTTAAGAAACAATGTCAAGTGTATATATATATATATATATATATATATATATAACATTGTTTTCTAATCGTGCGATGTATTATATATATATATATATATATATATATATATATATATATATATATATATATATATATATATATATATATATAATACATCGCACGATTAGAAAACAATGTTATATATATATATATATATATATATATATATATATATATATATATATATATATATATATATATATATATATATATATATTATAAGCTTGTGATGTTTTTCCATCACTATGATGTGTTTCCATCACTGTAATGATTTTCTAACCATGTGATGCTTATCTAATTTTTTGATGTTTCTCTCAACTCATAATACATTTCCATATAAAGATTTGGGTTTCCAATGCATGCAATTTTATTCCAATACATGACAATGCTTTTGTAGAAGATTGATGGCTTTTAAAGCACACCATGTTGTTATTAGCAAGATTTGATTTTAAAGTTTAGAAATGCTCTTACAAACATGCAAATATTTTAAAAATATTTCATGTTATGCTAATAATTTAGCTTACAGTAACATAAAACATTTTTTAAAAGAAAAGGAAGGTAAACAAGAAACCTTAAGAAAGCAAAGAAGTGTAACACCTTCTAGAATATTAAGTATTTGCATCATATTTTAAGCAACCATCAATGCCAATTTATCCACCTACACCATTGTAAGGGTATGTATGATGATAACATTTAATTGAATCTCAAAATGAGTTAACTAATAATTTAATAACTATCATAATTAGTGATGGAAAAAATGAATGCCTCCACATGAAGAAATCTCATTAAATGTGCTCAAATTTGCATCATTGGAAGGATTGGAGTTTAACTATACTTCTAGGACACCAAGATCTAAAAGAATGAATGCTAGAACTAAAAATTTTAGTAGTCAAGTTTCACCACAAGAAATACTCAAGTGACATTGAATTCTACTAGAAATATAAAGAAAATAAAATGGGTCTTGGGAAGGAATTTCAAGTTAGGTTGGTGGGCAAGTTTTTGTTCATTAAAATGATTGAAAATGAAAACATAAATGAAGCTCCCAAAAAATGAAAATTCACTATTTGTATTTGGAAAATTGGCAGTGACAAGATAATGCAACTAAAATTGGATACTATTGAGAAGCATGTAGGAAAGGTATATGAAAATAAAACTAAAAATGGAGTTATGAAGCATGTTTATAGATGGTAAACTATAGATAATTGTTTTCTTATTATAAATGAAAAAGCATATGATAAACACATTATAACTTAGATAATACTTATCAAAAATAGAGGAAATATTACATCTCAATTTGAAAAGATCATTCAAAATAATCATTTTGGTAATACAATTCAGTGAATTATTATTTTTCAAATTCTGAAAAGAGGTTATCCTATAACATTTTTTTTTGAATATAATACCATGCTTATTTTTCTTTGTGTCCCACACCTTCCTCATTATTATTGGTATGAAATCAATCATTGGGATTAAGGTGAAATGTCGAGCTATGGTTAGTAAAAAAGACTCGAAAGATAAAATTAAGCATGCATGGTATGTGACATTGTCTATTTATGAGGTTATAATAGTACATAATATTTATTTGGTTTATATGCATGTTTAGACTTTTGACAAGGATGTAATTTATAACTTCCTTTTACTCAATCTTCATAATATGATAAAAAATCCTAATGTTGAAAACTTTTATGAGATGGTAATAAGCAATTTGAATATGATTGTTGGTATGGAGGATTCTTAAATTGTAAAATGTTAGTATGTGTTGGGGTAGATGGGGCATCTGTAATGCAAGGTGTTATATGTGTAAGATTCCAAATATCCCATTATCTATATAAGATTTACACTCATTATATGGCTCATAGAATGAATCTAACATAAAAAATAGCAAGAAAATTTAGATATGTAGCAAAATTTGAAGAACTTATTTTTGAGGTGCATGCTCTTTTTTTTTGGTAGTCCTAAAAGGGTCATAGAGTTATAAATCATTGCATAAGTTCTAATAGATGGAGATAAATTATTGAAAGATGTTACCACAAGGTGGATCTCATTGTATCAACTAGTGCACAAGGTGTATGATGAGTATCCATGCTTATTAGGAGTAATGTGAAAATATTTCATAGACGTGGATAAGGTTCAATATTTGATACATTATTTGGATAATACAGAGACATTTCTAAAATTTTGTGGCCTCCTTCCCATGTTGGATGAAATGCACTATTTAATTAAATAATACCAAGAGAGTACTATGTATGTTGTTGATTTTAATAGATTGAAAAGGCATGTTTATTTAGCTATATATAATTTATATATTAATCCGCTTAATTCTTTTTTAGGTCAAAACTATGAGAGTTAGAACAATTTGATATATTTTAGAAATATAAGAAACTTTATAAAGTTCAATACATTGGGATAATTATGTGCTTCTATATGTAGATATGAGATACTCATATATTAATTTTGAAGACTAGTTGATGGTACATTCATGAATAACTTGTCCTAGGGACACTCTTTTATAATATTGTATCATTAAAAGGAGAAGCTTAAGAGAGATTGTAACTTCCCTAATATCGTAAATAAGGTATTTTTTTTTCCATCTAGTGATTCCTTATTTTCCAAGCAATATTTTATATTGTTATCATTTTACTTTATAAAAATGTTTTCCATATCCACTACATCAAGCTCATTGGTGGGGGCAAGTTTAAAAATTTATTCCTTTTGGAATAATCATCAATGCCATACACATGTTGTGGTACTTTTGGATTAGTTATTTGAGATGGCATTCTTGACCCCTATCAAATTGAAATTTATTATTAGATATTCTATAGAGTGATTTATTTGATCACATATTTCATCATTCTCACCACATATTTCACCAGTATATCCCCATAAATCCATAATAGAAGGATTCTAATTGGATGAATTGGATATATCTTGATATTATTGCAATAAAGTTCAGTCATTAACCTTAATATCTTATCCTAATTTTTACTTGCTATCCACAATATTAAGAGATAGTCTTCTCCTTACATATATCTAGCCATCATTTTCACTTAATTTTCTAGGTTTCCTAGAACATGTGGAGATCCTTCTTAGATATATTTAGCTATTATATTTTAGTCCTTAATTTTTAGTGGATATTTTGCTACTGTATTTTCCATTTTGATATCACCTATCTCTATTTCTATCAAGATATCAATTATATATTTATTATTTCCTCTCTTCAAATTATTCCTTTTCTCACCTTGTATACTTACCTCTTGCACATTGAAAACTTCCTCTAAATGAACTAATGAAAACACTAAAATGGATTTAGGAAGAGATTGGTCCTTGGTAGAAGGTTCTACTTAGGATTGAGAAATGCTCCCTACCTACATTATGGAATATGTACCTCTGATAATTATCAATAATTCTATATTATGAGGCCTACCAATAGCTAACATGATATATTATAATGAATTATTATAAACATTCATCCATATGTAGTAGGTTCCTCTTATTCATTTATTTTCATAATACCCAAAATTGATGATATATCCTTTCGAACTAGTTATCCCGTCTCCTTCCATAAGGAATCCAATAATTTGTTTTTTCATTCTTGAAATGTTGATTACAAAGGATCAATATTTATTCATTGTACTTGGAAATTTTTATATTTTATCGTATCTACCTTTCTTTGAAGTTGCTTCCTCAATCCCTTCTTTATGCCTATTATGTGTCTTTGTTTCTTTTAGGCCTTTTGGTCTTTCCTCCTCTTTTCCTTTCCTTGTATTTTTTCCTTGACCACTTTTTTTGTCTCTTAAAAATATTTTTTGCACTTGGGTTTTATTTAATTTCAGTCTCTCTTTCTTCGCTTGCAGTTTCTTCCTCTACTCCTTGTTTGGGCCTCTCAGAAGTCTTTTTTAGACTTGGACCTTCTTGACTTTCCTTCTCTCTTTAATTAATTATAGTTACTTATTTTTATAATTTTTTTGATTATTAGAGGTCTTTAATTCATTGCATCCTTTTTTATTTTATTTCTTGTTTTCTTCATTATCCCTTTCTACCCTAGGGCATTTTTTAAAAAGTGGGTCTACCTTCAACCTATCAAGATTACCTTATTTCCATGCTAATCATTTCCCCATCAAATCCTCAACAAGTATAAATTATAATGTAATTGGGTCCTATACCGTATGTTCCTTATCTATAATATAAGTGTTGTCCCTCATCCATGTTACATGCATACAAGGTGAATATTTATCAATAAAACTCTAAGGAACCCTATTTTTTTCAAGATTTAAATCCCTCAATACTAATAACTAAAGTGATAATGTAGTTTATGCCCTCTTTCAATCGACATTTTTTCCCTTCAAAAACTTTCCCAATTGGGGTCTTATAGTAAAGAAATAAAATGACAACCAGTAAAAAAATATACTATATTTTTTATAAGAACATATCTAAAAAATTATTTTTTCATAATCTAGTATTTATATAGTAAACTAATCTATTTAGATTACTTTGCTATCTATGATCACTATATGATGTGATATGGTGATCATTCTGGGTGGTAATCCTAATCTTGTTTGTGTGTAAAGAAGGTCTCTTGTATGCTTGGTGATATTGCTTACATTGTTAAATTTAATAGAACATGAGAAAACTTCTCTCACCCCTATCTCCCATCCATATATATTATTAAATTCTTGTATGATGAGTGGTAAGCTCTTTGAATTATAAAGAGGAATATTCTCCCCTTAGTTTAGTAAATTTTTTACCCTAGTTAGGATTTAAGGATTAATAGAAATGACAATATTTTTGGTAATTCAAATGTTACCATCTACTATTGTAGATAGGACCATTTTTACAAATTCATTATATTATTGAAGAATGGAAAGTCAAATATCTTCATCCATTGGGTCTTCTCCTTTCCTTTGTATTAATTTTTAACACCCACTTATTTGAATTATTAGGGTCTTGCATTGTCCAAAAATATACATAGCTAAATGTGGAACAATCATAGGGATTTATACAACTATCATGGATGCTTCTATCTGAAATGCTTATTTTTATTCATTTCTCATATCCCCATACTACATTTTAAATCAAGCTCTCAATGCTTCTAGGTGATCTTTATAAAATTAAACCTTTTGCATCTTTTTTTGCTAAGGAATCGAATTGCTCTCTTGTCATTGATGAAAATTTCCCCAATTTTCAACTCTAATCCTAATTTATAAATTTAACAATTATTTCTTTTGAAAAAATTATGGATTTTATGTTTCGTGCTAAAATCTTGTTCAATGATATGTGAAAACAAAAAAAATCATTTTTTACTTGTTTATTAGGCTATAATATCTTGATCATTTCCTCATTAGCATACATCCTATGCCAAAACTAGAATTCAGTGATATTTACCTTTATACATACCCCCCTTTTTTGTAATTTTCTAATTACTGGGATTTTTTTGTTTTGATTTTACATTTATGTAGATATATTTTCATATGCATAACTTTTCATCAATGTGGAGTGATTTATTTTGTGGTGGTACTTTTTTAATGTTCTTACATGTAGTTTTATTTGTTACTACAATTTTTTTTATTGCCATTAAAAGTTTGAATTCAATGTTTTGTTTAGTGATTCACTAGGGGAAAAAATTCTCTGTGCGATGTTTTTGAATTAAATTTGATTCTTTTTCAATGAAAATGTGATTATTTTATATGGTGTGATGATTTTATATGTTATGTTACATTTATATGTTTTTATTTACTATGAAATGCTTTTGTATGTCATGCAATGTTATTATACGTTATGTGATGCTTGTGTATTCCATGTAATGTTATTATATGCTATGTGTTGTTGTTGTAAGAATGTGATTATTTTAAAATATTATGATGATTATTGAAGGCTATGCTACTTCTCCAATATAAAAATGTTTTTGATGATAGCATAGTCTAGAATAAAAGCCACAACATATTAAAATGTGAAAATATTACAATTTTGCATAACAATAAAAATAAAAAATTAAAATATCACAGATGTTGCATAATGGCCTATATATCTAATGACTATCCTAGAAATCTTATTGATCTTGTCAAGCCAAAAATGGTAGAATTGTCATTCCTTGATATTGAGTGGACTTCAAGATAAAATGTGGGAGTTGAAGCACCAAAACTCCACACAACATATTGACTCACACCAACCATTGCAACAAATGTGAGTAGAGCCAAATGACCTAGGATGCTCTATGTCAAGATTCAAGACTTATTCATGCCTCTAGAAGACTCAACATTTTACCATGCACCACATATTCTAGTAATGCAAGATTGAAGACTTTGACTCTCTCTAGGCTAGGTAATAATATGGAAACACATCCTTTATGTCATTTCCATTTCAATGATTTTGGTTTGAATTTAAAACATTATAATGAGTCCTTTAAATATAATTTTGACATCATCTCCATCTTTATCCATCCATGAAATGTGTGAGTGGTACTTATTTGTTAGTATAGGTTCCTATAAAACCCATCAAAACATGTTAATTAGAATTTTTGATACAAAGCATAATATAAAATATAATCCAAGAAAATACAACAAAAAATTAAAGTTAAGCTAGGTGTAGGGTTGTAGAGGAATCAACATGATTCAAATCCTTATTTTACCTAAAACATTCACTACTTTAAATGTTTAATAGATCATATGAAAATATATCATAAATTTGAAAATGAATAAGTGTAGACATAAAGAAGAACCATTATCAAATCTTTATATTTATCTCTATATTTTATAAATTTTTTAAAATATAATTGAATGTTATATAGAGATATTATAAAGGCTCCATTTCTTCAATTTTAACATTCCACTACAAACAAAAGAGGGACTCTTCACATTGTTCAGACCCTTGATATGAATTTAGGTGCTGAATACATACAAAAATATATGTAATTTACACAATGGTGAATAAACCACACTTGTAAATAAATTATACTCTGATTTTATAGCCCTATTCTACTATAAACACTTTCTTGGACTTAAGCTATTATCTCCTCCTAAGACAAAGTCATAGGAAGTGTGTTAAATGCTAGAGATGATGGAGTTGCCTGAAGATAAGGGTTGGACTAGAAAAAATTACTTACAATAATCACTCAAGGTTTCATTTATTAGTTTTCACCTCTTACACACTACCTATCTATGCTTTTATGTTTTCAACTAAGTAGTGTACCCATATACCACCCTTATAAGTTTTCGATAAATTGGCATAACTAGGAGGCTGCCTTTATTGGTTTTCAACCTTCATATCCCTAATATTAATGTTTAAATCCTTAATTTAAAAAAAATTAGGTAACTTTTAAAGTTTTCCAAAATTGGTGCACACCATACCTATGTGGAAGGTGGAGGCATAGACTGAGAAGAAGGAAGAAGAGGCTATGATGTGAATCTATAAATAAATTAGTTTTACATATTTAATCAAAAGATGATTATGGATGTGTTTTAATTATTTATAAAGAGGTTGAAGATGTTAGTGGCATTTATTGATGCTTTATAGCTGACTACACATCTAGGGTAACATTCCCTATCTGGAGTTGCTAATGGAGATGGTTAGATGGGACAAAATAGGATACTTGATGATTTCATAAATAGAATTATCCAAGTATGACAAGTAGTGCTTGAATATCCTATAATCACCAAGAGATTCCCACAACAAATAAATCATAGTTCGTAGAGGGGCTTGATATTGCATTGAGTCCTAAACACCCTCATCCTCAGAGATGAGAATGGAAGTGCTACTCTATGACACTTTGTGTTAAATATTTAACATGATCTCTTCTATTTTATCTACATGGCATTGCATTTGGATTTTAATAAGTGTATTATGCATCATGTCATTCTGTCATCTAGGCCATCACTATGTCTCTTGAGTCCAAAGACTCCTTCAATACCAAATCCACTAAAGTAGTTTTAGTCATATGATCTTCTATTATTGCCTTATATTTGTCATCTTTAGCTACCTCTAGATTTACCTCTTTCAATGTATTATTGAGTTGATACTTCAAACAATATCTAAATTTACATTCAATATGTTGTAACTTATGCACAGTGAGCTATTCCTTTATCAGCCTAGTCAAGAATGTCATAAATTACTTATCTTAGGACATGACTTGGTCAACCAATACTTGAGTGCTCGAGGCATGGTGGGTGTCATTGATCAATTTAATTTTTTTGTTGAGGCAAATATGTAATTATGAATTTTCCTCCCTTAGCTATAATGCCTATTATTCAAATGCAGAAGCCTTTTATGCATGGATTCCTAAAAGTAGCCACTCCATAAATTTGTTTCACCAAGGGTAATTGGGATACATCAAATGATGTTTCATACACTTTTTTAAGGGATAATATATAATCCACATACATTATAGGTGCCTTATTTATTTTTTATTTTAGGAGAGAGAAGGTTTTCTAACTCACTGAAGGTGTAGGGATATCACTCAACCATTAGAAAGGGAAATATGGCATATGCTTGGAAGAATCCTCTTACCCAGAGCCTTGTGATGTGGTAGATGGTTATTGGGCCATGGTTATCACCGCCTTGTTGGTGTATTCTATTGGTTGTTTCACTATGACTTGTTCCTACATTTTTGACTCAGATTCTTCCCTTGCTTTGGTAGCTGCCTTTACTTGCTCCTTGGCCACTAGATTGTGGGCTTGATTCTACCTCTCTTCCTCCTACTTTCATAAGGATTTTTTATTTTTATCTAATTCTCGCTTGGTGTTTGCATTGTCCTTGGCCTTCTTATTTTTCACTATATTCACTTAGTTATTTTCTTGTTTGGTCTCTTTCCTCATAACTTCTTCATCTTTTTTATTCTTTTCCCCCTCTTTTAAATTCCTCTGCTCCTCCTCCTTAGCAACCTTGCGTTATGCCTCTTCCTTCTTCTTATTCTTATCCTCTTTTTTGGCCTTCTTTGTAGCTACCTTTGAGCCTTCTCCTACTCCAGTTGATCCTTAACATCTTGATCATCTGTTGTGTTATCTTCTTGTATGAATAGATGCTTAGATACAATTGTGCACTAACTTATGGCTCATGTATAGGATTTTGAGAATTTAGAGATGCAAGTGATTACAAAGAAGAGAAGAAGAGGATGGCTTGTCCATGGATATCTATGGACTAGTTCCCTTTATTTGGTTGAGGCAATCAAAGTATTCTTTAGTCTTATTATTATATATTATAGATTATAAGTCCTTAGTATATATAGATTATATCTATTCATTAATATTAACCCTGCTCTCTATAGATTTATGGATCAATAGTTAAACTCAGGGTTATAAATATCTTATGCTCCTTAAAAAGGTACATAAAATATAAGATCCTTAATATATTAGATAAATGTAGCAATAGGTCACTTAATGCATGATAAATAATGCAAATCAAAGGATATAGTATGCAATATATTAATGGACTAAATACATAGAAATATGTATTAGATGAT
>JARHVA010008143.1:280000-335000 GCA_037957365.1 Torreya grandis | reverse complement strand
TTATGGAAACAATTCCTCTAATCATAGTAGATGAAAGCAATAACAGAGAAAATAAAACTAGCAATAAGACATAAGATAGATCTACTATGGTTCACCCAATGTTGGCTACATCTAATAAGAAAGTCCTCAATAAAACTTGTAATAAAATAAGATTACAAAGAACCTCTCATAGAGATAGAATATATCCTCATAAATTCACAAATGAATTCACTAAATTACTGATCCAAATATGTCAACAATTCTACACACATACTATGTTACACCTGTAGCTACAAAGTACTATATCACAAGCTACTATACCATACCTTTTAAATAAAACATCTACACTTTTTATTGTCTCTCAAAAGCCACACCACACCTATATAATAATAATAAATGAATAAAAACAATCCCAAGAGGAAAAAATCACAATGCTTATTCAAGATAAGCATTATCCATAAGGAATTACCTCTCCTCCACCTAGTCATGCTTATCCATAAGTCCACCTAAGGAAGAAATTACCATCCTCAGCTCTCCAGAAAAATCTCTCAAATTTTTTAAGGAGACGAAAACTAACTCCACAAAACATGGAAGTATATCCCACTTCCATAAAACATGGAAATCAACATGGAAAATAGAAATCTAACAACTCACTCCACAAAATAAGGAAGACAGAAGTTAAAAATATCTAATAATATTCCACTTACATGGAAGCAAGGTTCCATAAAAGGTGGAGTGGGGAAAAATGTGCTCCCCACATTTTTGGAGCTATCTAAGCCCCCAAAATGTGCCACCATCATCATGTGATATCCCCAAAGGGATCCACACTCAACAATATCCCACTTGGATATCATTTCTCTTGAATAGAATCTATCACTACTCCATGACCACTAAGGCCAACCAAATATGAATATAGTCTCAACTTGTCCAATATGACCACCTTGGTCATCATATCCATAGAATTCTAGATAGTATGAATCTTCTCAAACTTCACCAAGCTATCCTCCAAAACTATTCTAATGATGTGATAATGTAACTAAATGTGTTTCATCTTCAAGTGGAAAGTGGAGTTTTTTACGAAATGAATGGCACTTTGACTATCACTATGTAGTCTCCCAACTTTTTACTCATGACCCAACTCTTGAAACAACTAATGTAATTGAATCATCTCCTTTCTAGCCTCTATGTTAGCAACATACTCTACCTTGATGGTTGATAAAGCTATAACCTTATATATCCTAAAAATCCAACTAACTATTGTATCTTCAATAATAAGTATATATCCTATCATACTCCTCTTTCTATCGATATCCCCTACCATATTTGAGTCCACATAACCACACAAAGTGGTATCTGATCCACCATAATATAATGAAACATCCATGGTTCCTCTAAAATATAAAAGAATCCATTTCACTATTTTACAATGCTCATAACTAGGATCACTCATATACCTATTCATAACTCCCATTACTTGTGTAGTATATGACTTAGTACAAACCATGGCATACATCAATATATCAAATATTGATGAGTAAGGTACCTTAGACATGTTAATCTTTCCAACCTCTATCTTGGGGCACTGCTCCTTTGATAATCTAAAGTGCCCTTCCAAAGGAGTACCAATAGATTTAGCATCCAACATGAAAAACCTTTCCAAGACTTTATTCACATACTCTGATTGGGATAAAATTAGCTTCCTCTCCTTTCTGTCATGAGTAATCCTCATACTAAATATTTGTTTTACTGCACCCAAATCCTTCAAAAAAAAGGAATCACTAAGTTGTTTCTTGAGTATATGACTATGTTGTATGTTCTTTCCTACATCTAACATGTCATCCACATACAAACATAATATAAGAAAATAACCATCATCAAAATGATTGATGTACATACAATGGTCATAATTACACCTTTGATATTCTTGTTCCAACATAAAATAATCAAATTTCTTATACCATTGTTATGGAGATTGTTTCAATCCATACAAGATCTTCTTTAGTCTACATTCAAAATTCTCCTTCCCTTTGACCTCATATACCTGTGGCTACTTCATATATAACTCTTCATCCAAATCACCATGGAAATAATTAGTTTTCACATATAACTATTCTAAATGCAAATCCTCAATTACAACTAAACCAAGAATAATACTAATAAAAGTCATGTTTATGATAGGATAGAAAATATCATTAAAATAAATACCTAATTTTTTTGCAAACCCATTCACCACCATCGTGACCCTAAACCTTTTTCTCCTTTCATCTTCTTCTTTTATTCTAAAGATTCACTTGTTTAGAAATTCACTCTTTCACTTGGTTAGCCTTACCAAATCCCATGTTTTTTCCTCCATGAGATATCTATGCTCCTCATCCATGGCTTACTCCCACTTCATCTTGACATCTACTTGTATTGGTTTCTCATAACACTATGGTTCTCCATTGTCAGTGAGTAACAAATAATTTTAACAAGATAAACATTTAGGTGATCTTCTTACCCTATAATAACTTCTTACCATAGGAGTTTGGAGTTCTTGTGTATAAGGTTCCTAAACTGATTCATTAGATACTTTTCAATCCACAATGACATCCAATACTATGTACTATTTTTTGTTCATGTTCCTATTCCTACAACTAATTCTTATACATGAATTTTTCATTAAAGACTACACCTCTAGACCAAAATATTTTTTTATTTTTAATGTTCCATAAATAGAAACCAAAGTCATCCTCACCATATCCAATAAATGTGTATTTCTTTGATTTTGCCACTAACTTGGTCCTATCCTCTTTCTTAATAAGAGAAAAATACTCACATCCAAAGACTCTATGAAAATAATAATACACATTCTTACCAAACCAAGATTGTTCAAGAATGTCTCCATCCAAAGGCATAGAAGGTTATCTATTAATCAAATAAACTATTGTGCTAATTGCTTCTGTCCAAAAATGTGAAAGTAACCCTACATATAACCTCATACTCTTAGCACATTTCATTATTGTTCTATTCATCCTTTTAGATAACCCATTCTACTATGGAGTTCTAAGAGCCATCCTTTGCCTATGGATTCCATTGTTAGAACAATAATAAAAGAAAGCATTAATACAATACTCACTTCCATTACCTGATTTTAGACATTTCAACTTGAGACCTATTTCATTATCAATCAATCCTTTCCACTTCTTAAAAGTCTCAAATACATCACATTTATTTTTAATATAATATATCCAATTTTTTTTAATTTCATCATCAATAAAAGTGACATGATAATTGGAACCACTAATAAGAGATACCTAAGCTAGTCCACATACATCTGAATGTACCAACTCTAACTTGTGTTCTTTTTTTGTGGGTCCAAATTTTAGGAACTTTACTCACTTTTATTTCTCATACATACAATCCTTACAGAAGTCTAAATCAATTTATTTTAATCCAGACAACTTATATTTTAAGATCTCCATGCCCTTATGGATCATATGACCAAGCATGCAGTGTCACATAGTTGCATTTCCATCTGTAATAACTAAATCACAAGAATCAACACTACTAGTAAAATATAAAGCACCAAATTTTTTACCTCTCAAAACTACAAGAGTACCTTTGGTAACTTTCTAAGAATTTATACTAAACATCCCTCACTACCTAATTGCTCCACTAAAACCAAATTATATCTCAACATAGGCACATATTTGACATCCTTAAGTAGCCACATGTTCCCAATCTACATTTTAACCTAAACGCAACCATTCTATACTATTTCACATAGTTCATCATCACCAAGATAAACATGTCCTAAACTCTCTTGAACATAATTAGTAAAATAATGCCTATGTGGAGTGGCATGACCCAAGACTCAAAAAAATTATCCATAGAATAAATTAAGGCATCTCGACATGATTTACCTAATGTCACATTTGCCTAATTCATTTCCTCCTTATTGGCATTATTATTCTAAAGTGACCAACAATCCTTCTTTTAGTGTCCACTATTCTCACAATGCTAACATATCATTTTGGATCTAGATCTAGATTTAGATCTACACTTTGACTTTCCATGGTTGCATTTGGTCTTTTACTTTTGACTCCCTCTAGTTTCAATAGATAAAACATTACTTGAATATGATTCACCAGTGTTGTTTCTTTGTATTTCCTCACTAATAATCACACCTAAAGCATCCTTAAAATTTAAGCTTCTCCTGGCAGGGAATGCATTATCACATCCATAACCAAGCTATTCCATGAACATAAAATTAGCAAAGTTATCAATTCATCATCAAAATTAATTTCAGCATAAGTGAGCATATTGAAAACCATATTAAAATCATTTAAATGACTAGAATTAAAACCATTCTCAGACATTTTCATATTAAAAAATGTTTTCATAAGAAATTTTTTATTTGAAGTAAAGGGTTTGTCATACAAATTTCCATGTTTATCTATGATATCCTTTGTAGTTTTCTTATCTAAAATGTTAAACGTAATAGAAGATGCAAGGCATAAACATATGGATTCTAATTCCTCCCTGTCATGTAATGACCAATCCACATCACTCATACTTATAGGTTGTTCTCCTTTCCCCTCCAAGGGGTAATGAAGCTCCTTCTAATACAAGTAATCTTTCATTTACATTTTCCACAAACTAAAATTATTACAATCAAATTTATCAACCCTAAATCTGATCTCTTCTCCCATATCTTCCACTTAAGCTAATAACCCTTCCTATGATTTACTACTTCAGCAAAAACACAACCAAAGCTCTGATACCAAATTTTAGGAATTAAAAGAATTAAAACTAGATTTAATTCACCACAAAATCACATAAATATATTTTAAATGTGTAAAAATTATATTTAATTATGCACTACATGCATCATGGAAATAATTCCTCAAATCACAATAGATGAAAGAAATAATGGAGAAAATAAAACTAGCAATAACACATAACATAGATCTACCATGGTTCAGCCAATGTGGGCTACATCTACCAAAAAAGTCCTCAATAAAATATGTAACAAAAAAGGATTAGAAATAACCTCTCACAAAGATAGAATATCTCCTTACAAATTCAAAAATGAATTCACTAAATTATTGATCCAAATCTGCCAACAATTCTATACACATGCTATGTTGCACCTACACCTACAAAATATTATATCACAAGATGTTATACCACACCCTATAAATAAAACATCTACACTTTTTATTATCTCTCAAAATCCACACCAAACCTATATAATAACAACAAATGAATAAAAACAAACCTAAGAGGAAAAACTCACCATGCTTATCCAAAATAACCATTATCTATAAGGAAATACCTCTCCTTCACCTAATCATGCTTATCCATAAGCCCACCTAAGGAGTAACTCACCATCATCATCTATCCTCCATAAAAGGCTCTAACAACTTTCAAGGAGATGACAACTAACTCCACAAAACATGGAAGTCAACATGGAATATAGAAATGTAACAACTCACTCCACAAAATAAGGAAGACAAAAATTAGAAATATCTAAAAATATTCCACTCACATGGAAGCAAAGTTCCATAGAAGGTGGAGTGGGAAAAAATGTGCTCCCCATAGTTTTTGAGCTCTCTAAGCCCCAAAATGTGCCACCATGGTTATGTGATAGCCCCAAATGGATTCACACTCAATGAAATCACATTTTGGAATTTAGTTCAACAAAACATATGGAAATAATAACCCTATTGTTGTGATGTTTTATACCATCATAATTATAAAATGTCTTTTCCTCTTTTCAATTTGATTTTTTCAAAAATAAAACCACATAAGCTAAGCCTTGACATAGTTTGTTTTATTAGAGAACCAATACGACAAAAAAAATCACTCTATTTTATTTTGCATTGTCTTACCAAGGGAGTCCTACACATGTAATGATAAAATTGTATTATATGGGAGAATAAATAGTGATAAAATTAACTATAGTTCTTGTTAATATAATCATTAAAAATTAACAAAATCAATATATAACTGTTTAATCAGAAAGTAGATTGTTAAAGATTTTATGTAATTATCATACTTTGATTCTACTTACAATATGTGATGCAATTGATGGCACTCATATTAAATTATCATATCATCCATAAAAACATCATACTCCTAAAAACTATGTAAATATGAATCATTTCTATAATGTTTTGCTACAAGGAATATGTGATGCTCAAAAACTATTTTGGAATGTATTTTTCAATGCTCTCAATGCCACTCATGATGCTGATCACTATAATTTCTCTACAATAAAAAAAGTATGCAAAAAAGATAAGTATTGGTAGTGCCAATAATTAAAATTGAAGGAAACATTATCTATCCACAAGTAGTTGGATGTTCTACATGTCCAATATGCTCATACATGTTGAATTCATTTAAAATCAATTTATCTCCGTTGCATACTTTATTTGACAAATACTTATCTAAAAGGCATCTCAAAATTGATAATGTATTTGGCTTACTCAAAATCAAATGGATATTTTTTCATGATGTCCATGTGGAGTTGGAAAAAGTGACCTAGATTATTATGGGATGCTATATACATCATTTATCATAAATAAATAATATAGATGAATCAAAGATCCATGAATATCCACATCCAAATTATTAATTTGAGATTCACAATCAAACTATCTGGAAAGATCACGTTAAGACACAAAGGTAAGTGCGCCAACTTGGGGGACAAAAAAGATACTACCCATGGACATGATTTTCAAAAATTTCAAAAATTTAAATTTCTATAGATAATTTGAGATAGCTATACTAAAAATTTGAAGATGGTTTAAAAACATGAATTGTATCATTTTGAGTCTAGTTTTAGAAAAATGTTTAAAAAAAAAAAATGGTTAAGTATAAATATGTCAAAAATATAAAATTTGAAGAGGACCTCCTATTTTTTTAATAAATCATAGTAGATAGATGGCCATGTGGCCCACCATTGTTTGAGCATCAATAAATATTGTTAAAAACCCTTTGATGAGTATTTAGATAAGATATTCTAGTGTGTTATGATTTTTTTAAATTTTTTTCATCAATATTTTTTTATTAATTTTGCAATTAAGTAGATCCTAAAAATTGACAAAAAAATGGATAGTCAGCTATGTGGCCCACCCTAACTACGTCAAACAAAAATAAAAATTGATTTTTTTTTGAATATGTATAGAATTAGGCCTAGTTTGTTACCATATAATTTGTTTTACACTTGGATCAACGAAACATAAATTAGATAAACATGAATAGGCATGTATGGGTGTGGCATGTGATGGCCTAAAAAAGGTGTTGTTAGAAATAAATATAGTTTGAACCCTTAAAATAGCCGAAAAGTTATAAAAATCATACTTTTATAAAGAGGAAAATGTGCTCTTCGTAATGGTAATAATTTTTCAAATTTTGATGTTTAAATCCATAGCATATTGGCAATTGAAGTTGAAATTTGTTAGTTTTTCCTAAAACACTTGGGCCCAATTCTAGATGCACAGTCCCAAGACTTTGGCTCAAAAATACAATCCATTTCTAACTTTAAAGGCTCGATTTTCAATTTAAAATAAAATAATGCATACGCATTATATGATGTGTATGCATTATATAATATATTATATAACATGTATGCATTATATAACGCATATGAATTACTTTGTTATAAGTCCAAAACCAACTCCATGAGCATTTTGGTGTTGCACGTGAAGCCAAATTTGTCCAAAATCTTATATAATATATTATATAACATGTATTTTTTACTTTTTTATAAGTCCAAAACCAACTCCATGAGCATTTGAGAGTTGCACATGAAGCCAACATTGTCCATAGGATTATATTTACTACTCCAAATGTTAAGTACAAGTTTATAATTATTTTCTTATACTTTAAATTTATTTTAATAAATATAAGAAATTAGGGTCACTCAACATATAATAGAGTTAGTCTCATAGTTTCATGACTTACGATGTGGAAAATAGTTATTTAAAACTCAAACATATCAGTACTTAGGCATTTTTAGGCTAAATATTAAACCTATATATTTTAGGACATAAATTTTGTAATTGATATCCATTTTTGGTAAACATATTCTCATTTATTAGGTTTTTGTGCCTTCTGGATTGATCCTAGCATTTCTAAGAGTCTTAGGGTTGTCAAAATTGATGTTTTTAAACTACTCACTTTGATATTGATGAAAAATGGTGTTATTGGGGTAGCATAGGTCACATTGATGACCTACACACATCAAACAACTACTTTACATATTAATTTCATTTGATCATCACCCCTCCCTCATCCTTGATCACTTCTTACTCATCCCTCAATACCCCTAATCACTCTCTCATCAATCATAATTATCCCTAATCACTCCCTCATTGACCCTCACTATCTTTAGCCATCTCTAATCACTCCTCCATTGATTATTACTATCCCTCATCATTCCTAATCAATCCCTTCCCATCCTTAATAGTCCCTAATCACTCTTTCCTCATCTCTATTCACTCCCTCCTCATCTCTCCTCATCCCTAATCACTCTTTCATTGACCTTATTTGTCTCTCATAATCTCTAATTACTTAGGCTTATCATCCCTAAACACTCCATTGATTATGACCATCCTTCATAATTCCTAATCACTCACTTCTCATCCCTTATAATAACTAATCAATATTTCTTTATCGCTCATCATCACTAATCACTCCCTCATTGACCCTCACCATCCCTTACCATCCCTAATCACTCCCTCATCAAATGGCATAAGTATATACTATAAATATATCTTTTATTCCAATCATATGTTGTTTAATCCATTATAATAGAAATTAACTCTTTTTTAGGACTTGTGTTGTCAATACCCATTTATGATAGTCAATTTTATTACTCAATGAATTGGATAATCTTCAAAACTTATAGTCAAGTAACATAAGTATTAAAAAAATAGAGTCTAAATTTTAGTTCATCAAATTATCTTTTTTGTACAACTAACTAAATGAAAGTTTATTCAATTCCACCTTTGGTAGTTTGGTTCAAAAGATAAAAATTAAACACAAATCTCTTATATAATTTTCTAATTTTGATAAGATTTGATTCAGATGTAAAGTTATTTAGTGTTTCCCATTCTTATATAACTTGAATCTTGGTTAGTTTCACACATGCACTCCTTGTGTGTGTAATGTATCCCAAATATTTTATCTCTTGGATGAAAAATGAACATTTATTCATGTTATCACAAAAATAAGTTTTTAGAAAATGTGAAACACTAGTTCAACATGGTGTAGATGTTCATCCCATGTTTTCTAAAGATTAAGATGTCATCAAGTTATATTAAGAAAACTGCATAGGTAAAGTTCCTGAGGATGTTGTTTAACATCTTGAAATGAATGAAATCATTATATGAGTTAACCTAAAAGGCATAGTCAACTAGTCAATCAATCCTTATTTTATTTTTAAGATTATATTACAAATGTCTGAAGGTTTAACATGAATACGATAATACCCAAACTTAAGATCAATTTTGGAAAAGACTTCTAAACAAAGGATATGGAATAAAAATTCATTAATATTTAAATGAGGATAATAGTTCTTTATGTTAATCTTGTTAATATTTTTTTAACTGATTGCCAACTTTGGGATAAACACAATTGTGTTTTTGGAAGGAAATGATTTGGGCATGATGTGTCCATTATCAATGATTTCATGGATCTACCACTTGATATATTCATTCTATAAAAATGATATGTTGTATAAAGAGGTTTGAGGTAGAGGTAGTTAATGGATCAAATAAATAGTATTGTTTAGTGTATAGTATGTAGGAACTTATTTAGGTGACTGAAAGATATCCTTGTATTCATCTAGCTTATGGTTCAATTATTTTGTCTTTGTTATTTTTTGATAAACCACACTATGATATGGTGATATAAGGATGTCATTAAATATTTATTTGTTACCATTAATAGTATACTTCTTACTATAACTAAAAATATTCTTTCACTTCTTGGTATTAATGACTGAAAGCATAAGAACTAACTATGATATATGGTATTTCAGATCTAAACAATCTATCAAAAAATTTCAAGGATTTACTTCATAGACTACATGTCAATGGTAAATACATGGTTGACCACATGTAAAACATCACACACCTATAATGGTGAGATGTCAAAAAATATTGCATCTTTAAAAAGTTTGATTTTATACACCAAGTGACACTACTAGGTGATCCATTTCTCAAGGCCTACCCTAGACCATATACTAACGTATGGTTTTGGATGATGTATAAATTTTAATTTCAATTTTTGAAAATATGATTTAGGTGAAATTAAATTCTTCTAACTTCCATTAGAAATGGTGAAGTGTATTGTCTCACCATTGATCTACATTTGTTAACCAAATAATATTTTTAATTCATATAATTTTTTGTTTGGGGAAGTAGAAATATTTTTTGTACCAACCATATCATTGGGTTCATAATCTCTTATCTACTTAACTTTTTATATCACTAGATAAATTCTACCCACTTATTGAGATGTGCAAGTAGAGAGCTCATAATATGACACTCTTCATTGGATTGAATATTGAAGTTATGAATTAAGCGCCACATTCTAATCTTGGAATACTTATTATAATCATTTGAAAATTATTTTCCACTCTGTAGTATGATGACTCAATCAATATACATACAAATAGAAGGCCTTAAATGTAATTATTTGGATAATAAAATATCTTCATATGAAAATCAATTGATTAGTTTTAGAAAATCACATAGCTTGGTGATCTTGATGTATTTACTACCCATTTTTGGTGCTATGGTGGTTTTACTTGCTTCTCTTTTTCTGGTATATTTTCAATTATGAATTACATCATTTGTAATAGGCCCATACTTTTTCATAGGGGTTAAATATTTGTGCTTTAAATTTACCTCCACATCATTTTGATCACTATGTCTTATATTTTATGATAGCACTCAAATATCCACTTGTATCTCCTAACATTTTTAAAATCCAAAAAAATAACACCAAGGCATTTCCTGGAGTCATTAAGGATGAAGAGGAATTGAGTAGAGATGATGAGGGAGTCAATAGGGATGATGAGGGATGTTGAGGGTCAATGAGGGAGTGATTATGGAAGATTAGGGAGAGATTAGGGATGATGAGTGATGGTGAGCATTAATGAGGAAGTGATTAGGGGAGATGAGGGATGAGGAATGAGTGATTAGAGATGATGAGGTATGATTAATCAATAATTAGGGATGATGAGGTGATGTAGGAATAAAACTACCCAATATAAATAGTGATCTAGTTTACATGTTGTGAGTCTTTAGAAGGTGGTCAAGGTCATAAGAAGTCCATAGGAGTCTTTCTAAGTTTCTAGTTTTATGTCAATTTTGATTTAGAGTTGTATTGGACTTTCCTACCAAATCTTTCATTTGAGTTTTTGAACTTTCATATGTACTTTAATCTTGTTTCAAAAAGTCCAACATTGAATTTGGTGTGGTTAGAATTTAGCAAGGATTTTAGGATGTTACAACACATATACCTAAACTCATATTTGATAAATATAATAGCAGTTGAGTTAGCTAAAGACACTCTCAACATACAAAAGAAGTGAGAATTCAATTGATGGTTGTTTGGTAATAAGAGTCTTATTCATATCTTATTTTATACACAGAGTCAGATTCAAGAGAGTTAGATGGGGTAGGATTTGAAAGGATGAATGTAAATAACCCAAAACAAATGAATAAAGACAAGTTTTGATTATTTATAGACAAAAAATCAAACAAACCTTGTATCTTTTTTAATATGTGCAAAGATAGTTGACAGTGTGCATGATCATGAAACATGATTAGTAACAGGTTATTTGTGATATTTGTGTGAGTGGTAATTTGAAAATACCTTTTCTTTGATGATGATTATAAAATTTGTCATTTGAGTTTCAAATATTTTGAATATTTAAATTACAAACTATATACCTTGTGCTTTTACAAACTGTGGCTTGAAGTTTGAGTGAAATTCAGTGTCTTGATGAAGAGGAGATTCTATTTGGTGAGATTTTAAAATATATGAGTAATTAATAGATTAACATAACAATTCATTAATATTATTTAAACATTATATGTTTTTATTCTACTAAGGACATTCTATGTTGAAAAACATAACCCTATCTTCGATGAGTAAAAGTTATGAGTATACATCTATGTGAAAAGGTATATACATGTATTGGAGTGAAAATTTAAATTTATATGTTGGTAAGTTAACTATCATATGATCATGAAGTATTATATTATTTCAAGTATATTTCATATATTTGGGTGAGCAAAAATAAAACTGACACAATCCTACAATTACCAAGAAACTTAACATAATCAAAGTGGTATCTCATGGAAATTGGCAAATTGAGTGTTATAGATGGAAGGCATTGATTTTTAAAAGTGTGTAAATATTGTGCATAGGATTTTAAAACCTCATGAGGATTTATAACATTTTAAATAATGAATTATAAAAAATAACCTCTTCTCAGATTACTACAAACCTACGACTGAGTACACAATCTATTCAAATTTGGTTAAGTCAATTACTGGAGATTAAAAAGAGAAATATAAAACTTAGAAAATGTGTATAGGGTCAAATAAAACCTAATCTAATAGTCAAATTTATTGTAAATTCCTTTGGAAGATTGAAATCTCACTTTTACCCTTCTGAGGTCTGTGAAACCAGTCCAAACATTGTATTAGGGTTTCTACTTTCAAAGTGAGTTTATAGGAGTTGTAACTATGAATAATTCATGAAATTCGGTGAAAAGTTTGAGTTCAACATGAAAAAATATAATATAATTTTTTTAAGTTGTGTAAGTATGGTTAAGTATAGATGAGGGAGGACTGTGTGGTAGACAAGGTAGAAAGAAACCTAAAGACCTATTCTGAGATTAGAAAGACACAAAATAAGTTATAAAATAGTTGAACCAAAGCCTATAAATTTTTGGATAAATGGGATATATTACAAGGTATCCATAAATGAGGTTGATTTGATGATTTGAGTTTGCACAAGAAGAAACTAAGACATAATAAGAGGTGGTGTATGATATGAGGATTATGTTGAGAAGTTAAGTAGGGTTGAGAAGAAGTCAGAGAGAACTCAGAGGAGATGAAGGAAGTTTATCAAAGCCCTATGAAATCCTAAGGAACCAAAAATAAGATTTGATCTAAGTTGTTATAAAACATAAAGACTAGTAAAGGGGATAGTCTCAAAGTAAGAGAGATTGAATGCATTGAGTAAGGAGAATAGAATGAAGAGTTTAGTGAGACCATCCAAAAAATGGTGGAGAATAAATGAAATGAATAAAATGTAGATGTGAATTTTAAATGTGTGCAGGGTCCAAAGATAGAGATCAAGCAAGAAAAGACAAAGTGAAATCTATGGGGATATTACCAAAGAGCTTGGACAAGTAGAGTATGCAATAAGGCTCTACATCATGAGGGATGGTGAGAGGAATAAGGGAGTAATTATAAATTATAAGGAATGGTGAGGGTTAATAAGAGAGTGATTATAGATAATGAGGGATGAGGAGGGAGTGATTATGGATGATTAAGAAATGATTAGGGATGGTAAACGCTAATGAGTGAGTGATTAGGGATGATGAGGGATGGTGAGATCCAATGAGGGAGTGATTAGGGATGATGAGGGAGTGATTAAAGATGATGAAGGATGGTGAGGGTCAATTATGTAGTGAATGGGGATAATGAATGAGTTATTAGGGATGATGAGGTGTAGTGAGGGTCAATGAGGGAGTAATCAACGATCATGATAGAGTGATTAGAGATGACTAGGGATAATGAGGGTCAATAAGGGAGTGATTATGGGTAATAAATAATGATGAGAGAGTGATTAGGGATAATGAAGCAAGAGTAGGAAGTGATCAAGGATGAAAGAAGGATGATGAACAAGTGAAATTAACACAAAGTGGTTATTTGATGTTTGTATGTCATCAATGTGACCTATTCTAACCAAATCACACCACTTTGCATCAATTTCAAAGTGAGAGGTTTGAAAACATCAATTTTGACAAACACAAGACTCTTAAAAATGAAAGGAATCAATTCGAAAGGCACAAAAATATAAAAAATGACTAATGTTTACCAAACATGGATATCAATTAAAAAAATTATTTCCTAAAATCCTCAATTTTAATACTTAGACCCTGAAAACTCTTAAGTACTAACCTTTTGGATTTTTGAAAACTATTTTCCACATGGTGAGGCATGCAACTGTGAGACCAATTCTATCAGATGCTGAGTGATCCTAATTTTTTATATTTACTAAAATAAATTTAAAGAATAAGTTTATATTTATATTGTTAAATTTAAATGTAAACAATATAAATGTAAACTTATAATTTAAATTTAAATTTGTAATTATAAGCTTATGGATAAATTTGGCTTCACGTGCAACTCCCAAATGCTCATGGATTTGGTTTTGGATTTATAATAAAACAATGCGTATGTGTTGTATAGTACACTATATAATGCGTACATTATATATAATGTGTAGACATTATTTGGATTTAAAATAATGCGTACACATTATTTTTTTCTCAATAACACTATGCATTATGGCTTGATAATTTTTGAGCCATAATTTTAATAACATGATATTTTTAATTAAATAACGTGATCACATTAATTAAATAATGTGATCGCATTAATTAAATAACATAATCACATTATTTAATAATGAAATTACATTAATTAAATAATGTGATTATGTTAATTAGATAACGTGATCACATTATTTAATAACGCGATCACGTTACTTAAAATATACATGTAATTTTCCCCCAACTCCGTGCACATACCCACAAAGAGATTTCATGTTTCATGAATGGAAAAGACAACATAATGCTAGTTTGGAGATCTAGATTTGTATTTGTTTCCATGAAATACAAATTATTTTAGCTTTAATTTATATTATGTACAAATTTGTTTTTTATGATAAGTAAAATATTAGGATTTCCTAGGAAAAAATCTTTTCAATTTGGTGTTTCACTTCCAATATTTTTTCCATCCGCTTGTTCTCTTGATCCATTTTTTATGCTCAAGTTGTACTCATCCTTGTTTGATTTATTTCATTTTTAAAGTGAAATCCAATTAAAAATTTACATTATCTCTCCAAAATCTTCACGAGAAGTTTCTTTTCTTTTTGTATGCTTACTTTCAATTCCAATCTTGTTCAAATGGGCTTCTACATTTGTTGTTTTTTATTCAATAATTATAGATGGAATTTGTTTAGGGGATTTCTATTTCATGGCATTTTTTGGTGTATTGTAAGTATTGACACATCCATTTCTATTAAAAACATTCATAAGATCAATCACCTTAGGAGTTCTCCCTTTAATGTGATCTATATATTTATAGAAACTCCATGAAGATGGTTCTCCCCTTGTAGTATTCTCCGTTTTTTCTCTTTATTGAATACCTTTTTTAATCTATTCCTCTTTTACTTACATTGAATACCCATAAAAGATGTTCCACATTGTATATTTACATCTTCTTCCACTTTATCTCAATGTTTATTACTAAGATTTCCTTGGTTTAAATCAGTATATACTTCTTCAAAATTTTGAATCAAAGCTTGCATAATTATTTTTTACCAAAGCTCCTCTTTGTGTTCTTTGGTTGTATCTTTATTTAATCCATGGCAAGTTCTGATCAAATAATTTCTGGGATAATGTGACAATATGTGGAATGTGGAAAATATATATAAGGAGATTAAAATTATCACTCTTTATATTATAATTTATTGTTATTGATGTAGATGTGGCATTTTTTGGCCAATAATACCACATTTGCACCTGTAATATTTACAAATAATTTTATTAAATTGCTTTCAATATATTCTAATATATTAATTATCCCAATATATTTTAATATATTTCTATTGCCACTTAAGATATTTTATTATATCTTATATTCCCACACACACACACACACACACACACACACACACACACACACACACACATATCCCATTTTGTGATAATATGTATCACTCTTGAGTTGCATGGTTATTTCTAGCCACATGTATATTGTCCAAAGATCGGTGAAATCTATTGTTTGCATGAAGTTTTAACCACTAAACAATAGGTACCAAACAAGTAATCTTGGCATCAAAGAATTATGGTTGGTAGCCACATGGGCAACATGTGGTGAAGCCTATTTTGTTTTTCTTCAATCACTAAAATAAAATTGACATTGAACCTTACGCTATCTTGGTGCCAATTGACTATTGACCATATGGTATGGAATCTCCATGTAAGACATCAACCAAATAAAGGTAACACATTTAGAAACAATGCATTGAGCATGTTTTGGTGCTAACCCAATGCTATCCTCCACACCAAGATCCATGCATCGACTGCCAGCTAGATAAGATGATAGAGAACATGCATTAAACTCATCATTTTTGAGCACTATTCTTAATATGCAAAAGATGTTGGAGAGAAAAAAGAAACCATACAGGTAACATAGGTTGGAGAATTAGTGCCAGCCAATGTAAAGGCATTGGAGAATAAAAATAAGACATCTAACATGGGGACATTGAAATAAATCAGTTAATATGGGGAAAACATCCATGTCTAGCTAATGCCAAGGATGGAAGAATTAAGAAATAAAAACTAGTAGGTTTTTGTTTTATGGGGCAGTGTGATTTTGCACAGAGCATAGAAAATTAAAGAATTAATATAGGCAAAGGATAATCAGGTTTATACTAGAAGTAAGGATATCTATTAAACTGAGGAAGTATATTTTAGTATCACAAATATATTATATGGCATGAAAGTATTTTTATTATTATTAAAGAATTTTAATAGATCAAAACACTCATAGAGTGGACCCAGGGATGTAGCCATTTGATGAACTTCGTAAATAAATTTTCCATGTATTTATTATTTGTTCTCTATTATCTAAATAAATTATAATGTAAAGTTTTATAACTTAAATTTTTGGATCAATTTCATATCAGAGCCTATGATCAAGGACATATAACATTGTCTGGTAATTGTAATATAGTCTTGTATGTTAACAAAGTATAAATCAAGACGTGGCGAAGGAGAAATTGTAGAGTTTGATCATAAAATTGGTGCAAGACTTGTAAGCCAACAATCAAGTATGGGAGTAGATATGTCTAAGGTAGAATTCCAATGTGCTTTTCTTAGCATGAAAAACATGGTTGAAGAAATGTATGAGGAATGTAGGAATGAAAAAGAAAAGGAAGATAAAACTAAAAGAGAATAAATTCTTCTTTAACCTTCTAAGAAAAGATCCTCTTCTGTAGATGGTAAAACTATTCCACATTTGAAACTAGATGTTAAATTTGATTTTCTAATTTATAATAGTAATCTAAGTGCATATAAATTGGTTAAATGGGTCAAGCAAATTTAGATATATTGGAAGATTCAAAATATTTATAGTGAAGAAGCCAAAATTTAGTTGGATACTCTCCGTATGAGTGATACATCACTCATTTGATGAGAGAGTAAGATTCAAGAGGATCTCAAGCAACATGGTAAGGTGATTTTATCCTGAAATTATTTTATTTATGAGCTGAGAAAACAATTTTATCCTTTAGGTTATATGGCACAAGCTACTATGGATTGGGAAACTTTAAGACAGAATGAAGGTCATAGTGTGCAAGATTATACTCAAGAGTTTAGAAAGAAGGAATTAATGTTAGGCATTCCTCTTTATAGTCCATAAACATTGCTAAAGTATATTAGATGTTTGCATAGCTATTTGAGACATACTATTCTCATGTTTAGTCCTTTTAACCTTGATGAAGTCTATGTGCAAGCTACCCATATGGAAGCAAGGGGTAAGATGACCAAGGAAGGCTATGGAAAGAAGTCTCATAAGGAATTTGAAAGTAAAGACAAAGTTAAAAGAAAGGGTAAGAGTAAGTATACTACCACTATTAATAAAGAGGAAGGAAAACATTTCTATAATCATTGTAAGAAGAATCATGATGAGGCTAAGTGTTGGAAACTCCATTCAGAACTCAAACCAAAATGATTTTGGAATAAAAAAGAAAAGAAGGATAATGTTGTGATTTAATAAGACCTAGGATCAAATTTTTGTGATGAAAAAAAGGTGACTACCATGAGTCTTCAAGGTTTAACTTATTACTCATTTAACACTAAACCTTATGTTATTGCTTCTTCTTCTAAATCTAAACATGTCGAAAAAAAAGGGAATGAGCTTTTCCATATAGAATTTATATCTAAGCATACTAAAATGGACACTCTTTTTGACAGTGGATCACAATCTAATCTTATTTTTGAAGAGGTTGTTAAAAATTTAGGACTCAAAACTAAACTACATCTAAAACCATATCCTTTAGGATGGGTGTGTGATGATGCAAAATTGAAGGTCACAAAAACATGCACCTTGAGGTTTGTTATTAGTTCTAAATTCATTGATGAAGTAGATTTAGATGTGGTTCCTTTGGATATTTGTGGAATTGTTTTAGGTAGCACATACTTATATGATAGAAAGGCAATCTTTTATAGAGAAGAGAACAAATATGTGCTTGTAAATGATAATATTGAATACATAGTAAGAGCTCATCATGTCAAATCTAATTTGACTCTTGTTTCTGCAAGGCAAATGAAAAGACTTGTGAACTCAAGTAAGATTTTTGTTCTCATGATTGTAAAAGACAAGGATAATGAAAAATCCAGGGCCTTAGAGGATTGTGATCCTAAAAAATAATTTGAGATAGAAAAGATTATTTCTAACTAAAATGGTGTTTTAAGGACCCACAAGGTTTACCTCCTAATTTGGAAATTCAACATGAGATTCAACTGTAGTAGGATACCTCTCTTCCTAACATTAGAATGTATAGGTTGTTATTAGGAGAGAATGAATAAATAAAGAAACAAGTGATGGAGTTACTTGAGAAAGGAGTCATTCAATCAAGTACCTCTCCATGTAGTTTGTCTATTGCCTTGGTACCAAAAAAAGATGGTACATGAAAGATGTGTGTGGACTTTAGAGACTTGAATAAAATCACAGTTAAAAACCACTACCCTCTCCCTCATTTTGATGATTTGTTAGATTAGTTGACAAATGCAAAGTATTTTACTAAGTTATATTTGAGAAGTGGTTATCACCAAGTAAGAATAAGTGATGGTGATAGTTGGAAAAATGCTTTTAAAACTAAGCAAGGTCTTTTTGAGTGGCTTGCTATGCCTTTTGGGCTTTGTAATGCACCTATCACATTTTTGTGGGTTATGAATGATGTGTTAAGACCATTTTTGGATGATTTATTTATTGTGTACTTAGATGATATTTTAATCTTTAATAACACATGGGAAGATCGTCTTAAACACATCAAATTTTTTTTATATAATTTGCAAAAGGAGAAACTATTTTAAAGATGTCAAAATGTGAATTTGCAAAAATATCTTTGGTTTACTTATGATATGTTGTAGCGAATGGTTCACTAAAAATAGACCCTACAAAAGTTTCATCCATAGTAAATTGGCCATGGCCTAATAATGTAATAAAAGTTATATGTCTAGAGAAGAAGAATACATCAAATCATACTTTTTTCCTATGAATTCTTGAAATAGAAGACATAGGACTGTATGACATCAAGTGGTGCCCTGGTATAATAAACATAAGAATAAAAAATAGAGCATTAAAAAGTTTAGCCTTGAAGTACATAGTCGGTATTGATAATAAAGGTCCATATTCAACATCTAAATTTCAAAAGTAAAATTGAATATGTGTCTTCAGTTTAAATAATACTATGTAGGTTGAAATGGCTCAAACTTGTAGGAGTATACCTTAACCAAGGTAAATGAATGAGTAACATAGAATATAGATACGAATGTTTTGATTGAGTATATAAATATATCCTCTAACTATAAATGAACATTCTACTAATATTTATAGATTGAACACTTGTTGGTATGGATGTGTTATGACAATCTCAGTTCCAAGACCCAAAAACTTAAGTATTATGAATTAGGCGGGTTATTATAACTACCATGTGTCATTATATATCTTATTTGTATATAAGAAGAATTCTTTGATAACCCATATAGGGTATGGTGTAATACCCACATAAATATTTATTGGGACTGGGCACAATTATAAGGACAATATGAATATCCGTAAGACTAATATGATGTCAAAAACCTTAAGCACTAGTTAGAAAATTAGTAACAGACTTGATGGTTTATGCTACCATGTTTTGTATGACTTAACTTGATATGTTTTATAAGTTAATTTTTTAGAGATTTTTGGATTGGTAAATATGAAAATTGTGAGATTTTAGTAATCAATAGATAAGGGGATTGTTACATAGATGTTTGAATAATCTAACTATATGGATATGTTTGGTTATAAGTAAAGTATGAGTGTTATGATTTCTTGACATAGAGCATATAGTTAATGGATGTTGGATTTACGAGTTAGTTTATAATTATGAATCATAAAATACTGTATGATACAGAAATAAGTGACTATATGTAAAATAGGGTAGAGGAGACCTAATTAGGTCTAAACAGGGTTTGGAAAAGGTGTCTAGGAGTTGAGTAGAGCTAGGAAAGTTCATGGATAAGAGTATTGCAATAGAGGGTGTCTCTAAATAACTTTATTTTCTCAAAACCAAATTTTTCCTATCCGTAGAAGGATAAAAGGTTAAAAAAAGGCTACTAGAGAGCTTGTTAAAGAAAAAAAGCAGTGTATGTTGAAAAGGTTGTCTCGAGGAGTCTTCTAGATGGGACAAAAGTTATAAAAAAGAATTGAATAATCATAATAATGGCCATAACTATTAGGGTTTAACAACATTATTAATTATTTTTTATGTAGGTTTAATTATTTTAAACCTATTATACTATGTTAGTTGGTTTTTAATTATCGAGAACTATATCCCCATAAGGTTTGTTTTATCCATATGTATTATTGGGTAAGTCCTTCCTATTTTCTAGGAAGTAGTTGTGCTATCTTACTGGCTATATAATAGCCAATTTGTATTGTATCATATATATGAAAACATAATATTATTTTTTTGTTTTATTTATTTCTTTATATTTGGTTTTTCATGATTTAATAGCTCTCAGATTTGCCAACAATCTGGTATCAGAGCATAGGAATTGCTTTTTGATAATCTATCAACTGGCTTTTCCATTATGTTATTGCCCTAAGTAATGATATTTTATCATCTCCCATGTTTCATCTATCTCAGTTATTTCAAAAATCTCTCACCTGCATCAAATTAGACTTCCTACATTCTGAAGGCTCGTCGCAGCTAGACAGTGACATCTATTATCTTCAGTTTTTGTTTCTTAGCCTACTGGCTAAATCAACATGTAATTCATTTGAAAATAGCTACCTCATCTCAGCTATCAGATCAAATCTATGTTGGATATTAGTGTCAATATTGGTATCTTCAACCTGCTCAACACCAATGTCTTCTATTTCACTTGCATCATCATGTGCATGTCTGGTCAGTTTTGCACCTTGTCTCTTTCTCTTCAACTCGGCATCCAAAATATAGATCCTTGAAAGTGGGTCCTAGTAGTCATCATCAATCACATTCTGAGAGATTAGGTTGTGCACAAGATTTAATAGATACAACTTGAGCTAAAATAATGTGTTCAATAATCTCGTTCGTCCAAACTAGGCATGCATTTCACATCTGGTTTCATACATGGTCTAGCTACCCACTTTGTAGGATTGATGTCTCTAGACTGAATTATGTTTTTGGTCAACACAAGTATCCTCTGATCTATTTGTGTCTTTTATACATCTACTCAGTCGACGTATTTAGGTAGATCTTTTTAGTTTTGTAGTGTAGAGGTTTTTTTAATGTATGTTTTAAGTCGATAGTTAAGATTTTTGTCAATAGACTATATTGTTTATAGTTTATAGATTAATGCTATTTTTAGAGTCAGTTATTAAAGTTATTTGTTTTTTTTAAGGTAGTTTAGATATATCTAATAGATCACTCGAGTGTCTTTAATTATAAAATCCAATAGTCTTAAAAGTGTCAAAATCAAGAGTTTTATTTTTATGTTATAAGTCTAAAGTTAAATTGTCCAAAATCTAGTGTGTTAACATAATTTATATTGGTCAAGTCTATTATAAGTTATTTTAGTCATTAGACATTTAGTCATGAAAATATTAATAAGTCAAGAGTTAATTTGTGTGTTGAGTCTTTGTCTCAAAAATTTTAATGTCAAAAATCAAAATTGTACATGGATGTATTATTGGGGTAACCGATGTTCATTTTACAAAAGATATGTCAAGCGTGTGGGGGGAGAGGAATTCCCTTCACTAATCTAGATATTTGAGCTAATCACTGGAGGTTAGAGGATACATGGAGGCTGGAGTACATTTGGTGTCCTTTCATGAGTCGCCTATGACAAAGTTGCATCATTGCTATGGTGGAATTTTTTGGTATTTTTTTCTCTTTTTTTTAGTGTAGTGTGCTCTGCACCAAATTGAATATGCTGATGATGATCACTAGTGGTAGTTGACTATGAACCAAATGTGAGAACCAATTTTAAAGAAAGAGGATTGAGGAAAGTGGATATGATAGTTACATGAAGGTGATGAAGGGACATAGTATAAATGCAGGAAATGTGACTTCAAGAAGGAAAGGAGGTTTGGAGTCTCAAGAAAGGTTTGCACCACCTAGTAGAGACAAGTTTGTTAAGAGATCAAAGAAAGACAAAGTTTGAAGATAGAAGTTAAAAGACAATCATGGCAAGTCAGGGCTAAGTAATATGCAGAGGTGAAGTATATGTGATTATGTTTTCATCCATAATATATAAATTTGTGAGAGACATATGCATCATATATGTCAAATAGGATAAATTACTTATTGAGATTTTGACATATTGCAAAAACAAAATTTATCTCTCTTTTAAATCCTCCAAAAATTGGTCTCATAGGATCAAATATTTCACATCTTTAGATCATTCATTATAAAAATTACCAACACTTCAAATAGGAGCCAAAACGAAGTCTAGATGCTAAATATATGACAAAAACAAGAAATTTAAAATTTGACTTTACATTCTGACACATTTTAAAGGTTAAAATAAATTCACATAGCTCTTAAGTCATGATTCTTTTAAATCTCAACTTGTATTTTATGAAAATTCTACTGAGTTTTAGGCCTTAAAACATTAGACAAAGATAATAAATGAAATGAGAAAAACACATGGAAACCAAAAATATTTAGAATTTTGAAACTTTAACTTTACACGAGGTAGATAAATGTGCTTTAGATGCCCACGAGTATGACATACTGATGCCAAATTTTTGGAATTCTATTTTAATTTTAAACAAAATCAATGAAGTTTGGGATATTAACTTTTAGACAAAGATGACATTTACAATAAGAGTTTTTAAATAATTCAAATGGGATGTAAAAATAGGTTTAGATGTGCAAGATAAGATAAAATAGAATAATTTCACTTGTGACACACTCAAGGTGTGAATGTTACTTCATTTATACATTTGGATTTTACATAAAATATATGAAGTTTGGGCCTATTATTTTATATATGAAGATTATCATTGGGATTATAGATTATAAATGCTTCAAACATGGGTAAAAATGGAGTAAATATGTGAAATAGATGATAGATCAGAAGATTTTCACCTATTTGCACTTGAGGTGTGAATGGTACCTGATTTCTCTATTTGGATTTTACATTAAATATATGTAGTTTATGAATTTAAGAGTTCAGACAAAGATGAACCTTGAGATGATATTTTTTCAACACTTTAAATGAAATATAAAATAATGTCTAGATGTGAGAGATAGGACAATATTTAAGATTCATACTCACTACACACTTGAGGTGAAAATGACCCCTAATTTTTATGTTTATATTTACATAAAATTTATTAAAATTTAGACTCCTAGACTTTAAAAAAGATAACCCTTGAGATAATATATTTCTAATTCTTCAAGAGAGATACAAAATAGAGTCCATGTGTGAAATCTATGATAAAACAAAAGATTTTCACCCACCATGCACTTGAGGTATGAATGACACCTAATTTATCCATCTAGATTTTACACAAAAAATTAAGTTTTTAGATTATGTGACTTTAAAAAAATATTATATATTTCTAAGACTTCAAACTAGATCCAAAATGGAGTTTGGATGTGAAAGATATGACAAAGTGGAAGAATCCTACCTGTGGTGCACTCGAGTTAGTGTTAGTACCATGCTAAAGTTTATATTTTTCCAAAACAATAATTTATCAAGTGAAATATGTAGAATACCTTGAAATAATCACTTTTTGTAAAATGAATCTAATATTTTATGACTTATAAGACCTCAAAAGTATAAGGGGGAGAGTTTAACCATACGTGTTTATGATTCCCTACTAACCTAATGCCAAAATTCTAGTTTCTTCATGTGAATTCCAAAATTTTAAAAATATTATAAGTTAAAATTTTAGGTATAACATCTTATAATAACTATTTTTAAAAAATAAATTTTAAAATATTGATGAAAATTATTTTGATATTACAATAAATTCAAAATATATTTCTAACTTTTATTATGAAACCATGATCATTAATAATTTTATTAAAGGTTATATACATTGAAATATTTTTATATCTTCACATGCTAGCCACCTTATAATTTTACAAAATGCATTTGAAATGAATTTTCCATTGAAAAAATTCAAACTATATATTTCATGATGATTCTTATGTCTTTAGATTTCTATACATGTTAAAATTCCCAATCTTTAAGGTAAAGATCAAATCTATCATTGTTATGAAATTAAAAAATACCGTTTAACTAGATAAAGACATTTTTAGTACCACATTCGTAAATCCATGTACTAGGATGCAAATATAAATGTAATCGGCATATAATCACCTTTCCTCAAAACATTAATGTAGTTTCTAAATAACTTCCATGATGAAGTTACTAGATAGATATTGTATTTGTTAAAAGACACGTGCAATCATTGAAATAAAATTTGGATCATGATACATAATATAAAGATGTGATAATTGATGAACATGCACTCACATCCTTACCTTATTATTGTAGGCATGTCTTATCTAGGAATTACCATTTATATATTGACATTCCATAAATTTTGGAGATAACAAGATCAATTGGTGAATATGAAAATAATTTTATTAGGAAATAAAATCATCAATAACCATTCATGATAGCTACATTTCCTCGTACAAGTGCAAAAATGGAATAAATGAAAAGTTATTTTCATTCTATCAATAAGGTAGCTTCATATGTTATGGCTTAGTATAAAATTTCTTTGTTAGATGACAATGAATATATTATAGAAGGAATATTTGTTATGGCATTTTATAATCTATTTATTGTAGTACAATGTATGCCAAAGTATACACATATTAAGTATGTTTAAGTGAATGAGCATGCACTTAATTTTTTGTCTTGTTATGAAAATATATTTGGTAGTCAATCAAGATTTAGATATATCTTATGAATACGTTATGATGAACCATTATATACAAATAAATACTTTTGTTTATGTTAAGACACATATTATTAATTATAATTTTCTAGATGTAGACCTTATTTAACATCTACATGACATTCCCAATGATTTTTTTTTGATCAACTTATTCATTTCAGATCTAACATGTGGGGAACAAGATCCTACTAGATAAAATTTAGAGAATATTTGTTAGAAATTACCATGCAACCTATATTTCAAACTTTATTATTTACACTCAAGGTTTTAGACAAGTCAAATAATGATATTGTCTCACTATGCCAACATTTTTTTAAAAATAAATAATTTAAAAACAATTCTTAAAATATATATATATATATATATATATATATATATATATATATATATATATATATATATATATATATATATATATATATATATATATATATATATATATATATATATATATATATATATATATATATATTGGAAATATGTATATGCACTACATATTTGTATATGTAATCTAAAACACATATGTTTTATCAATATCAATGATGTAAAATCAAGATATTTTTATATGATATTGGAAATGTATATGACCTCATTATACCATAAAAAGGAAAACACTATTATGATTTGATTTTGACACAAAATGGCCTGATTTACATGAAACTATGCTTGGAGAATCACCTATAAATGCACATAAAATGATCATTGAATAACTCAAAATTTTATTCCAAACCAATGCTTTGCATCCTTATATATACATCACAAATTTATAATCCTATGTAAAGAGATATTAAAAAAATGCAAAAAAAAGACAATTAGTACAAGCACATTTTTTGTTATATTATCAAATTAGCCCATCTCATCAAATGTTACACACAAAAATATTAATAATAGGTATGAATGGAAACATAGAGGATAATCAATCTATAGTAGTTATTGTATGAGAATTATTTAAAAAAATTATTTCATATTATAATCCATAAAAAAACTTATATAGAAACCAAATGGTGTATTGATTGATCATCAATGACCCTTGTTTAATAAATACTAAGTTATTAACAAGTAATCCTATGTGGACTATGGAGATTTTTTGAGTCATGTTCATAGGCACAATAAAAGTTGTGAATAAAAATTATTGAAAATGAATTCAATACCCCTTAAGTGTCATTAAAATGCACTTGGGGAATCATATATAGAATCTTCCATGATTGATGGAAAATGATGGGTAAAATACATTCCATCACGTAAAGATGACATAGAAAAATTCTTAACTTAGATATGATTTCCATCTAGAGATAAAATATTTATTTCCATCTTGTTTTTTGTCATCAAATCATGTTGAAATATATTTCTTAGTATGCATCGAAATCATCGAATTGATCTGAAAGTTATCACGATATTCTCACAATAGTTTTAGAATGTCTAAATATACATGAATCATATTCAACAACCTTTAGGAAAATTTAAAGTTATAGTATTAATAATCATGATGTCATTGGAATCATTATCATTAACAGAGTGTTTAAGATATTGGTCTTATAACAAGCACATTAACATTAAAGATTGGAAAAATATAAAAGTAGAAATAATTGTTCATGTCTTCCCATGGTAATTTATATTTCCATAAAAATATTATGATTTAATATTATGAAGCATTTTTTTGGAGTGAGTTATTCTTATACAAATCGCATCACAATATCATTGCAAACAATGGTACCACCAACAGAGAAATTATTAAAAATTGGAAGTGAATGCAAAAACCTTACCATTCATAGCATTTTCACCACACCTACTATAAATGAAATGAGTTTGGGTAATGACCATTTATATGACATCATCCTTAACCATGATATTAACAAATTAATGAATTTAATATCTTGTCCTAGGTTCACCCTAACAATGATATGCAAAAAAATGAACTCAACATGCTTTGTCACTATGATTTTGATATCCACTGTCATTGGAATAAAAATGAAGTTTTTGTTTTCTTTATATATTTATCCCCATTACATAGAGTTAAATAAATTTATTTATGAAAGCCAACAATATTTTTCCTCAACCTATCACACCCCTTGTGATTTTATAGAAAAATAAGAACTTATAATTTACATTAATTTTCACCATATTAGTCAACAAGATATAATGCCTCCATTAAGAATGATCATCTAAGAAACAACTAATATAGGAAAATTATATCTCATTAATAGAATAAATATTGCATTGGCCTCATATGTAAGTTAAACTAATTCAAAATTATTATTTCTTACTCTTATTGGTGTTGCAACCTTTAACATTTATGCATCAACTATACATGCAAGCCTCTCTATACCTCTAAATAAATTTAAATAACTTAAAGGGAAAGCACTTGTGAAATTTTAAGAATATAGTAAGCATATAATTTATAGTTTCATTGATGAAATGAACTTCATAGGCCCTATGTTTTTATCCCATACTAATACACACTTATGTGGGTATTTCCTCATGTACGAATATCTCCAATATGGAGGGAGGTAAATTATTTTCATAGGTGACTTGGGCCATATAACTATAGTTACTTACATACCAATTTATTTAATAACACCATATGGTTCAAATATTTAGAAAATATTTGACACATTCATTTCATTAACTATATATTTTTCAATAGCAAGACTCTAACCTATGACGTGTATTTTTACAACATCTTACTCAATATTAGAAATTCTAAGCCAAAAATTTAATTATTAGTATTTTATCATGTACATAATATATACATCAGTTTATTTAGAATGAAAAATTATATTTCAGTCTGTAACGCATCTTTACACAAGAAATAGTTTGTTTAACATCCATAATAAGAAAATTTTGAAATCATAGAATGTGCCAATTGCATGTAGTAGATTAAAACATACTGGGACCAAAAAGTGTAATAATACCTAATTATGATCAATTAGAGACTAAAGTGATTTTATATAAGGGTAAAAAAGTTATGCTTATTTTTAATTTATGGGTTTAAATTGGGTTGGTCAATGGAACTCTTGGTAATGTTTAAAATAACATTTATAAAACTGGAAAATATCCCACCTATTTTATAATATTTTTAGTCATCAAAATCCTAAAATACATCGGTCTAGTACGATATATTAGTAATCTAAAAATTTAGCAATCTCCCCAATTTTTGTGGTAATTATAGTTAGCATCCCCTAAAAAAGGTTTGGGCTTTAACAATACACAAATCATAAGGCCAAACATTGAAAATCTAAAAAAATCAATATAGGTAACATTGATTGATTGGTCTAAATTTTAATGATATATCTTGAGTGTGCTTATATAGTACATTCAAATCTATCCTACTTTATTCTTTTATTGCTAAAAAATTGTATAACAATGCCTATATTTGTATTATAAAGAGCAAAGAGGAAATACACCATTCCATAGCACATTTTCCTTCCACTTGATTTTTTTTCCTTGTAAATTAGAGAACCATTACCTTTATATTCATATAAAATATATTTAATAAAAAAATATTTTATTATTTTTAATAAATTGCCAACTTTCCATTATTGTTTATATTTGCACTTGATTGCCTATCGACATGATCATTACAACTTTAGATGTAAATACTAATTATTGAATAATTAAATATATTTTTATTTAGAGCCAACACTTCTTAAATTTTGAAAAAAATCAATACACTTTGGAATTAGAATGTTTTAAAGGTTTCTTAAAATGAATAGCCAATTTGGACAACCTTTGAACATGTTTAGCAAATAGTTATAGCTATGATAGAACATATTTAACAAATATTATAGAAGTATTGTCTATTTTAAGTATACAAGTTTTCTAAACATATTAGTTTAAATTTTTCCATAGTTTAAAAAAATAATGTCAAGTAATTAAACTTGAAATATTTATATAACTAGACAATGTTATATTTTTTTTTTATCAAATTAAGAATATTGTGAGATATATTTGTTAAGTGTAATCACACTAGAGGTGGTTCATGGTTTGGAAAGAACCAATAAATCCATGTTGGTAATATTATATATCTATGTTGGTCCGATTACATATCTTTTTGGTAGTGAGATCCTTCAACCTTACTCTGCTATATTCTTCTAATTTACATAGTTCTAATGGGAACCACATATTTGTATTTTTTATAGTAGTTTTATATCACATTTGGAAATGAATAACTAAATTAATAAATAAGTTTTCTTAGGTTAAAAAAATGATTTTATAGACTACATTTGAGTAGATAAGGTGCACCACTATTTATTTCACTTGAAGTTATGAAGCTTGATGTGAATAAATGGCTATGTAAAATAATAAATGTTTTACTGGGAGACACATAAAGATATTCAACTATAGAAGAAAACTCCATAAATTATGAAATGGAATGGAGTCATAAAACATATGAGCATTACAATGATGGACAAGGCCTAGATAATTTTGAGTGGCACATATTTGGAGAAAATAATATACCTTAGATTAGTGATTTTTAATTTTAATTAGCTAAACAATACCTAACATCAATGTTGGTATAAAATAATACACAATAACAATGGACTGGTGAGAATCCATGCTTGAAACATATGTTCTTTTTTAGTTGTGATGTTTACTCTCACATCCATACAGAAACGTGTTAGAAGTTGAAAAATAAGCCTATAAGTGCCTCTTCATTGGGTATGGGAAAGGCATTGAAGGGTAAAAGCTATGGAATATCTGTATTAAAAACACGGTCTATAGTCATAATGCATTCTTCAAGGAGGTGCACATGAAGAACCAAAGGATCATCCAAAAGAAGAGACATAATATAAAATATAATGAACCAAAATTTGAATATGGTGTTATAAATAATGAATTGTTAGAGTCACAAGAAAGGAATAAAAAACTATTCATACTCTAATAAGACAAAAATAGGTGCAATTTTTTTTTGAAAGGTATAACCCATTGTATTTTCATTTTGTATACCAATAATCAATGGTTTATAGCAATGAATTCAATATAGTGAAGGAAGATCTTACTTTTTTAGAGAGAATGTCTTGGAAGAAGGATACAAAATAGGAGATGGAGTCTTTAGATAAGAATGTGACTTGGAATTTGGTTAAGACACCTCTTAGATGAAAACATGTGGCCAAAATGGGGTTTTAAAAATAAATATGAAAAAGGAAAGATGTAGACATACAAGGCTCACTTAGTGGAATAAATATTATATCATATCAAGGTATTTGACTTTGGTGGTACATTTTGTCTAGTATTAAAACTAACATTAATCATGCTTCATTTAGTTTTTTCTATTACATTTGATCTAGATATAGAATAGATGGGTGTAAAGACATTATTCCTACATGGGGAGATTGAATAATAAATATACAAGTTTCATACTAATGGATCCAAGGTGAATGGGAAATAAGACCTGGTTTATATACTAAATAAGTCCTTATATGGCTTTAAATAATAACCCAAAATATGGAGTCATAAGTTAAAAAATCATGTGGTTGGGCTTGGGCATGTGCACAATAATATTGATCCTATCAGAATGGGCCATAATTGAGGATCTGAATAGATAGGGTTAAATTTACAAGGATAAATTCATATGGAATAATGAAATCTAAAGAATAACTCAGAAGAGGAAGAAGCTTGACTTCATAATAGGAAAATGCATTAATGAGCATTCATTAGCCAAAATATACATTGAAAGGCACATTATATAGTGAGGACTTACGTCACCCAAGAAATTAATTAAATGAACTCAAAATTAGAAAATGACTCAAATTAAAATTTCCCTAATGACCTTTTTAACATATGTAAGATAATTATATCATGCAAGTAAAAATGCATAGTGGTAAAAATCATATAATAACACCACCTTAAGTGTAGCTTAGGTGGGCAGAATAATTGTGTCCTAACACAAATTACTCATGAGGTATCCAAATACATAGATATGATCCCCTAGAGGATTAAGAAAATGAAGCTACTTGGACCCTGAGTAGAGTTCAAAAATGAAGATGCTTCCTCTTAGTGAAGGGTTTGGTGAATATATAAATAATTTTATTCATTATCTAGATGTAGCAGAGATCAATGACTTGATCATGGATGAGATCCCAAATGAAATGTATGTGAATCTTGATATGCTTGGTACATTGATAGAAGAAAAGATTCTTATTAATCTAGATTCTGCTTTGTTTATCGTAGAAGCTGGCTATTGGTCATCAAAATTAAATGCCAAACTTAGTGAGATCCTTTTAAGACAAATAGCCTTCATGGAAAAATAAAAAAACTCATCTATATTTGATCTCAGTGTAAGATAAAGCAATAGCATTCTAATTTTTACTTGACTATCTAATTACACTTGAAACTATCAAAAATTTATATCTTGAAGTAGACACATGATTTTGAATATCACCAACCTAGTGTGAATCTATATAAAAAATCAAGTTGATGTTGGTACCTGCTCCATAGTGAAGCATGAAACCATGAGTACCTCAGATATAATGGAGAATCTGCTTAGATTCTTTCTATTTTAGCTCATGTGGTTCTTATATAAATATTAAGACCATGCCCACTTCATATTAAATATCAAGCATGGTGTGTGTAAGGTAGATGAGACTGACAATAAGTTGATGATGTGAATTAATGTTAGCCAAAAGAGATGATAAATTATCCTCAAGTTTCACATTGGATATAAAAGGAGTCAGAGCTAGCTCATAGTCAACCATGTTAAACCATGCAAGAAAATCAAGATCATACTTGAATTATGTAATAATGATCTTGGAGTTAGACTTAGAAATTTCAATCATGAGGAAGTAATGCTAAAAACCTAAATTAGTCATTGAGAACCTATAATAAAAACTAGGTTTAATTATTGTGATGGTGGATGAGTAACTACCTATGATAAATAGGTCATCTACATAGAGAATCAAAATCAACTATGAATGATATTGCTACAAAATGTAGACATTTGGATCATTATAGAATCTAGTGAACCAACTGAAAGAAGAAAAGTGTTCATGCTGGCATACCAAGATCAAGGATATTATTTGAGGCCATAGATAGAAATAGAATTTTTTAAACAAAGGAGGAATATTCCATAAATCCTTTTGGTTTTTTCATGTATATTTCATCTTTAAGGTCACTATGAAGAAATTCACTCTTCTCATTCATATGATGAACATTCAATGATGTAATACAATAGTAGTAAGAATGAGTTGGATTGAATTCATTTTTTAAATTGGGACAAACATCTCAGTATAATAAATGATAGGTAAATGAGAGAAAACCTTTTCTACCAAACATGTTTGAACTTGTTTAAAAACCCATCTTATGTAAATTTTATTTAGTAGATACACTTACAGTGAATAAGTTTTCTTCTTAGAGGAAGAGTGACTAGATCCCAAGTGTTTTCCTCAACAAGGAACCATATTCCTCATATGGAAAAGTATCCCACTCAGGAGAGTTAAACACCTCGTAAAATTATTGTGGATTATAAAAACATTCATTGAAAACATGTGGGGCATTCTATAATTATTCATGGGTTCTATTGGTGTTTGATGGATCTCAAACGCACTAGCTAATACTTTGCAATGTCTATTTATCCCAAAGAAGACTAGTGCTCAGAGAATTAGGAGGAGATTCCTCATTCTCTAAAGATATTTTATGAAGAGGGGTGCTATGTACCTAGGGATATGATGTATTGATGTATATGAGTTGATGGAGATGCCAACATGTGGCACACATCCCCTTAGTTAGTTATATGGGTACAATATATTAGGATAATAGAGTAACTTGTGGAAGTATTACATTGGGTAATGGTCAGCCTACATTGGATTAGGAGGTTACCCATCCATGGGTTAGATATATATATATATATATATATATATATATATATATATATATATATATAGGAGATGAATAGCATGGTAAATATATGAAGTAAGTATTGAATATTCTATTGTAAGAGGGTATTGGAGGTTGTCCCCTCGAAGAGACATTGTGGAGTTATTCCTTCCTAGAGTATTATATGGTGTTTCCCTACCTTAAGGGTATTTCTGAAAATATTGAATATCAAGTTCATTACAAGTGGTATCAGAGCTTTGATTTGGGCAATTTGTGTAGAGTGAAACACTAATTTCACCATATCTTCTGAAATATAAGGATCTCTTATTTGCAATTTTTACTAAAGATGTAATAAAATATATTGGAAGCGTAGTAACAATTTCAGAATTTTTTGATTTGTTTTGAGAGAGTTATTGATATTTTAGGGTTTATAATAATTTCACTATATCCTAAAAAATATAGAGAATTTTTATTCAAAATTTTTAATGGATATGTAAGCAGATATAAGAGAAGCACAACCAAAAATTTAGAATTTTTTGAGTTGTTTGGAGTGATTTTTTGTGATTTTATGGATCAGTTTTGACATTTTAGGGTTTTATGAACCTTAATTTTTTTGTGGATCATGGAGTTTCAAATATTTTTAGGGGAAGATGATATTGATGCTAAATAATGGTGGCTCCTTTTGGAGAATCATTTTATAAAATTTTTTGGGCAAAGACGATTAACTCCTTTTTTGTTTGGCCTTGAACTAGATTGGTTTGATCAGTTGAGCTATACAGAAAGGTTTTCTTCATGGCAAGAAATGGAAGAAATATTTTTAAATCATTGGGATATAAAACAAGAAGAATAAATTGAAGAATTAGTAGAAGAACAAGAAGAAGAAGAAGAAGTAGAAGAAGAAATAAAAGAAGAAGCAGATGATGATGATGATGATGATGATGAAGAAGAAGAAGAAGAAGAAGAAGAAGAAGAAGAAGAAGAAGAAGAAGAAGAAGAAGATAAAGGTTCAAATTATTTGGCTCTAAATAAATTTGAGTCAATTTTTCAATTTCATGGATGCATTGAAAATAAAAGGGTTATTGTGTCCATAAACCCTACCAATAAGTATAACTTCATCAACATGAATGTGTCAAAGCATCTACATGTTCAAGCAAAGACTATCAAAGAGGTTCAAGTAGATGGTAAGAATATTTCAATGTTTGAAGATCTAAAGCTCGTTATGGAAAAATATGTTTTGCATTCAGATTTTTATGCTTTAGATAAGGATGATGTGGATATAGTTCTTTGATATCCATGGTTAGAGACTTTGGGAACAATGAATATTAATATTCAAAAAAAGTTCATGAAGTTTTGGTATAGGAAAAAGAAGATCACTTTACAAGATATCATAGTGAAAAAGGCACCAATAACAATCTAGGTAGATCAGGAGAAGAAGATGGAAATAGGTGATGAAGAACATGATGAAGATTCACATTATATAGATAAAGACACACTACAAATGAGCACTTCATCTACTCAAGAGACAAAGAAGGAAAAGGTGGAAGAGGTAGAAGCAAAGGTGGATAAGATCAAAGTATTGGAAAAGGTTGAGGTATATAGACACCCACATCATCATGAGAGGAAACAATCATGGAACCAGGTGAGGAAGTGTCATAACAACAATCATTTTGTCTATATAGGAAATAAAATTTCCAATCATTATGGATATGCATGGAATCCAAAGACAAAATACTATGGCACATGGAATAAATGGGGAAAACACTATGACTATGCATGGAAGAATACCTACTATGGTCATGGTTGGAATCAGAGTAGCACAGCGGAATATGGTACATGGAATAAAAAGAGGAATAATTATGCTTGGAAACTAAAGCAGTATAATTATGATCATGAATGAAATCAGAGGAGCATAATAAAATTTGGAAACAAGCTTGGAGGGCTATCACCTGCCAAGATCACATATGGATGGCTAGATGATCGAGATTGGAGACAAGTGTGCAATGATTTGAAGCACACTCATTATTTAGTTTCTTCATATGTTTCAGTGACGAAACATGTCAAGGAGGGAAGGAATGCTATGTACCTAGGGATATGATGTATTGATGTATATGGGTTGATGGAGATGCCGACATGTGGCACACATCCACTTAGTTATATGGGTAAAATATATTAGGATAATAGAGTAACTTGTGGAAGTATTACATTGGGTAATGGTCGGCCTACATTGGATTAGGAGGTTACCCATCGATGGGTTATATATATATATATATAGGAGATGAATATCATGGTAAATATATGAAGTAAGCATTGAGTATTCTATTTTAAGAGGATATTGGAGGTTGTCCCCTCGAAGAGACATTGTAGATTTATTCCTTCCTAAAGGAGTATTATATGGTTTTTCCCTACCTTAAGAGTATTTCTGCATATATTAAATATCAAGTTCATTACAAGTGGTATTAGAACTTCGATTTGGGTAATTTGTGTTGAGTGAAACACTAATTTTACCATATCTTTTGAAATATAAGGAATTTTTATTTTCAATTTTTACTGAAGATGTAATAAAATATACTGGAAGTGTAGTAACAATTTTAGAATTTTTTGATTCGTTTTGAGGGAGTTATTAATATTTTAGTGTTTATAATAATTTCACTATATCTTCAAAAATATAGATAATTTTTTTTCAAAATTTTTATTGGAGATGTAGGCATATATAAGAGAAGCACAGCCAAAAATTTAAATTTTTTTGAGTTGTTTCGAGTGATTTATTGTGATTTTATGGATTAGTTTTGACATTTTAGGGTTTCATGAACCTTAATTTTTTTTATGGATCTTGGAGTTGCAAATATTTTCAGGGGAAGATGATATTGATGCTAAATAATGGTGGATCCTTTTGGAGAATAATTTTAGAAAAACTTTTGGGCAAAGACGATTAACTCCTTTTTTGTCTGGGCCTGCACTAGATTGGTTTGATCAGTTGAGCTGTATAGAAAGGTTTTCTTCATGGCAAGAAATGGAACAAATATTTTTAAATCATTGGGCTATAAAAAAAGAAGAAGAAATAGAAGAATTAGTAGAAGAACAAGAAGAAGAAGAAATAGAAGAAGAAGTAGATGATGACGATGATGATGATGATGAAGAAGAAGAAGAAGAAGAAGAAGAAGAATAAGAAGAAGAAGAAGAAGAAGAAGAAGAAGAAGAAGAAGAAGAAGAAGAAGAAGAAGAAGAGGAAGAAGAAGAAGAAGGAGGATCAAATTATTTGGCTCCAAATAAATCTGAGTCAATTTTTCAATTTCATAGATGCATTCAAAAGAAAAGGGTTATTGTGTCCATAAACCCTACTAGTAAGTATAACTTCATCAACATGAATGTGTTAAAGCATCTACATGTTCAAGGAAATAATATCAAAGAAGTTCAAGTAGATGGTAAGAATATTTCAATGTTTGAAGATCTGAAGCTCGTTATGGAAAAATATGTTTTGCATTCAGATTTTTATGCTTTAGATATGGATGATGTGGATATAGTTCTTGGATATCCATGGTTAAAGACTTTGGGAACAATGAATATTAATATTCAGAAAAAGTTCATGAAGTTTTGGTATAGGAAAAAGAAGATCACTTTACAAGATATCATAGTGAAAAAGGCACCAATAACAATCCAGGTAGATCACAAGGATAAGATAGAAATAGGTGATGAAGAACATGATGAAGATTCACATGATATAGATAAAGACACACTACAAATGATCACTTCATCTACTCAAGAGAAAAAGAAGGAAAAGGTGGAAGATGTAGAAGCAAAGGTGGATAAGATCAAAGTATTAGAAAAGGTTGAGGTATATAGACACCCACATCATCATGAGAGGAAACAATCATGGAACCAGGTGAGGAAGTGTCATAACAACAATCATTTTGTCTATACAGGAAATAAAATTTCTAATCATTATGGATATGCATGGAATCCAAAGACAAAATACTATGGCACATGGAATTAATGGGGAAAACACTATGACTATGCATGGAAGAATACCTACTATGGTCATGGTTAGAATCAGAGTAGCGTAGTGGAATATGGTACATGGAATAAAAAGAGGAATAATTATGCTTGGACACCAAAGTAGTATAATTATGATCATGAACGAAATTAGAGGAGCACAATAAAATTTGGAAACAAGCTTGGAGAGCTATCACCTACCAAGATCACATATGGATGACTAGATGATCGAGATTGGAGACAAGTGTGCAATGATTTGAAGCACACTCATTATTTGGTTTCTTCCTATGTTTCGGGGATGAAACATGTCAAAGACAGAAGGAATGCTATGTACCTAGGGATATGATGTATTGATGTATATGGGTTGATGGAGATGCTGACATGTGGCACACATCCCCTTAGTTAGTTATATGGGTAAAATACATTAGGATAATAGAGTAACTTGTGGAAGTATTACATTGGGTAATGGTCGACCTACATTGGATTAGGAGGTTACCCATCCATGGGTTAGATAGATGTATATATATATAGGAGATGAATATCATGGTAAATATATGAACTAAGCATTGAGTATTCTATTGTAAGAGGATATTAGAGGTTGTCCCCTCGAAGAGATATTGTGGAGTTATTCCTTCCTAAAGGAGTATTATATGGTGTTTCCCTACCTTAAGGGTATTTCTTCATCTATTGAATATCAAGATCATTACAAGGGGAATCCTCATCATTACTCTTATAATCATAAATAATATAAGAATAAGGATCATTAAGAAGTTACTCAAGCAAATTAGAATCATCAAAACTATCATCAAATCTCAGTGCATCAAAGGAAGAGGGGGGAGTGTCATGTGTGGATTCTTGAGGACCCTCTTGAAATATAACACTCTTCTTAAGGAACAACTCATGAGTGGTGGGATGAAGAATATTATATCTGTTAACAACCTAAGGATATCTAATGAAGGTGCAAGGTTGATTTTGATGTTCGATTACATTACATTTATTTTTTATAATGCAGGCCATAATAGGATATCCAAACACTTAGAAATGCATCATTGTGTATTTTTGACCTCTTTAATCTTCAAAATGAGTGGCTCTCTTAAATTATTTATGAGGAGGTTAGTTTTAGATATAACATGAGTAGCTAATGGACTTATTATATTACTAAGGTGTAAGATAATTAGAGTATAGAATATAGTTATCCATTTCCTTCAAGGACCTATTCTTATGCTTTGTAACACCATTTTACTAATGACCATATGGAACTGCATGTTGTCATTCAATCTATTCTGATGTAAAATATTATTCAAAATGGTTACTGACATACTCACCACAATTATTTGTAAGAAAATTATTAATGGATTTACTTGAAAATTATTATAAAAGTGCCTTAAAGTCCTAAAAATGATCAAACACCTTTGATTTTTGCTTAAGAAAATAAAACCTAGTATGCCTCAAAAAGTCATTGATGATAGTAATCATTTATTTAGTCCTATTGAATGAAAGTTTTGGAAATAGAATAATAATGTCACTATGGACAATATCCAATATTTATTCATATCTCCATGATTTTCACTTATCATACTTATCCTAAGGATGCTTACAAAATATAAAACTTGGCAAACTCTATTAGAAAACTTGACTTGTGGTAACCCTAAAACTATGTATTAATGACTTAATTACTCTGGGTAGCAATAGTTGAGATGGAAAATCATTCATGCCATAATTTACTTAGCCCACCTGAATGAGTGAGTAGGGAAGTAGAGGGTTGATGAAAAAAATGTGAGAAAGTATATAATCATGAATAATCTATTTTTCTAAATGAATCAATAGAGTCATTGTTTGCTTTCTTAATAACCACTGAATTAGGTGTGAACTCAACTTTCTCTCCTGAATTGATGTGAATGATTTGATAAATAAATATGATATTAATGGATAAAGAGGAAACACATATAACATCATGAAATGTCCCACTCACTTCAACAGATCCTCTCCCACTACATTTTATAGAAGTATCATCCCCCAACAATATGGAAGGCATATAATAAGGTTCCAAGTATGAGAACATGTCTTATGATGAATCCATGTCATGTGATGCACCATAATAAATAATCCATGTGGAATGATGGGATACAACTGTACTAAGTGCTTTGTCCTTGCCTTTTCCCTTATTATTATCTTTGGCCTTAGAAGACTTTTGGACTGATAAAATATGATTGGAGGACTAAAGGACATTGATGTTGTGCTTCTTGAACATCTTAGTTAGTTGGTCAATATGCTTATTCATGCATTTGGATTTATCATGCCAAAATTTATTATAGTATACTTATGTGAGTTACTCTTTCTTGGGTTTTCCATGTAAGGAGGAGGACTCTTTTGATGCTTTAGACTTAGCATCGGATTTCTATCCCTTTTTCAATTTAAGTCCTTATTGTTCTATTTTTTCTCCTTTTTGATACAAGCCTTATGTCTATCTTGACTCACAATCAAGGCATGTGATTTAGATAAGACTTCAGTGTACCTATTTGAATAAGCTTATCTTACTCCTGAGTCAAGTCAACATAAAGTCATCGAAAGATGATATGGTACATATAGCTCCAAGAACATTATTGGTGGTGTGAAAGGTATAAATGAAAATAGAATAGTCATATCTTAATTTGGTAAGAATGGAAAGAATCAATTAATCATCATTTTTTTCAATATTATAAAGTTTCAACTACAAACAAAGTGATTTGAACTTTGTGAAGAAGCCTTCCACTATATCAAAATCATCTAGTCTCAAATTTATGAGCTCTTTTTTCAACTCATGACCTTTCACTATGTCCTACTTCCCAAAGAGTTTTTTCAATATGGTTTATAATTCATTAGGAGTAGTAGATTAAATATGAAAGAGTAGATTGAAGGATGTAGATAGACATAAAAGACCATAGGCTTCATCACTTCTATTAGACCACTTCACCTTCTCTACCTCATGTGTCAGTTCTTTTCTATACCCATCATGATTTGGTGTAAGTATTTGATCCTCAAGAGGATTTGCACTTTAAAATTTCATTCGTGATAGTTGAATAGTGTAATAATTAAAACATAACTTAGATCTATGGTGCATAAATTATGTGTTGAACTATGTGTGATAAAAGACTAGAAATTTATAACCCTTTGAATCTATTATGGATCAAATTTATAAGGCACTAAAATATTACCAGTGCATAGAGCTTGAAAAAACTTTCACTTTTAAAATAATGTAAACTCAAAAGGAGATGTAGGCTGAAAGTTATCCACATTTGAAGTTCTATATGGAAAGCAAAATATTTACTTTGAAAAATTTGAAAAAAGTTAGGTGTGCAAAGGTTTTGATTGGGTGCTAGAGTTAATTCCCATTAATAGGAATCAAAATTTAAACCCCCTTCATGTGGCCATGTCATATGGCTAAGGGTCTAAAACCTTTTATGTGTACTCCCCTCCCACTTTTGATTGATGTGATTGATATATGAGTGATATCACACAAAAAATGTCAAAAACAAGAGAAAGATATAAGTGGAACCAGAGATCTACTTAGACAAGTGATAGAACCCAAGGAGTGTCTTAGAAGGCATGAAAATTGAGTGCATGTTCTAATAACCATAAAAATCTAGATTATGTCCAAGTAAGCATAAAATATTAGGGTATGCTAGATAAACCATCAGAATTTAGATGATGTCTAAGTAGGTTCCATAACTCAAGATGTGTTTGATCAGGAGTTGGAATCCATGGTGTGTTTAAATAGGTATCTGAACTTGAGATGTGTTAGTTTAGGAGCCATAACCTGATAAGTTATTTTTTAATGATCAGAACCTAACAAGTGTGCATTCACTCATCCAAATGTTCACCAAGAATTTTTTTCTACTGATAAAAATATGCCATCTATCAAAACTACCTATGAGGGGTGGAAATTCTGATGAATTAGAAAAACCTAAAAAGATGTGGATTCTATATAGTTTTTCCAAAATATGAAAAAGAACCACTTGGTTTTTTAACCAAAACCAAAAAAACCATAGAAATGGTTTTTCCTTAAAGTCACCAAAAAGTATGAATTTTTACAGAATTTAAAAAAGACATTGAAACCCTAAAAATGGCCAAAATGGACTATCATGAAACTTGATCATGTTTAAAACTATTCTTAGGGTTTTTATACCTTATAAATCCAATAGGGATATCCAATTTTCACTTAGAGACTCCAAATATGCATATTTGTGTGGATTTTTTAGAAACCCCACCAAACCCTAGAAAAGTGAAATCAATAAAAATCTTTAACAAGCAAGAATGCAAGATCTCACAAAAACATCAATGAATTCATATACCAACATAGACATGATACTATGCCAAAGTGGGCCACAATTTAGGATTATATTGGATAGGGTTGAATGCACTAGGCTAAATCTATATGCAGTAGTGAAATCTAAAGAACAAATCAAAAGATGAAGAAGCTTATCTTCACAATAAAAATTTGTATTAATGATCATTAATGAGCTAAAGTGTTCATAGGAAGATACGTTATATAATGAGGAGTTAAGTCACCCAAAAAGGTAATTAACTGAACTCACAATTAGAAAATGACTTAAAGTACATTCCCCTAATGACCTATCATTACATTAAGCAAGCTAACTAGACCATGAATGTCAAACTACATAGTGGGATAAATATTACATTAACATATCTCTTTTTTTACTAAACATAATAGGGTGATCAATATGTCATCGTATCCTTCTATGTGGATGACATGATACTAATAAAAAATGAAATGGGTATGATCAATTAATTGAAGTCTCAAATATCTACATAATTTGATATGAAAGATCCCAATACTATAAGCTTAGGTATGGAAATCAAAATGGATTGTGTAATAAAAAAAATTTGTTTAAACTAGAGGAAGTATACTTTGAATGTTTTGGAAAGGTTTAGAATGAATCAAATGAATTTGATGCATATTATTTTCATAATTGGTTATAAACTATCAATTGTGTAGTGTAAAGAGACTTAGGAGGTGTTTGAAGATATGATTCATGATTCATATATGAGTCTGATGAGAACACTGATGTACAAAATGGTTTGGACTAGACAAGATATTACACAAGTAGTGGGAGAAATTAATAGATTCATGTCCAATTTGAGCAAGGAAAAACTGGTGGTAGTGAAGAAGATATTCATATAATTACAAGGAATGTATGATCAATTTATGCTCTCAAGTTACATTTTATGTAATTAAGATGGTCTATATGTATTTTTAATTCTAATTAGGTTGGTTATCTTGATTATCATAGGTATGCCAGTTCATATGTCTTTAACTATTTTATTGTTGTTGTAAGTTGAATGTTAAATGATAAGCTAGTATGACCATTTATACCATATAAGTTGAATACATCATATCTACTCATAGAAGCAAGGAATTAATGTATATTTAAAGGTTGTGCTCTACTATTGGGTTCAATTTAGAAGTGATAAATATAAGTTGTGATAGTCAAAGTGCATTTTTTATACTAAATAGTCAAAATTATTTTTATCAAGAGAAGCACATTGATGTGTGATATCATTTTGTATGGGAAAGAGTAAAAAAGAGTGAGATATCTCTAGACATGATGGACACAAAGGAAAATTTTATGGATTCATTAACCAAAGTAGTGAGCACTGAGTAGTTATTCTAGTATAGGAAGAAGGTGAGCATGTACTCCAAAAGTTACTTAAGGATGAGTGTGTGCACCCTTATAAAAAGTGTTAAAAAAGTGGGAGATTATTGGGAAATATCTTAACTTTACATGAATCTACATAATAGTAATTTTACATACATTTCAATAGGAAATAATCAACATCAATAACATTGATCAATATGTCTAACTTTTACTACTATCTCATGAGTGGAATTGTAGAACCTTCATATCTCCCCTACATTATATTTTAATTTGTAAAAGTTGTAGAATAGTGCCTATGTTCATATTAGAAATAAAGAATAAAAAATAAAACATTCCATGGCACATTTCCCTTTCTCTTAATTTATTTTCTTACAAAATAGAGAAAAATTATCTTTATATTCATAGATAATATATGTAATCGAACATTATTTAATTTAATTTTTAGTTCCTACCTTAGAATCATTGGAAACAATAAATTATAGACAACAATATAATGAAATATAATAATTTTTGTTTAATATTAAACTTTCTAAAGATTTTATTTAATTTTTATAATTTTTAGACCCTAAAAAAAATATTAAAATTATTTGTTTATCATCCTATTGGTTGACATGACAATTTTTCATGTTATCCTTATATAGAATTGTTCTAATTTAAAATAAAATAAAAATAAAAATAAAATAAAAAAAAAATCAATGATATGTATAAAATATCAATAATTATTAGCACTGAACAAACCATTTTTACCTCTGTGCATAAATCATCAAATAATTTTTTTAAATAAAAATTCTTAATGATAACATATGTCCAATAGCATTAGTTATTAGCATTAAATTAGGAAGAACTCCCATAAAATTTTCAATATAATTATTATTCAAGTGTTAAATAAGGGAAATAATTTTCAGTTACTAAATTTTTTAGTAACTAACATCCTCTTCCAAAATTAGTTGCTTGATGTTTGGTAAAGTATAATCCAAAGTTCATATAGTAATAACAATTTCTATAATATGATAAATTGATCCTAATAATTTTGCATATTAAGAAATATATATTTACAATCATGCATGTTAATGTTTGCTCTCTCCTAAAAGTATAAATCTATTAAATATAAATATAAATCAGATATACTACACTATTATTATTTAATTTATTTTTTCTTTAAAAAAATTGAAATGTTCAATTGTACAAGAATCATTTTATTATTAAATGTATGAAATACACACAAAAACCAAGCACATATTTAATCAATTAAATAAAGACATTATTTTTTATTTTATTCTTATTTTAACTCATATATATATATAGGAATGGATAAATCCATCAACTAATAGAAACTCTGTAATATTAAATTTATTATACCATGCAATTTATTATAAAATATTTATTGACATAGACAATTAATAAATCAATCATAAACAATTTTTAATATAAAACAAGGGCTAACCACAATGCAATCATTGTTAAAATTTATAGTCCTCCAATCTATATTGATCCTTTCACTTTATTTCCTATAACCCTAATTACTACAACTTTCTGACTACACTTACAGGTTATTAAACAATTTAAATATACTACTGAATTAGTTGACAATTAATAAATTTTAATTTAGATTCAACATTGCTTACATTTTGAGAATAATCAAAGCACATTTGGACAATGTTGTAAAGAAATCTTAAAATGGCGAACCCATCGGAATGACCTTACAACATGTTTAGCATATAGTTTATCATTACGATAGAACATATTTTAATTTAAAGTTTGACATAGTTTGAAAATATTGTTAAGTAATTAAAATTGAGTGAGTGATTATTAGGTGCACTCAAATGAGAGGTGGTTCATGATCTAGATAGAACCTAGCAATCTATGTTGGCCATATTACATATATTTTTGGTGACCAATTCTTTCAACAAATTTTTTAAAAATCTTCTTCTAATTTGCATGTGTTTACATAATTTTTTAATCAATTTTGAAAGAATTATAACAATAAGTTAGTTTTAGGTTTTGTTAGATTTAAAATGTACTTTTATTTTTCTTCTAGTCATCAGATTTGAATTGAATAAATAATTATATAATATAATAAGTGATTTTTTGAGTTAATTTAATAATAAATAATTAAGATAAAGGTTTATAAAGTGGTCAAGGCTCTAAGATTCATCTCACAAATAGACAAAATAACATATTTCATGATAAATAACTAATTTTGAATAGTGGTGGTACAGAGTAGTTTGGTAACACATGATGTCATTTATGTTGGCCAATAATTAGGAGTTTCATTGACCATGTTGCTATTACTATTTTATCAAATTTTCCATCATAAATGAAGGATTTTGATTCTTTATTAGTATACTGGTAAGATGATTATTATTATTAGTACTATTACTACTAACCCCTCTAATGGCCACAAAAGGTGAATGATCTTCCATGTTACAAAATTAGTATTTTGGAAGTAGCGAAGCATAAGAAGGATATAATTAAGCCATAGGTTCAGTGCTTAAAATTCTTCTCCCATGATTCAAAAAAGTGACCTACTATAAACCAAACATATTTCTATTGGATGAACATGCAAAAAAGTATTTCGATTGATGATGATGATGCCTAAGAAAATAATACAACCTAGGTAGCCTTCCATATCTATAGGGTGATACATATACCATATGATTATTTTTATATTCAATCATCATCGATGTTATCGTATATTTATATTATCACTTCTTCTACCCTTGAAATCTTAGATGCCAAGCCCTCTCTATGATTGCCTCTTCTATGCCACACCATTGATCTTGGCCTTCTTCATTGCCTTCATGCAATCGTAGTTGTCACCACTTCTAGGGTTCAAACCTCCCAAAGCAACATTTTTGTCCAATAGCATTAACATTGTTGTCATATCAAGTTTTATTATTTTATTTTCTTTGACTCAGCCCAAGAGCAACACTGGCACCATTTTCTATCTCAACTATTTTAACTTAAGTGAAACTGTATTCCATTTCAGTCAAGGATTTGAATAGACTCAAAAAGCCCCTTTGCACTTTCAATAAACTACAAATATGCATTTATCTCTATGTCTAGATAAGACATATATATAAAGTATATGTACTATGGTCATGTTTATTTTTTATAGTGTGAGCCGCTTCACATCTATTTCTTACACATGGTAGGTAGTTAGTTTGTGATTGTTTGATTTTTCCAAAATTTTAAGTGAACTCTCTCAATGCTTTCTCTAAATTTTTGGTGACACATGGATTTACTCAACATTGATGAACTACCTAATTAATAGGTTAATGCATTGTCCAGGATTAATCCATAAACTGGCTACTATTTAATATGTTTAAATGTTGTTCATTACTTTTAAATAAAAAATGAATTAAAAAATTATTGCCAATGAGTGGACGCCAGCTTGGATGGCACCATCTCATTATTTGTTTGGACACACATCACATCTATATGCATGATTATTCGTGTGGTTTTAAGGCATTTGATTTGCAAGGTGACATTTATTAGCATCACCAAAAGTAGTAAAATAGTAAATAATTTATTATTACACATAATTTTTTGATGTGTGATTGTATTTTAATTTTTTTACTTATTCATGTTAAATATATAGAGTATTGGTTTTGGGGGCTTTATTTGGGAATTATATAGCAGGGTTAAAATCCTCAACAGGGGTGATAGATGATAACATTTACTGTTACTTTGACAAGTCATGGGCGATCTCTTTCATCCTTCTAATTAGTTATTGTGGGTTGTTTTGTTTTAATTCCTTCCAACGTAACTTGTATCTTTGGGGTAACTACTAGTAATTATTTAATGTCCAACCATTTTCATGATTTGTGTTGTATAATGATTGTGGCTATATCTTTGTATTTAAGCTTAATCTGGAATTAAAATTTTACTAATTATTATGACTGTTAATTCTTGTTACATAGATTTACATGATTTGAATGCTTATTTATTCTAGATTGTAAATACTTAAAAAACTTCTCTTTGTAATGTTTTTGATTAGGTAACTAACAATGGCGAAGTTGGTGTTGGATCAGGGGAAAAAAAGTTAACAAGTGTTCACACAGCTCAACAGTTGTGGGGTCATTACCATTCATACGATTTATATATCATATAAGATAATATTTATATATTATATATTAATACATACTATATATAATTGCAAAACATAAATATACAATTCCTCTGGCTTTCTTTATGCCTTTGGGGCAATTACTAGTTTGTATTTTTGAAAGAGAAAGTATAAGTTCAAGTAAAACTATTCCATAATAAAATAGGGTATGATACTAAGTATATTAAAAATATTTATATACAAATATTTTTTTAATAATTAATGATCCATGCCTCTTCCTACTTCCCACCCTCAAAAAAATCTTAAATATTTTGTGTGTGCCTCTTCCTACTTCCCACCCTCATTCCAAAGTAGATAAAATAACAAAAGGAAGTTAAATTTAGAAAGGGATTGGTTCTTTAAAAGTTATTGAGGTCGCACTAATTTCAAATATTATAAAAATAAACAATTTTATTAGATTAATAAATTTTTATAAAATTATTTTTATATTAATTTTTTATTTATAATTTAAATATTTTTATTATTACAAATAATTATAAATATATTATTTATAAATTAATAAAAATAAAATAATTTTTACTAAATAATATAATTCACATTTATATTTTAATTTATTTTTATAGAAAATTGATGTTTAATGGGGATCCTTATTCGTAATATAAAGTGCTCCAAAAAAATCTCGTAAGTTTCAGATGAAAATATACGAGGGAACGAGAACAAAACTGTTACACCTAACAAATTTATATAAAACCAAAAAACTAATAACAAAGTAATTCAAGTGCATGAGCAACTACTATGTCTACGTCAACCCAAAAAGAGAACAAAATAGGAGTCCAAAAAATGACAGAAAAACAAAAAAGGAATGTTAGACTAAACCATCCAAGGAGGAGCTTCCTAATTTCCAACTTCTTCCATAGTCCCAACCTATTCATCATTTTTGACAGCAATCACCACGTCGGTTGCCACAGTCTCCTACTGGTCTACCTCTATCACACCCACAGACACATTTGTAGCATCATTTGAAGCCAAATGTCGACTTGAGCCCTCACCAACCCCATACTTGATTGCTGACATAGTGCCATGTAGTGAAGCTACCTCAGAAATCAAACTAATAGGTGGTGGTAAAACCTTGCCACAATTGAAAACCTACAAAGACGCTGATCCACATCCCTAACCCAGGTAGAGGAGTGGGTAACCATCACAATTCACAGGGAAGAAGGTGGAGAATGCATAATAGCCACGTCCACCATCTAAATGCGTTTGTCTAAGTGTACTGGATCCCTAACAACCTCCTAAAATTTCTCCACAAAGGCAAAATCTGAGACCAATCGAGCCTCAAGTTCCCTATAAGCTGAAAGAGGAACTAGACCTACCATTTCTCTTCTTGAAAAAGGAAGTTCAAGAGGGCTCTTAGATGGAAACCCAAAGATTGTAGCATCTAATCCAATTCTGTATTTGGGCCTAATCAACCCTTCAACCAGAACTTTCACCAGCTCTCTATTCTCAACAATCACCAAGAAATTACCAAGAAAAAGGGAAGCCAAATCTTAGTTCACCTTCACCCTAAGAGATGTTTGAAGGTAAAAAAACCTACCAGGGCTTTGATAGCATCCAAAATTTGTCCCATCACATTACAAAGGCATGTTTGATCTTGACATCACTCACATAACCTTCAAACAACATGTCATGGTGCTCTACTCCTACCCTTACCAGAGGTTTGGTGAGGGCCAATTATAAGTACCTCTCCATTATGCCACTCATCCAAACTTGTAGCAAGAAATTATGGCACACATAAAATCACTTCAAAACGAAGCACATGGATAAATCAACTAATGACCAAAGCAATAATAAACCCACAATGACACGAGCCACCACTTCATACATCTCTTCTCCTACATCAATTCATATTTAAAATTTCTATAACTCTACACAATATTGATTATATTGATTATTTATAGCCATTTTTATTTAAATAAAATAATTATTAACCATTCTTACAATTCTCAAAAGAAGCAAACCACACATCTTTTGCTATCCTACTTTACACACATTTATGATAGATTCCTATTCACATACATAATTTAAAACTTTTGACTTCCAAATAGTGTATTAAATTTGAAGAAGAGAACCCATCAACCATACACATATTAACTTTAAGTAACTTCTTTACCTTATTTTCTTCTCGCTTCTCATTTCAACTATCATCATGAACGCTTAATCTAGTACAAAACACAAGGCTCAGTCCGATAAATGAATGTATTTGGCACAATTAGCCATTCTTTCTGTTCCAACAAGAAAGAAACTACACATCTTTCGCTTGCCTACTTTACACATAGATGCCTTATTTACATAATTTACAACCTTGACTTCCATGTATTGTACTAAATTCGAAAGAGAGAACCAAACAAACACACTAACTTCACCACCACATTGTGGTTGCTTCCTATTGACTGAAGGAGATCCTTAGGGAGGAGAATCATGATGTGTGGAGGAGTTCTAGTATCAGCAGGTGGTTTCTCTGGAGATCCACTCTCAACAGCTGTCTGAACCCACAAATACGCAACCCAATAATCAGTACAAAGTAATGTGACATGAGATACTTTCCTAAATACATTCAGGCGTGGGGGTAAAGCGTGGGGCTTAAAAGAAGCAGGATTGGTAGGGAAGGCCTAAATAATAGGGCACTCTCACATATACCTAAATGACGAAGAAGCATCACAATTATTACGTTTCTTTGTCGGTTGTTCAGTGATTCTACCAGACAAAATAAGGAAACAGAATAATTAGGCACAGTAATAATTATGTGTGGGGTGGAAATGTTTACAGTAGAAATCATTTGACTCTCTCCACCACAGCCACCTTTTGATCTCATTTTGGTAACATTCTGTGTCACATTGGCATCTTCTAGAGAGTGCAGTCAACCAAAAATGAATAGTGGGAAAAAAAGAGAACATCTAGTTGAAAAAAGATAGTGGATATGATAAAAATACCGAGGTCAGGGTTTCCGTTGGCGTCCTTGCTCTGAGAATCTATATCAGTATCCCCCTTTGGAATTGTATGCGAATATCTATTTTGAATAAAGATTACATTTCTCCAGGAAGTCGGAAAAGTGCAGGAAGTGAACTACCAGTAATTCTGATTTGTGGCCTCTTGTTGCTCTTGATACAACTTTAGTCGATTTTATAGTTATTTTTTTTTAGAATCGTTTGATTTCGAGGAAAAGCAAAATGCAGGAAAGATTCCACGAACTTGTGAATTGTTTTTAATTAATTCCATATCAGTCGACTAGTGAATGGATTGTGACGGGTCAAGAACTCCTTGAATTTTAACTTTATATTTTTTTTCCCCTCTGAAGAAACAACTTCCTGTACAATCATTTGATGATGAAGGGAATAAACATTGACTATCCGACTAGTGTTATAAGAGAATTATTTGTTTGATGAAAGTAATTACGAGGGAGACGTTTTATTGTTGTGCAACAAGGGGATATGTCTTTTTGATTCATCTCCGGATATTCGGATAAGATGTTCTTCTACATGGTGAATGCAGGGCGAAGGGTGAAACAGCGCGGAAGGCAGGGATAACGCGTGTACGAAAAGACGTCAAAGGCTGCAGAGGAACACGGCTTTCACGGAGTCATTTAGCGAACGATTTTTAAAAAATTGTTAGCATCAACGAGCAGAATTATAATCTATCTGCAACGCTACTCCGACGGTAAAAAGCCCGACTACAAAGATTTGTTAGGAAGCTAAAAAGGGACTGTTATCGTTGTTCTGGTGGCTGTTGCATTCGCCCTCGCAACCTCCGGGTTCGGATGAAATTTACTAAAACTTCCTTGACATCTTGATACACTGACTGGACTGGATTCAATGCCTTTTGGTACTCATATGATGGCACCCACCCCCTTGTAGGTGCCTAAAAACCCACTAAAATGCGCAAATAGGTGGAAAAGGAGGGGTTGTGTTGCTGTAAGCAACCTCAAACAACCTTTACAGAGGTCTACACACATGTTGTAGGTCCAATAAATGGCTTTGGAGGCATAAAACCAATTGCAGAGACATAATATTAGGTTGCTGTCAAAAGCAGACTGATGCCGCGGGTTCCTGCAGCAATGGTTGTATGTGACTATTTACAGCGGCTGTTGCTGCGAGTAGCTGCAGCAATGGTTGTATGTGACTATTTACAGTGACTGTTGCTGCGAGTAGCTGCAGCAATGGTTGTAGGTGACTATTTGTAGTTTCAGCTGCAAAAAAGACTTGAAACTTGCAAAGGAAAATCCAGACTTTTAGAACAACAAATTTATATAATATTTCTTATAACCCCACACACAGGGATAATAGCTATGAAAAATGAAAGATTATATTAACTTTGAAGTTCAATTTTTTTAATACACATATGCATTTACATAAATACTTGTAGAATAGAAATCCGTCTGCCATTCCTCTTTCTTTCCTTTTGTCCTCTTGCTGTCTGCTACAGGCCTCTCTAACTACTTTAAAATATTCCTCTTCTACTGTCCTTTGATATTCCCTGTTATCCTCTTCTATTCCCCTATTTTTTGCTATTCTAACCTCTTCTTCCTCTCCACTCTCTTATGTTTTTCTGATATTCTATTCTTCTTCTCAAACCTGTCTCAGTATCTCGAAGCTTCTCCCCAAAAATTCTCCAAAAATCCCGCCTAAACTGCTGCAATGTTCAAAACCCTTCGTAAATTCCTTCACCTACCTGTTTTTGAGTTCAAAAACTCCCACCTAGTTTTGCCCTTTTCATTTATTTCATCGTGTTGCTCATTATATGAGCTCATGGGATGTAGTTTGTTGTCCCAAATAAAACAAAATTTAAAATTTAAAACTCCTACTATTTCCTTCACATGGCATTAGCTGACAAAAAAATTAAAAAAATAGATTAAATAAAGTGATGCCCTTGCATCAAACTACCAGGCTAGAAAGTTTTGTGAGCTCCTGCTCACTATGTAAACTCTATGTTGTTGCGGGTTAAGGGTTCAGTTGCTGCAGGTCAACAACTCCATCATCTTGTGCTAATTGGAGTGATCCCAGCTTTGTTGGGCTTAACCATGTTGCATCCTCAACTAGTCTACCATTCCATTTTACTAAATATTCACTGTACTTGAATCCAGAATGTCTTCAATCTCCTCTTGTTCTTTCTTAGTTAGCTGCCCCTTCCATTTTTATGGTAATATTTTCTCTTCTTCTGGTAGTTGTGATGTCTCTCCCTCATAATAAGTATATAAATCAGAAACATTAAAAATTAGAGAGATTTCTAAACCTTTAGGCAGCTCCAACTCATAGACATTTAGTGAAAACTTCTTGATGACCTTGCATGGTCCAATTTTCTTCCACTTAAGTTTGTTATAGGTATGTCTAGGAAATCTTTCTTTTCATGGATGTGCCAATACCATATTTGCCACTTCAAAATTCTTTCTCTCCTCTTCAAATCTGCCTCTCCTTATACTGTTGGTTGCTCCAACTTAGTTTTTCCCTCGCTCGTTGTAAATATTGCATATATTTGGAAAACTCTTCTCCTTCAGCACTTTTCTTATATCATTTATTATTTTCAAGCTCCCTTAATTCTGAAATACATCTAGGACTATGCCCATAAACAATCTAAAATGGAGTCGTACCTGTGCTTTTATTGATTGAGTCATTGTATGGAAATTCAACTTGAGGCAATATAAAATCCCATTGCTTAGGCTTCTCACCAAATAAACATCTTACCGAATTCCCTAAGCTCCAATTAACAACTTTAGTTTATCCATCCATTTGAGGATGATATGTCGAACTAAACTTTAAATTAGTCCCTAATTTCTTCCAAAGTGTCATCCAAAAATGTTCTACAAACATAATAACATTGTCTAAAATTGTACTTCTTGGCAAACCATGTAATCTAACAACCTTTGTAAATAATACATTTTCTACATGTGTTCCATCATCTGTCTTCTTACATGCTATAAAGTGAGCCATTTTGGAAAATGTATCAACAACCAAAAAAATAGAATCTTTACCTCGTTGTGTTCTTGGTAGTCCAAGCACAAAATCCATACTTACATCTTCCCACGACTTCTTCGATAAGGGTAATGGTTGATATAGGCCTATGTTTTGACTCCATCCTTTGGCATATTGACAAATTTGACATCCTTGCATAAATTTTCTAATTTTTGCCATAATCTTTGGCCAAAATTATCTTTCACTAAGCTATGCCATTATTTTATGAACTCCAAAATGTCGAGCTAAACCACCATAATGTTTTTCTCTTATTAAATTTTGTCTCATTGATCCTTGTGGTATGCAAAGTTGTTTTCCTTTGAACAACAATCCATCTTGTATAAAATAATCCATCCAAGGTGTCTTATCCACACTAGTAGTCTCCTTACAAGATGCCCATGCATCCTTAAAGTCCAAATCATCCTTATACAACTCTTTCATAGAATTAAATCCAACTACTTCATCTCTCGTTTCAGTCAACAATGTTGCTCTTCTACTCGATGCATCTGCTACTTTATTTCAACTCCCACTCCTATGCTTGAAAACAAAAGTATATCCTTGTAGGAATTCAACCCACTTCATATGTCTTTGGTTCAACTTGGTTTGACTATGAATGAATTGAAAAGCATGATGATCTATGTTTTGAATAAACTCCTTTAGAAGCAAAAAATGATGCCACTTCTTTAAAGCTTGCAAAATGGCATAATTTTTTTGATCATAAATAGAATACCTCTTCTTGACATCATTAAGCTTCTCACTAACGTATGCAATAGGTCCACCCTATTGACTTAGAACCGCTCCTATGTTTGTCCCACTTACATCACAATCCACTTGAAACACCTTTGCAAAATTGGGCAATGCTAATACCGGTTCTTCGATGACTTTCTTCTTCAAAATCTCAAAACTTTTATCTACGCTATCCACTTAAAGTCTTTCTTATCTCCCCTTATATTTTTAGTTATGGGTGCACATATGCCACTAAAATTTTGAATAAATCTATGTTAGAAACTTGCTAAACCATGGAAACTTCTAGCATTATGTACACTCATAAGTGTTGGCCATTCAATTATATCATGTATCCTTTTTGGATCCATTTATAGCCCTCATTGAGAGATAACATAACCCAAGTAAAATAGTTTCTCCTTCATAAAAATATACTCTTTCAAATTTACCAATAACCTTTCCTCCTTGAGCCTTTATAATACTCGTATAATATGTAATAAATACTTTTCCTTACTACTACTAAAAATCAGAATATCATCGAGATCAACAATCACAAACTTCCCAAAAAATGGTTTCAATACTTCAATCATTAACTTCATAAACATTTGGATGCATTTGTTAATTGAAAGGGCATTACTAACCACTCATACAACCCCTCTTTGGTCTTAAATGTAGTCTTTCACTCATCACCCTCTCTTATCCTAATTTGGTGATATCCACTTCTTAAATCAAATTTTGTAAAATATCTAGCCTTTCCCAAATAGTTCATGAGATCATCCAGTCTTGGTAAATAAAAATAATAACTTATTATTATTTTTTTGATGGCTCTTGAGTCTATGCACATCCTCCATTAACCATCTTCCTTTGGTGCTAATATATATGGTAGTGTGCATGGGCTAAGGATTTCTCTAATCATTCCTCTTTTCAATAGCTATTGCACTTATTTGTTCACTTTTTCATTCTCTATTCATGTCAACCTATATGATACCTTATTGGGTAAACTTACCTATTGAATCAAATCAATATGATGGCTGATGCTCCTCATACGTGGTAGCCCTTTTGATAAATCCTTTGACATAATTTCATCAAATTCTTCAAGCATCTCCTTTAATTCTAAAGGCATGTCACTATTTTCAGTTGTTTCACCTACATGTAGTTAAAATGATGATACTTTGGGATAAAATGATTGGTTCAAGGTTTAAAGAGTTAATATTTATGGTTTAGAGTCTAGAGATTAGGAACTTTAGGGATTGGGGCTTACGGTATATGTTTTAGGGTATATAAGTT
>JARHVA010008143.1:200000-275000 GCA_037957365.1 Torreya grandis | reverse complement strand
CTTATTATACTCTTACTTCTACAAATGAATTAAATCCTAATTTTGATGAACCATGGGATAACGATGATTATTATGATTATGATGATGAAGACATAGAATCTACACTTTGTTCTTCTCTTTCACCACCTATTTATCTTGTTCAACCAAACACTAGGTCACATTTAAAAAGACATGCAAATACCTATTATTATGTTTATAATTTACATTTACTTTAGAATAAAGTAACTTCTATTCATGTAGCATGTGTTACTTCTTTACAACTTAATAATATAAGAGATACCAATGAATCTCTCTGAACCCCATTACTAATATAAAACTTTTTTCTAAAACTAACATAAATGAGGGTGGTAAATTATTTCCCTCTAACCAAGTCCCATCTATCACACCTTTAAAGGTTATAGAGAGAAAATCAATCCTCTCTAGAAACTATTTCCAATACAATGTACTAATGGCTAAGATAAATAATAAAATACAAGCATTAAATGAACCCCTTGATGATGAAAATATAAATTCACAAGTGTTAATTTCATTATTGCATGTTATGGGTGCTTTGAAATAACAAGTACACCATCTCACCTTGGATAACAGACCATACATGGCAACCCTATTCCACACAAAATATCAACTACAAGGTTTCAACATAATTTTTAGATACCATTATAAAAATATTTGATGGGCATGAATATCCATACTTTCACATTAAAACTAATGATAAAACCATGGTACATGTTACAAATAATTTGGTTCTACTAAAATTGTTTCAAAAGTCCATAGATGGGGAAACACTAAATTAGTTCCAACATACAATCGCTAGTGAGTCTCTACAAACATATGAGGAGTTAGATATAGTATTTATCAGGCATTACATACAAAATAAGGGACCTTGAGTCACATGTGAGAGGTTACCTTCATTACACCAAGATGAGACAAAACCAAAATATGAATACATTCTAAGGTTCAAATCTTGTTTGCATCAACTGACATATTTAGAAGTATAATACATCTTTGATAGAGGATTAATCTATCCTCTTATATAAATATTACTATATTAGACATCAAAATCATTCTAAAATCTATGTCATGTAGCTATAAGATTAGAGGTAGAATTAGGACTAGTAACTATGTAGTCAGAGGTATATTTAGATATAGGCACCTCAAAACCACACTTGTTTAATATGGTAGATGAGATTAATCCATTTCTAATTAAAGACTCAATATAATAGAGACCACTGATAAAGATACTCAATAAGGGCAAAGAGCCACTCTATAACAAACCTTCTACAATGAGTGGAACACATGATATATACATAGGGGTTATACAATTTATTAGATAAAAATGGGTCTCAAGAGATTTTGTTTACACTATTAGATAGGGATATGATCACACTTTCTTCTACTGATCATCATCCACCAATTTTTTTTTAATTCATACCACATAAGCCATATTGTCTTTTTGATAAGGTAAATATACATTTAGATGATCAATATTATGCACTTAGAAATAACATTGACTAGTATGTCACTCGAGGCATTATAGAATTTATACTTGAGACATTGAGATCTCATTCTCCATACTCTCCTAGATCACACTCCTCTATGATAGAATTATCCCAAGGTGTTTTTTTAAGGAACCATTAGTTACTCATTATGTGATCCATGTGGTTTTTAGGACACCTATTTATGATGGTCTCATGCACCACAATTTCAATATTTATGGCAACAAGTTCATAGAGATCAGAACATAGCATTGGTATGTACACAAATCAATATATATGGGAAAAACTACAGAGCTAAGGGCATGCCAATAATTAAACACCAAAAAATATATATGAAAATAACTATAGAGATCAGAACATAGATCTAATACATACACCAATCAAGCTATATGGGAATAACTACAAATTTAAGGGCACAGTTTCAATTTAAACACCAATAAAGACATATGGGAATAATTATAGAGATCAAAATATATCTTCAGATCATACATTGATCAATATATTTGCCATAAATCATATATCTCAGAGTGAAGTTTTAACACATCAGCCAAGTAAGATTTTTTCTCCAGAGTATACACATCTACACACTAACAATGTATCACATGCAACTCCATTTTTAGAGTCCCCTTTTACACCAACACAATATGAATATCATGGTTGGTTATCCATGCCATATAGGTTCAGAAAGGGCATACACCAGTTGCATGATCTACATGCAAAAATATTACAGAATATAATAAAACACTATAATAGTAAATACATAACCCTAATACACTACACATATTTCTAAAATTTTATAAAAATTCATTAATTTTAATCCAATAAAAAAAATACAAATATCATCATTTCAAACAATCAAACCAATTAAACGCATATCAATAGGTATAGTATAACAAAATTCATTTACCAATATACATAGTGCCAATTTAAATAATAAACACACACACACACACACACACACACACACACACACACACACACACACACACACACACACACACACACACACACACACACACACACACACACACACACACACACACACACACACACACACACACACACACACACACACACACACACAATTTAATTACAAATATAGTCCATCACTGAATGATGTGGACATGATTACTAGGATTAACTCCTTCACTCTCACTCTCATATATATCAAAGCTAGAACTAAAGTCCCCATTATCTCTTTGTAAGCTAGATCGATGACTCTATCTATACTCTCTCTCATGATACATGCCCAAATCAGCCATACACTCTGTATGTTCTCATTGAATACATATGTTGTCATATACTATCTAAATACTAACCCCACTTAGTATATTAGGTGCAAGCATGGTACACCTATGTAACTTAGTATATGCCTCATCTTTATCCACCACTACTCATTTGTATGCTGTTATAGATATCACACCTTGGTTAAATAAATTGTCATCCACCCCAAACACATTAGAGGATCTCTCCACAAATCCATCCTCCATGGCATCATTAGGAATCTGATGTGTCATATTTTAAATCATTGACTCAATGGTGGTATCGCAGTACTCATCATCCCCTAAACCTACACATGTCAAATAACTACACAAGATTCGTAATAACATAAAGACATATTAAATTATACATAAAATATGTAAACATATTATATTAACTTACATTAAATAACCCTAAGGTGTTATACCTCTAGTAAATCCTCTATAATATTCTCACCTCTCATAAATAGAGGTTCCCATCTATGATCCCTCCACTAGGATATCTAGGCATCAATTAGTTCCACATCATCTATATCTCCTATATCAATATCAAGGTCCCCTTTTGTCAATGGAATAGGAGATTACTCAATAATAGACATCCTTGGCATCCTATATGGCCTCATAGGAGCCCAGTAACTCCTCAACCATATCATTAGTGCTAGGGGCACTCCTAAACCACACCAAACTATTGTGTGACCCACTCATACTAAAATTTCTCATATAGGTAGATCAAATCATCTTTATTTAGTAACTCACCTGAATCTATCTCAAATGAGTACTATCCTTAGGCCACCCATCGTAGCCCATATAGGGCCTCCAGATAATATCCCGCACCATCAAAGTATCTAACAACTACTAGAACTACATATTTATCCTCTTTGGAACATGACCAATCCCTATCCATCTCTTTTCAAATGACTATGGAATAACCCGACCATCCCATGCACGTGCCACTAGCCTACTCACAGCTATATGCTCCTTTGTGCAATAATGTATCAATTTTGATGCTTTAATCCCTCCACCACACATCTATTATGTGAAATGATATCCTTGACTATCTTTTTTAATCCCAAGAATACATAATACCATGCTCCTCAATATCTTATACTATTTCATGCATCCTATAGGAAATCAACATCTTACTTCCATCTACAACCACAAACAAAGATAGGAAAATAACTAAGAAATTTCACATTAACAAAAACATTAAAGTAAAGATAAAGGTCAACAATATGTAATTAAGAATCCCTATGTGATGGTTGCCTACACAAGAGTAGACAAATATCTGGAATCTTGTTGTATGGTCTGATAACTTGTATTATCCTAAAATATAGCTTGCTACCCAAAGAAACATAATCATATAATTTGGTACATGTCCTCTAGTGTAATAGTCATCTCCATAATTGGTAACCAAAATGTGCATGTATCTACATCCCATCTCTCACATACTAAAATCATCATGTGTTTATCCTAGGGTATAAGCTCCAATAATGCACCATGTCTTAAATCTAATATCTTGATCACAACCATCTTAGTATCCTCTAGGGGTTGACCTCATAGGGTCTCCATAATATATCTAGTATGAGACTCTCCCATATGTTCATTAACCTATAAAAATCATAACCAAATCAAACATCAACAAAGTATAATTAAAACTAATAGATAACAACACACATAAAAAACTAGTTAACAATATTCAACATCACAACTCAGACATGTTGGACACTAGTGCTGCATACAGGACACTAGCATCACATCTTGGACACTAGTGCTAAATTCTATATAGTAGCACCCAAAGAAGGACAATATCAAAATTTTTGTGAAATAGGTCCTAACCTAGTTGATTTTAAGTAAAAATAATAAAAAAATGTAGTATAAATAACAAAAAAGGAAACAATTTAGGTTCCTTACTAGGTTCACCTCCTCCTCGACCTAAATTTGTGCCTCAATATCCTCATAGTAGGTCAATCAGGGTCCTCATCTCCTCAACATATTTATCTCACTTAGACACACAATTACTTTCAACTCAAATGCTCCAAATGAATTTCTAAATTAATCAAATGACATATTTAAGTCATACTTACCCAATTCCACCTTATTAAGGTTAACCTTGCATGTCAATTTTTATAACTAATATCAATCCCTTGTAAGCATCATATATTGAGAATTGTAGATTTGATTTCTAAACTATTTCTTACATGTGGGACTTGGAATAAATGTGCAATGCCCTGCATTGGTTAAACCAATATTCTAATAACTTTAAAATATATGAAATGAAAAAAATAATATAACTATAATTAAACTCACAATAGACAAAAAATCTATCCCGTTACACATTTAGTTATCAACTCCATCATAATAAACTATTTGAAACTTTAAAAAACATAACACTTTTTAATTAATACTGCTATAGCCGATCATTACTCCTTTTGGTTACATACCCTCACCACAGTCTTGGATGTCTCACAAAAATTGTCGGGGGGGGGGGGTCAAATATGGATAAATTACTTTAGACATACAAAGTCTCATACATATTTAAAGTCATAGGTCTACACAGATATATAGTCCACCAAGATATAACTATTTAAATATACCAATATATATAGACACACATGTCTACACAGATATTCAAATTCATAAGTTCTCATACATGCATATACATAAGTTTACATAGGTATTTAAATATATAGACACATAAGTTTACACATGCATTCAAATATACAAACACATAGGTTTACATAGGTATTTAGATATCAAGACACACATGGATAAAAATATATTTAGATTCATAGATTGTTAAACGTACATATACACAAGTTTACACATGTTTTCATATATATAGACACATAGTTTACATAGGTATCAGATATACAAACACACATGTTTATAGAGATATTCAAATTTACAGGTTTTCAAATATACAGATACACAAGTTTACATAGCTATTCAAACATATAGTCTACATTAATAAATATATGAAGGTATATAATTTTGACTTAGGTATACTAGTTGACTTAGATATTTAGATACACACTACATTGCTCAGATTTCAAAATTAAGGGGCATGATGCAGATCACACATCTTTGATTTCCATTTTAATTTTATCAGGCTACAATTGATATCATCAATATTATTAACACCAATATAATCTAAAAGTTTTTACCATTTTAGGTTGTAGGACTATCTATAATGGTTGATCTATAGGCATTCCACTAGACCAATTCACATACTCAAATTTAGTCTACATATTAGAGTGGGGTCATGTCATCCTTGTTTCTCAATACATTTAGTTTATATACTCAAATTTGATTCAGATATTAGAGTAAGGGAAAGTGAGCCTTGTTTATGCACACATTTAGTTTACATGCTCAGATTTAATATAAAGGCATCCACACCATGTGCTTCCTCTTCATATATTGTACTCAGTTCATATCCACTTATCTAGATAAAAAGTGGTCGAAATCTATATTACATTCACATAGGTAAGTATACGTACGTGTTCCTCTTTTTTTTTACTCTATTACTTTCATTTCAGTGTATTACTATAATAAAAGTGGGGAAATGTAAAAACTATAATTTGGTCAAGAAATCAAAATTATTGTGTTTTATTTCTTTTTCACATGAAGGTCTTAGTGATGATTATATCCCTTATTCACATGGTAATTTTAAGTCTTTTTATCTTTCTTATGTCTTAGTTTTCCTTATTTGTGACCCTCTTAATAGACACAAGTTACCTTTTTCCCATTCATAGGGTCCCATAGCATGCCTTGTCTAATCTTAGCTCTACTTTAAGACTTAGGACACTAGCACCACTTTTAAGATAGTAGTGTCACATGGTGCTAGTGTCTCATTATGACTCTAGTGTTTGATGAGCCCTTTCTCTTGTGTTATATTCCTAACCCCTCCATGATCCCTTTTTTTATTTCTTTTATCCCTCTTGTATGATTTATCAACCAATAAAAAAGGTCTTACATTCAAAATAAAAAAATTTCTGTATAAAAATCCTCACAAGGCATTTTACATCTAGCAGTTACTATTTTGACACATAATTATATACAATCAATCAATAATAAAAAGCAATATTTTGCATACTATTCAGTCATCACACCTAGAAATTACATACTTGATAAAAGAAGGGCCTAAGTGAAAATCAAGATAACATATCGTGCATGTTGATGGTGCACATTCCCTATGGGATAACAACATGTGATCTGAGACCACTATCATTGGGGTTAATGTAGGTAACATTCAAGATAATAGGGGTTATATTCCATGTGATTGTAATATCCCAAAACATAGTTTTTCCTTTCCCTTTTACATTTGATCCATTTATTGTTTCATGTGTGTAGGTGTTCATTAGGGTTTTGGAAGAGATTTAGTCAGAATAGTGACAAAATAAGCCCCTGAATGACATAGATCCACCTAAATAACCTCTATAACCTCCTATAACTTCACTAAAAGTTTTATACATTCTTTATATGAAGGATATTAGTGGTATAATTGGCCACTAGTACCACATGGAATTTTTTTCCTGATATGAGAACTATTATCTAAAGGTAGATTTCAACAAATAGTCATAAGACAAAAGGAATCTAATTGTTTATTCAACCTATTCTAGTTCCCTAATCAATGTATAAATCTATTTATCTCTAGACAAGTACATTTTTCCCTCTCACTTGCTTTTTTGGGAAAATTCAATAAAATCAATAATTTTAAATTTTCATTCTAGATTAGCGACACACTCAACTCTTTAACTACATAAGATTTACAATAGAGAAATCCTAAAATGTTAAAATAGCTAGTGAATCCATCTGACTATCTAAGTTAATAGATAAAATGACATAAAATACATAAAGAGCTCACTAAAGAAAGACTTAAAAACCATCAACTCATTAGAAGATGTAACCAACATGAACAAGTACCATGTGTTTGCACCTTTCCTATGTATCATGTGATTTTATGATTTATTTTTTTGTATATTTTAAAATAATGAATGGAGGATGGGAACTTGGAAGGATTTGGCTAGTGTCTAGTGGTGAAGAGTTCTTGGATTTATCCAAATTTACCTTAGTTTTATGAATAAGCCCCTTTTCCATGTATAAGATTTAGTTTGCACTTTATATTTACTACACTTGTGTTTTCTTTTGTCATGTCTCTCATCCATTTCCATTTTTTTTTACTTCATAATTTAGTTGTATTATTGCCATTGATTTTTCCCTCAAATCATTGACAATGCACTTGTAGGTTTCCTAGTAGGGGATGTTTGTGAGCCAATATTGAGATTTATCCAATGATCTTCACACCATGTATAATATTTTTATTCCATGACCTATCCCCTTTCACTTAATATGTGTATCTATGGGTGAATATAATCTAGGCTTATCGAAGGCTTCATGTTATCTTTTCCTTTCTAGCATTGGTACCATGATTTTAGTCCCCTACCATTCCCAAAGGAAATATAAAGGCATAATTGATGATTTTAATATAATATTTTAGGTGGTATAAATGTAAATTTGATGATGGTCATTATTTATTTATCTTCACTCTAGGTATCCACATCTAAAGACACTAGCATTGAATGTAACTTTACCCAGCTCTTTTTTTATCTATCTTGTCTTAAATTTATAGAGCTCTAAAGTTTCATTTTTTTCTAAATATGCCAAAAGGTGAACATGCCTTCTTAAAATAAACTCTCTATACTTATACCTAATTCATAAGACTCTAATTACTCTTATTCTGTCTATTATGAATGTATGCTTGTTATTTATATATATAAAACTCAATAATGTATACAAGGGAAGATTGAAAATATTGGGGACTATTTTTTGGGTAAATTAAGTATTAATGGAAGATGTGTGTGTGTGTGTGTGTGTGTGTGTGTGTGTGTGTGTGTGTGTGTGTAATCCTTAAATTATGTTTAGTGTTATATTATTGAGATGACCTACTAAATTTCATGGCCATATGATTATTTTTTGAGAATATTAGTCATTATAACATGTTTCACTTCCTGAATATTATTTGTTTTAGTATTATCTAATGTTGGAAACAATCAATTTTTTACAATAACTAATCATATTAGATACAATAAACCCTCCTATATTAAATTAGAAATTCATTTGAACTAAAAAACATAAAAATTATTCTATCATAGGTTGAGAGAGATCCAATAGACACATAATATATCTATTATTTATATGGCCACCTATTGAAGGATCTCAATTATTGACGATAGCTTGCACATTTCCTACTTCCTTCCATTACTCAAGCTTAAAATAGAAATAAAAGGGACGCTACACAAGCAATGATATTGGGTTTTGAAACTTTAATATTTTACATTTTCACTATTTTTTAGTTTGGATCCTTTGTTATGAAAAATGTAATGATGTTAATAATTCAAGAAAAATTAAAACAAAAAAGAAGGATAACATATATTGTTTGGTTAGAACAATCTGATTCAACATAGCCTTAACAAAGGCTTAAACATCCCTGCAACTAATGTGTGATAGATATCCTAGAGTGCTTTACCTTTCCCTATAATTTATCATAGTTAATATGAATATCATAGATCTAAAATAATATTGGTACTCAGAAGTGGAGGACAATTCCAATTTATGAAAAGCATTATTCATTAATTCAAAACACAAGGAAATATACTCCATCCAATAACAAATTCATAGTTTTATGTTCCCACCATGACCTATGCCTTAACAATAATTTAAAAATTTAGTCACTTTTAAATAGAGTGACATTAATCCACACTATCACTTCAAGTATTCCCACATAGGGTCATCATATCTATTAGCCTCTATCATTAAAATCAAATTCTCAACTGTGATGAAATCTAAATATTCATCTTAACAATAGGTATTAAAGCTGCATCACGTCACTTATTTTATTTTTATTTAGAATTGGATGATATTTAACTATTTTTATTACGATTTTAAGATTTTATGGCACATGATAACAAATTCCATGGAAAAGGATCTCTATAGAGAAAAATGCATGAGTGAGTGCCACACACAAAGCATTGTAATTATATTTATTGATAGATTTAACATTTAAATATATGTAAAATAAAAAAGGTGTGTGGTAAGGGGTTTAAATTGAGAAAGTGCACATCATGTACTAGGAATGAAAAAAAAAATCAAGACCTAAAATCACAAGGTAAACAACCAACTAAAAAGAAATAAGTGAACATAAAACTTAGTGTTATAGGAAAAAAATTATAAAGTTAAATTGATGAACCATATTATTCCACAGGTGCAATCAAACCTTTTGATAGAGGTCAAGGAGGAATATTGGGTTTATTACCCCAGTCACCACTACTAAAGGGATTTACATTATCAAGTATTGACTTCCATTCAAATTATTCATCAGTTTTGTTTCTTTTTACTTCCCCTAATACCGACGTTGATTTGAGATAGCTAGATAAGAGTAATGGCTTATTGTTTGAAAATTAAGATTTTTCCAAAAAAATAACAAAGCATAAATGGCAATTTTACAGACCATAAAATCATTTTTGTGAGATCAAAGAGCCTCTCTGCCAAGATTTAGCTAGGTAAATGTCTTTGTAGTGAAAGGTTCTTTAAATAAAGATATTATAATAGAAAATAAAAGAATATATAGAAAATTTGACCATGATAAGGTGGACCAACTCAACTAACTATTATTACCATTTTTTATTGTATTACATTTTTCATTATTAGGGGTTGTCATATTGGCATGAATATGCATGTTGAAAGGATATTATTAGTTTTTTTAATCTTAAAATAAAACTCTTATTTGTATGCCTTTGAATGCTTATTGGATGTTGTTATCTTTGTTTATTTATAAATTAGTTTATTATTATTATTATTATTATTATTATTAGTTTTGTTTATCTATAAAATTAGGGTTACCCTATCTTAATTTAGAGTGGACAGTTGAAATATCTTGCACAAATATTTCTTTCTTTCTTAAAAATCCCTTGTTATCTTAAAATAAATCCTTGTTTATTAATATTTCAAATGTGTGTCAATTTAATATATAAGAGTTTGGTTTTATTATTAAAAAATAATCCTTAGTAATTGGTGTATTGTCCCTTAGTTTAAATACTCAATATTGATTAGTGGTATTATAGCAATTTAGATCATGCATGTCCCATCGAATAAGTTTAGACTATTGAATATTGGGCTTAGGGACAAGATATTCATTTGACTATCTTTTTGATAGATGCAAATGACCAAATATAGATGTATAAAGAGGAAAACATTCCTCTAAATAAGTAATGTAAATTATCACCGAGGCTCTAATAAATCAAAGGTCTAAAATGATGAAAACATTTGTTAAAAAAATTCAGCAAATGTTGAGAATCACACACATAGATCCATAAATGGGTTCTTTCCAAAGGTCTACACCTTATAAGGTATTATTAAATTTTAATATCTCTATGTTTGAATTTAAAATAAAAGTAAATGTCATTGAGAATTGTATTGAAAAATTGGAGTCATATTTTTATGTAAACACTTTCTTAAGTTTAGAGAAAATTATGATTTATTTATTGAAAGAAAAATTACAAATCCAATTGTGGTGGGAGGATAACCTTGAGAAATGAAAGGAATATGTAAAAGATTATTGTACTACCATAAAAAATACATCTTAGAGTTAATTTTTTGATGTTGTTATAAATGGGTATGCCTTGGAAAATTACAGATAGTGATGAGTTCTATGATAAAAGAATGACTAATATGTGCAAAACTACACAAATGTCTTCCATTGTCTATCAAAAAACTCAACATCCATGATTTTGAAAGGTAAAAGCTAATAAAAAACAAGAGTGATCTAGATTTACATATCCAAAAAGAAAAGGGACTACTAATAATTTATATAGTGGGATTAGCCCATCAGTATGCAATAAAGATCATGGAAAATTTCAAATGGAAAGGGAAATTCCTATGGGAAAGCAAAGTCAATAAAATGATATAGGTAACTCCAATTATGAAATAAATCAATAAACTAGAGAGGCCATATGATAGAGTCAAATCTTGAAGTTTTTAGCCTCAAGTATTTCTATAAAATAGGAAAACCCCACAAAATGACCATAGAAGCACAAGTATCCCTCTCTATCCTTTCTTTTCCTTACCTTTGAGCTTTGATAACATTCTTCTCCTCTCACCACATTTATCATTTGAACATTAACTATTCTAATTGCCTTCTCTCCTTATTGACCCGCCTTTTCTTGCACAATCACCTTCAATAACTTTTTCAATCCCAAAAAAATCTTATTTCCCATAAAAACCATCCATAGAAATAATGTAATGTTATATAAAGTATTATCTAGCTCCACATAAAATATTATTTCTTCTTGTCAAAATTATAGAGCTTTAAAGGCACCACTACAAAATGTATGCATCGAGAGTGATTTGTAGCCAATAATCAATCACCCTCATCTTTGGTTATATGATTTCATAAATGTTTAGGGTTTATCTATTATACAATTAGTGATTATTTAATTTACCTTAAAATAATTTTCTCTTTGATGTATAATGAAATGCTTTATAAACCTTAATGTAATTTCTTATCAGATGTATAAGGGAAAGCATGAATTATTTTAAGGATATCACAATTTTATTTTATAGAATTGGTGGAAAATATTAATCTAATTATATTATTTATGGTGGTGAATCTAGAAATATTAGCCTTTGTGATGGTGGCAAAAGTTTAAAAAAATCAAAAAAAATGTTGTGGATGTAAAGGAAAATGTTGTTTAAATTGTATAATTTACTAAAATATTTGTTTAAATTTTAGTTGTCCTCTCAAGGTTATATTTATATTGTCTATTCTATTTACGGTCTCAAGAGTGCGATGGAAAATTTAACATAATTTATTCAAGTATGAATGATCTTGATACAACAAGGTGTCATTTTTCTCATATGATAAGCCTACAAGGTGTTTTGGATAATGGAGAACATAGTTGAAAGTGAAAATTTGGTCTTCAAGGATGATATGAAAATATTTATTATTTTGTTAGATAAAGTTAGTTGTAGATTAATATATAAAATTACAGAGTATAATTGTCTACAAAATGTGCAATTTACACTATTGTGTATATTGTATTTTTTTTTGTATATTTTCAACACCTAAATACAAATCAAGTGTCTACAGAATGTGAAGATCCCCTATTTTGTTTTTAGTGGAAGGATGGAATATGAATAAATAGAGCCTTTGTATTCTCTCTATATAGTACTCACTTGTATTGTAAAAGGGTTTTGAAATATTGAGATCAATATATAGATATTTGATAGTGTTTTATTCCTTTTGTATAACTTGTTCTTTTTTGAAGTTATGCTCTATTCTATGATATGTTAATAATCTGAAGTACAAAATGCTTTGGATACGTTAAGATAGTGAATAATGTTAATTCTTATATAATCCTACACCTAGTTTAACTTTAATTTGGTGTAGTACTTTGATGGATTATCTTTTGTATTACATTTTGCATAAAAATTCTTAATTAGCATGTTATGATGAGTGTTCTATGAACCTCTACCAATAATGGTATAGTGAGTGTGGAACATTAAATCATGTTGATCAGGTTACTTGGAATAAGATATTTGGAGTGATGCCTAGATGAGATAAATCAAAATTTCATATAAGAGGATGAAAATAGGATAATAAGTTATGTGAGAGAAGTCATAAGTGAGAATACATATGGTGATATAAAATAAATATTTGGGTAAGAATTTATTTGATTGTTAGTTTCATGGTTTATAGAATTGAGTACTATTACTTCAAGCCAAAATAAATAGAAAACTTTGTCTGGACTAAGGAAAAAATAAAATACCTTTAAAATATGGACACTAATTAGATGTGAGAAATAGATAAATGGATAAATTATATCATTGATGGATATATTACTAATTATTTTATTCAAGGGTATATCCCATTTGATGCTACATAAGATTTATTTATAATAGGTATCTGGGTAATTTTTTTGTAGTGAATATGTAATATGATTAAAATTTTAGTTGTGGAAAATGCTAAGGTACATATTCCAGATAGCATAGATTAGTCAATTTGGCCATTAGGGGGGTGTGTGTGATAATTAATTAAATGATAAAAAAATAAGAATATAAAATAAAAACCTAACTAAAAATATGGTGGACATAGAGAAGAAAATAAAAAATTAAAGTATAGGACTAGAGAGAGACATGATAAATAAATAGAATAATCATAATGTAGTTGTGAGTAGGAGTAGAGTAGAGATTTTAAAATATAAATAATTAATGAAATATCAAGGAATAGGTAGATATTATGGAGAGAAATAATATGATGAAATGAGAGGACTTGGAAGAAGAGAAGGCACATATGAGAATGTAAAAATGAATAGAGAATGGAAAAGGGATGTAACAGAGATGAAATAGATTAGAAAGAGAGAAGATAAGTGATTGGATTAATTAAAAGGTAGTTTTAGATCATAGTTTCAATAAAGGATATTATTTTTAGAAGAGAAGGAACAATCATTTTAGGATGTTAAGTTGTAGGAGTAAATCATTTTCATGTTCAAATGAAGTATAAGTCTCAGAGATGGATCATTCATATCAATGGTAAAAATGCCCAGTGCCTAATTTATCAATAAAAGGAAGAAGAAATAATGTATAAGTTGGTAAATATATTATGTGTTTTGACTATTTATAGATAATTTAGAAAATATAGTAAAGACACCAAGAAATTTTTAGATAGGAAGAAATTGATTGAGTTTGAATTCATATCATAGTAAATATTAAAACATTGGAAAAGTCTTGTCCATAACAATGACTAGCTTTAAGTGAGAACATAAGAAGCATGGCTCTCAATGTAGGATATTTTGTCACCTTGACACTATATTATGGGTCTAATGACCTTCATTAGTATCTTTTAACTTTTAAAATGAAATGGTAGGTTAAAAATGTAACTATAGATGATGAAAAGAAGTGTGAGTTCATAGGAACCTTGACAAGAAGAGATTTAGAGTTCATATACAAAAGGGATGCTTCTAAACTAAGATTTTAATATGTCAAAAGCTAGATTATAAGATAATTTAAAATGAATAAATGTACAAGTTAGATAATATAAGATATGAAATAAATTCATCAAAAATATGGAGAGTTGGTATGGGACTATGATTGCATGTTAACTTATGTAATGACAAAAATATATTTTATGTTTGAAGATATAGATAAGGTTGCATGGTTTATATAAGGTTTATGAAATCATATTAATTTTTCCATTGCTCAAACCTAGTTCACATGTAAGGGCGATACTAGAGTAGCTGCACTTTTGGTGGAGCAAATAGAAGACTATGTGTAAAATCTATAATCTACTACAAAAGTTGGCATAATGTTAGATGTTGTTTTTCAATTGAGATGGATGAGATGCATTAAAGTAATAATCCCAAGATAGGATTATAGTATATGAAGTGGGGAAGATAAAGGAAATATAGGAATGACTACCCAAAAGTAAAAAAATAGAATCTTGTGATATTTGTTAAGTATTAGGACATTTGACTATGAAATGTCATCACTTACCATAATATACCTAATAATTGTAGAGTTTACATATATATATTTTTTTAAGACACACAATCATGATGATAAAAACTACAGATATTTTGAGTAATTATGGGAAGACATCACCAATAATGTATTCACATTAGAAATTTAGTAGATCTCTATTGTGAAAAATGGGATTCCAATCCCAAATGTATAAATTACCACTATGACTTCATATTAGCCTAAGGGTTTAGCAGGATGGACACTATAATCTTCATAATACCAATACATGATGGAATCCACCATCTCCTTAATATCAAAAGTCATGGAACATAGTAATATCTTAATAATATTTGACATGATGGTCCCCATATTCTCCCCAATGCCCATATGGGGGATATGATATTCAATGGTAACAAGGGTGGGGTTGATCACAATGATAGGGGGATATGATGGTAAAAAAAAATAAGGTTGGGGTTTTTAACAAATATAATGGGAATATAGAGGAGGCTATTGAGGTGGATAATAATGAGGTATTTATAGACAATATGAATGATAGGGGAAATAAATAATTATTTTTTATTTATGTAGAGAATATAAATTCGTAATAAATTACCCAATTAATCATCAGAGGTAGATGTACTACATTTATTACAAAGATACAAGATAACACCACATTGAATATTTTTAGTATTATAAAAATAGAGAAATAATAACCATGTATAAAATGTAAACATGGTGAATTCACACCCAAGGAATTATTCATACATACAAGTAGTCACTCAATGTCAACATGTAGAACAAGGATTACACCCTGGAGATGCAAAAAGATGAATATATTATAAAGGAGTAGCAGGATAAATATCCTAATCATACAATATAAAAGGATATTATGTATCAAGAAACACAAATGTTACATAATATACAACATGACTAAATTTGAGAGCAATGTTGTAGTCATTAACACACATATGTATGGTCAAATTATGCACATTATGAGGCAGGATGGAGTGGTTATTATTTTAATAAACATATATACCTTGTAAAAGCAACAATACTTCCTATGAGGGGTAAATCATTATCACCTTACAAATCAAATATCCCATCCATCTCTTCAAACACAAGATAAATACATTAGCTTTTCTAGGGGGTCCTTATAGACTATGTAAAAGATGTTTTAGTGTGCATTCTCTCTGTATGCATCACAAATAGCTTTTGGTAGACCATAAAAAGCATCAAGTATGACATAGAAGGGGTAATCAACATTGCTTACTATATGATGTAACCTAATGAATATTTTAATCAGCTAGAGCATTTAGTCTTTTAGCTCATCTAAAATATTGAGAAGGTCAACATTAGGATAACATAGGTCATCTAGTAGTAATTTGTGGTATTAATTCTCTATTTCACGCAATGGAAGCCCCTATATGGCCTCATATATCTAGATATCAAATTCTGGCATGAGATCACATTCACAAACATTACCTAACCATAAAGTGAAACATTATGAGAAACTAGGTAGATTCAACATATGGTGGATGTAAATCCCAAATCTTCTCCTCTCACACCCTCGTGTTCCTAAAAACATCATGAAATGTTTGGGTCTACACATTTTGATGATTAAGTTTTAAGATAAAATCCAAATTAGAGTTCATGAACTCCCAAAGGCACCTACCACTTTCTTGCTATTCATCATTACTATGTTTTATGCACATGTAGAAGTTAAGTGGTAGAAATATATCATATTTCTCTTAGTACCACCATTATGACTAATACCTATAGGGCACAATATTCATTGCCTCATAAATGAACAACAAAATCAAAATCATAGGTATAAGCACCACCTAAAGCATTGGTAGCCTCATTATAAAATGTAATGGGAAATGTGAAGACAACAACATGAAGAGCATCATGACCTGCATTGAATAATAAGATGCATAGTATCAAAGTATGTAAGTTTTATAATAATGTCCCATAAATCACTTTTGAATATGATAATGCATAGCTTGACATCACAAGGGATAAAGTATACAAGTCTATATTGGAAGACATAGAAACTAAGATATATGAAGAAGAATAATAAAAATAAATATTTTTTTAGAAAGCAGTGCATACTTGTCAAATTAAAATAATGTTTTAAATATCCTTTGGTGTAAATTTTAACACCTTCTATGTCGATAATTTTATAGATAATTATAGAGGAATACAAATGTAAATGTAGAATGGTTATTATTTTTGAAGTGGAATGAGGTGAAGGTTCTTCGGGGGAATAAAATATCCGACAATAGTCATTGATACACAAACCAAAGATTCAAAATATGAAATAAATATCACCATCTAACAAAAACATTATAATTTCTTTTGTCTAACTTTAACTAGCCAAGGAAGATAAGTTTCAGTTGGCTTAAGTACCAAAATAATAGCCACAAAAGAAACTTAGGGCCTACAGGTGACTAAAAAGGAATTTGATTAACCCAACTAGATAAAGGGCACTAGTTTATAGGTAAACTATGGATAGTTATTCCCTTTATGCTCTCCTTCAAACTAAATTTCATATCCAAAATCTCCAAATCCTATACAGGAGCCACAAGCGAGTGCACAACTATATCTAAGCATCCTGTCATATAAGAAGATTTCATAACACATTAAAAAGATGCTAAAGATCAAATTTAGTAGGATAAGGCTCAAAAGGAATCTAGGAAGAAGGATAAACAAGAGCAAGAGAATAAGATGAAGGAATGATCATAATGCAAGGTTTATAAGGAGGAGGAATAGAGGAATTTAAAAGAGGGGGGAAAGAATAAAAAGGATGAAGAAGTTATGAGGAAGGAGACTGAACAAGACAATAAAGAAGTGAAAGTAGTGAAAAAGAGGAAGGTTGATGATAATGTAACAACCAATGGAGAATAAGAAACTAAATAAATAATCCTTGTGAAAATAGGAGGAAATCTAGAATTAGGCCCATGGTCAAGTGATCGAGGAACAAGAAGAGAGAGCTACCAAAGCAAAGGCAAAATCAATGAAATAAATATAGGTAGAAGTCATGGTGGAACAAACAATAAAATACAAAAATAATGTGGTGATAGCCAAGTCCCAAAAACCATCCACCACATCACAAGGCTCTAGGTAAGAGTATTATTCCAAGAATATGTCCCATTTTCCCATCTAATGATTATGGGTTGTCCATGCACCTTCAGTGAGCTAGACATCCTTTTGTCTCCTAATAGAACAAATAAATAAGGAACTTGTGACATCTTTGGTTTATATATTATCCCTTGAAAAAATATTTTAAGAAAAATCAATTGATTTTTCCCAATTACACTTGGTGAAACAAATTTAGGGAGTGGCCAGTTTCTAGGAATCCATGACATAAAACTTTTTCACATTTGGACAAGAAGTATTGTATCTAAGGGATTAAATGCGTAACTACACCTCTAACTCAACAAATGAAGGCAATTAATCGATGACACCCACCCTTCCTTAGTCACTCAAGTATTAGTTGACCAAGTCATGTACAAAGATAAGCGATTCATGACACTCCTAACTAGGCTAACAAAGAATTAGCTCACTAAAAAAATTTACAAAATATTTAAATGCAAGGTAAGATATTGAAAACCAAAATGGAGGTTATATATGAAATCTTGGATGTGTATGAGTAACTCATTGGAGTTATTGTGCAATAGGCTATGCATATCACTATCACCATGTTGGATTGGTAGTATCAACTCAGTAATACATCGAAAGAGGGTAATCTATAACTATTTAAGGATGAAAAATCCAAGGCAACAATATAATATAATATAACTACACCTACTTCAATGGATTTGGTGCTAAAAGAGTCTTTGGACTCAAGAAACATAGTGATGGTCAAGATGACTAACTGTAAGAATGACATGATGCATAATACATTTTCTAAAATCTAAATACAATGACATGTAGAAAAAATAGAAGAGATCATGTTGGATATTTAACATGAAGTGTCATATAGTATCATTTCCATTCTCATGTCTAAGGATGATGATATTGAGAACTTAATGCAATATCAATCCCCTCTACACACTATGATTTCTTTTGTGTAGGAAGCTCTTGGTGATTGGAAGATATTCAAGTATTACTTATCAAACTTGGAAAATTTTATTTATGAAATCATCAAGAAGCCTAGTTTTTCCCATCTAACTATCTCCACTAGGAACTCCAGATAGAAAATATTTCCTAAATTGTGGAGTCATTTATAAAGCATCAACAAATGCCACTAACATCTTCAACCTCTTTATAAATAATTAAAACATGTATATTATCTTCTTCTGATGCAATATTTAAAACTACTTTAGCTATAGATTCACATCATAGTCTCCTCTTCCTTATTCTCAATCTATTCCTCTACCCTCCACATAGGTATATTAATTTTAGACAATTTTATAAGTTGCTTAGTTTTATATAAATTAAATATTTAAACATTATGATCAGGGCTATAAAGGTTAAAAACATGTAAAGATAGCTTGCTAGTTATGCCAATATATTAAAAATTTATAAGGGTCATAGATGGGTACAATTCTTAATTAAAAACCTAAAAGGGTAGCTAGGTAGTGTGTAAGAGGTGAAAATTGGTAAACTACACCTTGAGTTATTATTACAATTAATTTTTCTAATCCAACCCTTCTCTTCAGGCAACTCCATCAGCTCTAGCATTCAACACAATTCCTAGTACTTTGTCTCATGATGAGATAATAGTTTGAGTATAATAAAGTTTTATTAGTATAATAGGGATACAAAATCATAGAGTATAACTATTTGACAATTGTTATTTTTACACTATTGTGTACATTGCATATATTTTTGTATGTATTCGACATCTAAATTCACATCAAGAGTCTACATAATGTGAAGAGTCCCTCTTTTATTTTTAGTGTAATGTTGAAATTGAAGAAATGATGCTTTTTAAAGATCTATATATACATTCAATTTTATTTTAAATTTTTTTGAAAATATATAGATTCAATAATGGTTCTTCTTTATATATGCGCTTGTTCATTTTTATGATTATGCTCTATTTTCATGTGATCTATTAAAAATTTGAAGTAGTGAATGTTTTGGGTAAATTAAGGTTATGAACCATGTTGATTCCTCTATAGTCCTTCACCTAGTTTAACTTTGATATGTTTTAGTAGTTTCCTGGAGTATATTTCGTATTACACTTTATACAAATAATCCCAATTACAATGTTTTGATGAGTTTTATAGAAACCTTTGCTAACAGATAAGTAACATTCATAGATGTCATGGATGAATAAATATGGAGATGACCTCAAAATTATATTTAAATGCCTCAATATAAGTTTGAGAAGTCAAACTAAAATCATTAAATTGGAATGGACACCAAGAATGTGTACCCATCTTATTCCCTAGCCTAGACAGAGTGAAAGTCTTCAATCTTGCATTACCATAATATTTGGTGAATGGTAAAATGTGGAGTCTCATATAGGCATGAATAAGTATTGACCATTGATGTATATAATTCTAAGTCATTTGGCTTGATTCACATTTATTTCAAATGGTAGTGTGAGTCAATATTTTGATTGGAGTTTTGGTGCTTCAACTCGCACATTTTCTCTTTAATCCCACTCAACATCAATGAATGATAGTGATACCATTTATATATTGACAAGATCAATAAGCATTCTATTTTAGTCATTGGAGATAAATGTCATTTATGAAACATTTGTGATATTTTAATTTTTAATATTTATCATTATGTAAAATTGTAATATTGTCATATTTTAATATGTTGTTAATTTTATTCTAAATTTTAATATAGTTATGATTATGGTTATGCTATCATAAAAAAAAATGATATTAGAGAAGTAGCGTAGCCTTCAATAAGCATCATAATATTTTAAAATGATCACATTCTTAAAAAATCATCACGTAACATGCAATAACATTACATGGAATATACAAGCATCACATGAATTATACATAAGCATTTCATAGTAAATAAAAACATATAAATGCATCACAACATATAAAAGCATCACATCATACAAGAGAATCACATTTTCATTTAAAAATAATCAAATTTACATTCAAAATCATCACATAGATATTTTTTCCCCTTGGCGAGTCACTAAACAAAGCATTGCTATGAATTCAAACATTGTGTGGCAATAAAAAAATGGATTAACAAATAAAATTAGGTGTAGGAAAATAAAAAGAGCACCACATTAAAATAAATCACTCCACATTGATCAAAATTTATTCATAAGAATATATATCTACATAAATGTAAACTAAAACAAAAATGCCCAATAATCATAAAATCGAATAAATGGGTAGTATATACGAAGGTAAATATCACTGAATGCTAGTTTTTGCATAGGATGTGTGCTAATGAGGAAAGAATCAACATATTATAGCCTAATAAACAAGTAAAAAAATTATTTTATTTTTGTTTTCACATATCATCGAACAAGATTTTAGAGACAAACATAAAATCCATAATTTTTTCAAACTGAAGGCTAAATTAAATTTTTTGGATTAGAGTTGAAAATTGGGTAAAATTACATCAATGACAATAGATCAATTATATTCCTTACAAAAAAAACATACAAAATGTTAAATTTTATAAATATCACGTAGAAGTGTTGAGAGATTGATTTAACATGGAGTATGGTCAGATGAGTCATGAATAGAAATGATAATTTGTGATAGAATCATCTGTGAGAGTTGTATTTCCCTATTCTTGTTCCACATTTGGCTATAGATTTTTTTAGACAATGCAAGACCCTAATAATGCAAAGAAGAGGGTGTTAAAAAATATTACAAAGGAAAGGAGAATACCCAATAGAAGAAGCTATTTAAATTTCCCTTCTTTAGAATTATAATGAATTTGTAAAAATTGTCATATCTAGAATAGTAGATGGTAAGATTTAGATTACCAAAAATATAGTCATTCCTATTAATCCTAAAATACTAACTAATGATAAATTAAGGGGAGAATATTACTCTTTATCATTCAAAGATCTTAACACCCATCAAACAAGAAGTTAATAATATATATGGATGGGAGATATGGTTTAGATAAGTTTTGTCATGTTCTATTAAGGTTAACAATGTAGGAAATATCACCAATCATACAAGAAACCTTTTTTGCACACAACTAAGATTGGAAAGAGTATCGGCAAGAGTGATCACCATAGAACATCATATGGTGATCTCAGATACCAAAGTAATCTAGACATAATAATTTAATTTATAAATACTAAAATGTGAAGAAATAATTTTTCAAAGATGTTCTTAGAGAAAATTATAGTATACTTTTTTATTGGTTATCATTTTATTTATTTACTATAATATCCCAGTTGGGATAATGAGCATTTTATCCAATTATGATCCTAAATATTAATTCAAATATTATTCATTTTTAGAGGAAAAAATGTGGATTACAAGAGGGCATCATCTACATTAGCACTCTTATTATTAGTTTTGAGGGATTTAAATCTTCAAAAACCTAGGGTTATACATAGTTTTATTGATAAATATTCACCTTATATGTATGCAACATGGATGAGGGACAATATTAACCATATGTGCATGCAACACGGATGAGGGACAACACTTAAATTATAACTAAGGAACATACAATATAGGAACCAATTATAATATGATTTATACTTGACGAGGGTTTGATGGTGAAATAATTAGCATGGAAACAAAGTAATCTTGTTGGGTTGAAGGTAGACCCACTTTCTAAAAAATACCCTAGGGTAGAAAGGGTTAATGAAGAAAATAAGAAATAAAATAAAAATGGATGCAAGGAAATAAATACCTCTAATAAGCACAAAAAATGTTGCAAGGAAGAAACTACAATTAAATAAGAGAGAAGAAAAGTGAATAAGGATTAAGTCTAAAAAAGACTTTTGAGAGGCCCAAACAAGGGGTAGAGGAAGAAAGTGCAAGGGAAGGAAGAGAGAAAAAATGAAAGAAAACCCAATTTCAAAAAATACTTCTAAGAGGCATAAAAAATTTGTGAAGGAATAAAATGCAAGGAAAGGAAAAGAGGAGGAAAGACAAGAAGACCCAATGGAAATAAATACTCATAAGATGAACAAAGAGGTGGTTAAAGAACCAAATTCAAGGAAAGGAAGATAAAAGAATTTTTTTAAATGTTCAAGTACAACAAATAAATATTGATCCTTTAAAAATGAACATTTCAAGAATAACTAAATTCAAACCAAGGATAAATATCTCCATAAAGCCATTCCAAATTTTCCATTATTTCATTCAGAAGAATTTTCCAATGTGTAAGAGGTAAATATATAAGGCGAGAAAAGGAAGAACTTAAAAAAAGGAGATTATAAACATATAATTGATAGCTTGATAGAAATATAGATAGGTGATGTTGCTATAGAAAATGTAGTAGAAGAAGATCCATGAAAAATGCTCAGGATTGAAATGAGAAAATTGAGGATTAAAATACAATAGTTAAAATATCTCCAAGAAGGATCTCTACAAGTTCTATGAAACCTATAAAATTAAAAGAAAATCATGGCTAGATATATGCAAGGAGAAGACTATCTCTTAATATTATGGATAGTAGTTACAAATTAAGAGAAGATATTGGGGTGAATGAATTAACTTTGTTGCAAAAATATTAGAATATATCCAATTCACACAATTAAAATCCTTGTATTATACCCTTATGGGGATATACTAGTGAAATATGTGGAGAGAATGATGGAAGATGTGATCAAATAAATCACTCTATAGTTTATATCCAATAAGAAATTTTAATTTGATATGGGTCAAGAATGTCATCTCATAAAACTACTATAGAAACACCATAAAATGTAGAGGTCATTGATGATTCTTCCCATAAGGAAGAAAGTGTTAAACCTACCTCCACCAGTGAGCTTGATGTGGTGGATAAGGAAAACATTTAAAAAAAAGTAAATGATAGTACTATAAAATCTTACTTAGAAAATAAGGAAGCCTAAGATGGAAAAAATCCCTTATTTATGATATTATGGAAATTGAAATCTCTCTTAACCTTCAGTTATTTACTCTAAAATATTATAAAAGAGTGGCCCTGAGACAAGCTAGTCATCTATGTACCATTGACTAGTCTTCAAAATTAATATATGAATATCACATATATATGTATAGATGTCCATAATTATGCCAATATATTTAAATTTATAAAGTTTCTTTGATTTGAAAAATATATCAAATTGTTCCAACTCTCTAATTTTGGACCTAAAAAAGTATTAAGTGGATTAATATATAAATTATATATGTGTAGATAAACATGCATTTTGAATCTTTCAAAATCAAAAATATATATAGTTCTCTCTAGGGCTTGTTCAACTAAATAATTTATTCCATCCAACATGGGAAGGAGGCCACAAAAATTTATAAATTTCTCTATATTAGTCAAATGATGTATCAAATATTGAGCCTTTTCCACGTGTATATGATGCTTTCACATTACTCCTACTAAGGGAGGATGTTTATCGTACACTTTGTGCACAAGTTGATAATTTGAGATCCACTTGGTGTCAACATATTTTTATATTTTATGTCCATATGTTATAGCTTATACAAATAATTATAACTCTATGAACCTTTTATGACTACCAAAAAAAAGAGCATGCACCTCAAAAATAAGTTCATTAAATTTTGCTACATATCTAAATTTTCTGACTATTTTGTATGTTAGATTCATTCAATGAGCCATATAAAAAATGAAAATACTAGATATAAAATGGGATATTTAGAGACTTAAACATAGAATATTTCAATGACCTTTCATTATAGATGCCCCATCCACCCCAACACATAGCAATGTTCTGTAATTGAAGAATCCTCCATGCCAACAATCTTATTCAAATTTCTTATTACCAGCTCATAAAGGTTTTAAACATTAGAATTTTTTATCATCATATGAAAAGTGATTAAAGTGAGGTTATATTAAATCATTGTTAATAGTATAGACATACATAAAAACCTAATAAATATTATCTACTATTTCAACCTCATAAATAAATAATGCCACATATTGTGAATGTTTAATTTTATCTTTCAAGTCTTCTTTCTCAACCATAACTAGTCATTTCACCTTAATACCATCCATTGATTTCAAGCCAATAAGAATGAGGAAGGTGTGGGAAACCAAGAAAATTGAGCATGGTCTTATATTCATTAAAAAAAATGTTATAGGACCACCCCTTTTCATAGTGTGAAAAATAATAATTAGTTGAATTATTTTACCTAAATGATTATTTTGAATGATATTTTCAAATTGAGATGTAATTATTCCTTTATTTTCAACAAGTATTATTTGCGTTATAATGTGTTCCTCATCTATTTTTTCATTCCTAATATGAAAACAATAATTTGCAATTTACCATATAGAAACATGCTTTATAACTCCTTTTTCAGTGTTATTTTCATATATCTTTCCTACATGTTTTTCAATAGTATCCAATTTTAGTTGCATTATCTTGTCATTACCAAGTTTCCAGCGACAAATTGTGAATTTTCATTTTTTGGGAGACTCATTTTTATTTTCATTTTTAACAATTTCAATAAATGAAAACTTGGCCACTTAATCTAACTCAAAATTCATTCCCAAGTCCCATTTGATTTGATTTCTATTTTTCATAGAATTAAATGTTGTTTGAGTATTTCTTGTGGTGAAAATTCCTTGACTGCCAAAAATTCCAGTTCCAGCATCCAATCTATTAGATGTTGGTGTCCTATAAGTATATTTAAATTCTAGTGATCCACATTTGAACTCATTTAATGAGACATCTGCAAGAGGAGGCATTCATTTTTTCCATGACTAATAGTGTTGGTTATTAAATTATTATTTAAATCATTTTTAATTTCAACTCGAATGTTATCATCATATATACCCTTAAAATGGTAGATATGGATCAATTGACACTGATTATTTCTCAAAATATGATGAAAATACTTCATATTCTAGAAGGTGTTACAATTCTTTGCTTTCCTGAGATTTCCTATTTACCTACCTTTTCTTATAAAAATGTTTTGTGTTACTATGAGCTGAATTGTTAGAGCAATATCAAATACTTTTAAAATCTTCACATGTTTGTAAGAGCATTTCTAACCTTTAAAATCAAGTTTTGCCTATAATAACATGGCATGATTTAAAATCCATTGCTCTTCTAAATAAGCATTGTCATGCATTGAAACAAAATTTCATGCATTAGTAAAACAAATATTTCTATGGAAACACTTTATGATTTTATAGAAACATCACAAGATTAGATAAGCATCGCATGGTTATAAAAATATTATAGTGATGGAAAATTATCTTGGTGATGGAAAAACATCACAAGATTATAAAATAATTACATAGACGTAAAATACATCACAAGATTAGAAAAAGATTGCATCGATGTAAATGCTCATAGGTTTGTAAAAACATCACATGATAAAAAAATCCTCACAATTTCTTAGAAATGAATAACAAACATAGAAAAACATCATATCGATGGAAAAGTATTCCTAGTCTATAAAAGCTTCATAGGGATCAAAAACCATCATGGCTTAGAATAACTTCTCTATCTAATAAAACTTGATAGATGTATAAAATTTAAAAAATGATCATAAAGATGATTTATATTGGATCTATAGATTTGGGAGTAGGCTATAATTTGTAATGATGGAAGAGTTTTAAATTAGATCAATATATTTTCTACTTTGTATCTACTAGTGCTTGATTTATTTATATTCTTTTATACTCATCCAGCAACAATCTAAAGTCCAATCTTGTCACCATGAAAAATTGCAATTAATTTCAAGTATATATATTAATACATTAGGGTTGGGTGTAATTGTTGAATTTATTTACATTTTAAATTTTTCCTCTAAAATTTTAATAAGTGCAACCCAAGGGGCCATAAAATGTATTACAATCCAAGCATTGTTTAAAACCCTAGATCTTCGATGTTTTGGTGATCCCAAAACAAAACCCCTTTGTGATTATGAATCATTTGACCATTCGAGTAGAGAAACAGTAATGGATATGTTTTTTTTTGGCAAACTATTATGCAACCCAACATTATCTAAACAACTAATTCGAGTTTAGAAATCCCCTATATTAGCCTCATTATAAATATTCATTGTCAAAATTTTCCTTGATAGCATGCCAGTTTAAAGTATTTGAAGATTTCATGTGTGTAACTACCATGCATTCCAACATTAATCGACAAGTTATGAATCACATTACTATAATTTTTCACCATTTTTCTTAAACCTCACATACTTGCAAATTTTCATAATGACAAATAGTGGGAATGAATATGATGAATCATGAAAACCAATTAGGTATATGTTATTACACCTATAGGCCTAACCTACAATGGTAATTGATAATGGTGGTGGAGTCTAATAATATGAAGTGTTAATAAATATAGCCCATCCTAAATTTGACGTTAGTTTGACTCTCATAGGAAAGTTTTGATCTTAAAATTCATATCCATTTGAGTCTTATATAAATGATTTTTTTGTCTTGTTTGGAGAAAGAGACTCAACATTCATGATATATTAGGCATAAAATGGAGCTTGAAGCATGCTTTCACTTTTTTTTTAGCCTTATATAATAGAACAATTAAGTTCAGCTCTTTTATTCCAATCAATACAAAAATGACGAGGAAAATGTTGAAATCATTAATCAATATATTATGTGATAAATCCAAAATAAGATCCTCTAACTTCATATCTTTCAATATTTACATAATATATACTAACTAATAAATTCGATAAATCATTTGTATCAATTCATGGGCCCACAATTAGATATCTTCCCACACTTATCGGAAAATATGATTGAGACTACAAGAATTGAAGCTGGCAACAAAGTTCAAAGATGGGCTTCCGATTGTAGATGGATAAGAGACTCCAATGAATATTTTTCATCATCTAACATCCTATTTCTAGTCTTGCTATAATAAATTATGGAATATTCCTAACAGGTGAGCCAAACGTAAATGATATGAAAAGGTTTTGTACCGATTAATTTTATCATTAGACTTTGAAAACTGATGCAGGGATTTTAGACACAGATTAAAATCTGAGTGCTATTAATATATTAATTCGTGTTCATGGAGAATTTTTTTTTCTGGCCATGTTTTCAAAATTCATGGATTTGTTCATTTTTCAGATTTCTTAAGTTGTGCAAGAAGAGGAAAGAAAGATGTATTCAGATGAAAGAAAACATTAATACGTCTACATTCAGAGAATAATTTAGATTTTTTGATGTGATTCATGTACTTCACAACCTTGAATTTCCACCAAATTTACCGAGTTCCAAGAAGAGGCAAAGCAAACACAAAATTCCCACTAGCCTTGTCTGTATTCTTCATCAACACATAAATCATATGATATTGACAATTCATGGAGCACTATATGGAAATATGTTTGCTAATGATGCTTGGGATCAAATCCTTTGTTATGACCTGGACTCTTTGGTCCCCTCATACTCCTAAGAGCAGCCTCAACCCACTATCAACAATGAAAAAACACACAAAAAAATTAGTATGCTAGCATGACTAGATCTTTTGGCATAATAGAGGATAACCATATCGCTATTAGACCAAAAACATTTATGGAAGTGCCGTGAAATTTAATTTGTTTTCTACACAAAAGCATATGTTCCTTGCATTGTTTTGTTTTGTCAAAGATAGTTATTATGTATGTTGTAAATAATTATAATAGTACACATCTAAATCACTCCTCTGAATGCATTATTTAGTCTGTTTGGAATGGTCTGATAGCTATTATTGGCATCATTCTCAACTTGATTGGGATCTATCCATAAAAAATAAAGTTGCAGTTAAAGAAGCCAATATAAAAGGGATAATTTAATCCAATTGATGTGGATGATGGTAAAGTGTATTTATTATGCTATTTTTAATAATAAAAAATTTCAAAAATATTAAAAAGGAATGAAGCCATACAAATTCTACCTAATGAGAACCCTTAATCCTTAACACAAAATCAAAGAAGATCAATTATTGTGTCGGTCCCAATCAAATACTAAAAATATGAGATGTGGTGAAGTCCAAGTATGTGTATGATATGGGCCATCTAATGTATGATATCACTTGAAATACTTGTCATTTCCCACCATCATCATCACTCAACTCACTTTGAAATCTTTCACCACATACAAGTTTTGTATGGCCTTTCTCTTTATTCCATGGGTATGAGTATGGTGTTTTTGTATGTTCTTAACCCTAATGTAATTTCTCTAGGTATCAATATAGTGGCAACATAGACAAACATAGGCTGCAATATAGACTTTAGAATGTCAATGTCTTATATCCATATCAATAGAATTACAATGTTGATTTAATTTGGACATCAGACATGGAACCTTTTCACAATCAAATCAACGACATGTTGTCATTGTTGACCCTTGACAATAGAAAATGTTTAATCAAAGAATCTGTCATACTGCAAGCTATGTTCCCTTTAGCAAATTCTAAAAATGAGCAAAACATTTTCTATTGTCACATCCACCATAAATATTACATTATTTTTACTATGTTGTTATTGAATCTATCTTGTTGCTTTCATTGTGATTGAAGTGAGTTCCAAAGCTTTTTCAAAGTTCATGCCACATGGGTGCATAAGGGGGCATCATAGGTGATACCATGTAAATGCCATGGTGGAAAAGTCATTGATTGAGATAAAAGGTGGTTGATTGGTGATCTGTCCCCCAATGCAATTAAGGTTGGTACATTTAATTCTCACATATTAAGACCATTTAAAATGACAAAGGTTCATGTAAAGACTATCTAAAGATGCTCTCCCCATCTTATCCAAGGACCATATTGATCAAGCATATTTATATAACCTTTAGACATTCCTCTCTTTTTAATTTTTCCCATTCTCTCCTTCATCTAGATTTTCATTTGTAGGTTTTCTCAAACCCGTTCCATGTCATGACACCTACTTGGTATCATATAAAAGGGGTTTTAAATTTTAATGAATACCCTAATATTATATATAGGAAATGATGCACATTTTTTACCATACTTATGAAGTTTATATCTCTAACAAAAATTAACAGTACAAACTCCTAAATATAAATCAAATCAATTTTATGTCATCTTTATCAACCCTTGACAAAAGCAAATGTTTAATCTTAAAACCTACCACATTACAAATTGTGTACCCCTTTGTAATTTATACAAATCATTGAAATCCAAGAGTTACTTTAAATCCGAGATTGGAATAGGATAGTGTTTCCCCTCACCATTAACCTTTAATTCACCTTGATACATATCACATTGATATTTTAATTATATATTTAAATTAAATTATATTGTGTAATATATTACTAAATAATTATAATTAATTTCATATTATATATTAATATGTATATTATAATTGTATATTAGTATATAGTTGTAATTAATTTCATATTATATATGACTATGTAATTATAATATACATACAATACTATGGTTTGAAAAATGCAGTCATGTTTGTATAAAAAATGAGGAGGAAATAAATAATATGGTACGCAATGTTGGTACTATAGCATGGAGGATTTATTGCATGCCACGTGATCATAACAAAGGCATGATTGTATTGGCTCAACCTCTGGTTTATCTGACATTTAAAACCGTCATTCTGCCATCTTTGAAGCCCTCATTTTGTCAAAAAATGTAGGATTGTTTACTATTTTCATGTAGAGCATTGCGTCAATCATACGCTAGCTGAAAAATTTATTAAGAGAGTGTAGAATCACTGCTTATATCATATTATGATAGAGGAATATGGTCCTCTAGCTGTTTCCATTCATGTAGGAGACATTGATAGTCAACAGGTATCCTTGAGAATATTCAAGTTTATGTTTTAGATCACCCACAACATTTACCATATAAACCCATAAGCAAATTGTTTTTCCAAAGTAGATACATACCATAATTTTGTAGCTTAACTATTGTTCATTTGTAGACTGGTCATGTGGGCATTTTTAATTCAGAGCTGATAAAGCAATTGAGTGTGCCTACCTACCCTTGAGCACATTTAAGCCATGAAACAACTGCTCTCAATTTTTTTAAAGAGTGATTACTATGTTTGACAAATGTAAAAGTACAAACCCATGTCCTAACACACATCCAAGACACACAACACACTGTTCTTTTCCAATCCAGGTGGTCTTCTCATCTTAAGGTGAAATAGTGGACATCCATGGAATCATCTAAATGTCACAGGTTATGATTACACATGTTATGTTCAAAAAAATTGTAACTTCCAACTATCATCTCAATTCACATTATCCAAGGGCTTCTCAATTTCAAGTGTATTTAAATATTTCTATAATTGAAACAAACATTTCATTATCATTTATTTATTTAGTGTTTAGTCTAGTCTACATGTTTCACTAATGTTGAGATATTGACCAACATTAATATATTGATCTTTTTGTGTTTTTAATATTTTATTTTTAAAATTAATGGTAAATATGATTTTTAAAAAAAATAGATTCAATTTTTATATTATTAATAATTAGGTTTGAAAATTAGATGAAACAAAATAAAGTTCAAACATAACCAAATATCAATAATTATCCAACAAAAAAGTGGCTAAATATATATTAAAATAATAGCCACAAAAAAGTGAACCATCCTAATCCAACATCTAAAATAAGGGGGAAAGGCCCCAAAATTAGATTAAAAAATGATGAGAGAAGAAGGATAGTGATAATATGAAACCCATAGAAGAAGGTCAAAAATGATAAAAAAATTCTCCATCAACAAGCATCATAGAAACATAAACACTTGATAAATTATCTAAAGGTTGAAGCCAACCATCTTCCTCACTTGGTAAGAAGATCCTCAAACATCCATTAAGAACCATCACTAAAAGAATCTACTTTAGCGCTCAACAATTCCACCTTTGATCTGCAACCTTTCCTCTTTGAAAAAGATCCCTCATTGGTTGATTTTTGGGAAAGCTAGACCTGGGATGGGAGAAAAGAGAGTCAACCATCTGAGGAAGAACTGGTAAAGGAAAAGAGGTCAGAACCTCATTTGAAAAAATTTCTATAATAATATTGAAAGAAGGTCTAATTAGGGAATAAGAACTCTCAGACAATTGAAACAAGATTGGAAGAGGAAAAGGGGCCTACTCTTCCCTTAGACAATCCACCTCTGCATCATTCCTCACTTGAGAAATAAAAAGGGAATAATTAGAGTGAAATAATTTTCCATGATTACACCATGATAAATCTTGGTCAAGGGCTCCTTCTTTCTTCTTATGCACATGTTAATAAATCTTACAAGACTTCAAAGGGAACCTAACAATGCAATGAATTTGATGATGACAATGAAAGCATTTGAAAGTGAGACCTTCCTAGTTGAGTATTTCATTCCACAAACCATATGAGGAGCATATCTTAATTAAAAATTAAAGTGGCTTGGAGAGGTCAACATAAGAAAAAAAATGTAACAAACTTAAGTTTTTAAGAAGAGCCATTAATTTTCATAAAAGAGCCAATTATGTCCACCAAGAGCTTGATGTACTTATTAGTCCCCATCATAGGAGGGAGAAATTACAATAAAATACACATAGGAGTTGTAATTTGCATATGATTTGGAGACAAAATAGGGGACCAAGGGAAAAAAAAATCTAAAAAACTTGTAGAACCATGGGCCAGAATTCCAAATGAGGTCTCTATCACCTAAATTCTAACACTCCACCAATAAGAAACTGGAATTTATCATAGATAAAGAAGGAAGAGTGATAGATCACCATGTTTTAGAGTCCTAGGTGAAAAGTTATAAAACAAAGATGAAAGACCCCATACATTTACAAAATAGGGATTTGATTCTAGCTACATTTTCCATCTCAAGCAAAGAAGATTCATGGATCTCCACTTTAGGAAAAGTCTTAGTGAAAAGAACTTGAACATTCCCAAGGAAGAAATATGATGTAGGATAATGAGAAGACAATAATTACACATCCATATGGGAAGGGACAACTAAACAAAAACCAAAGGGGATCTAGGATTTAAAAAAATTTGAGCAGTGGTGAAAAGGGATGAAATCATTCTTGCACATAGTGTAGACCTAATAAGATTTAATAATCACTTTCATCAGAAACACAATAGATATGGGAGGGTTGTGAGCAACCAATGAGGGTAAATAAATAACATAAACCTTAGAGATTATAACATTCTGGCACTTCACTAAAACATCAAATGGAAAGACTATGAGTTAAAGTGAAACTAAAAGACCATCTCCCAATGATCTAATAGAGACCCCTCTAGATGTGCCATAACCTAAGCTGGATCATGAATTAGATAAAGTGAATCTACCATAGAGGTGTGTAAAGATAGAATAGCTAAAATAATGGAATTGGAATCCATGACATCATAAGAACAAACATTCACAAAAATAGGAAGAGGACTTCTGACAACAAAAGTAAAAGACTTAAAACTAAGATCCCCTCCTTTGATAAGCGAAGGTATCAGAGAGGGTTGATTAATATCATTAAGAGTGGGAGTCTTCACTTTAAAAATTTTATGGAGGATTTGGAAGAGGCCTCGTAGAGAAATCCCCTTTGCAAGCCACTCACATAAGCCGAGGATCTAATTTTGACATTTGACCTATTTTATTATCAATAATATTCCATGTAACGATAACTGCCATGTTGATGTTATGGCAAGTGAAACATCTTTTATGAATTTTGATGATGATCACATAAACTTTACAATATGATAGTTATGAAATCCTTCCATTTCTTCTAATCAAATGAATGCCTTGGCCATTCTTGCTATTACCTACAATACTATAAACATAGAATAGAAGATCAATCTTTACAATTTTCTTTATCAATCTTATATACTAGACCAATTTACATGAAATAATAACCTAAAATTACAATGAAAATCATTATGTTATGTTATTATTGGAAATGATTTATTTAAATTATGTTTTGATGGGTAGTTATTGCAATTATTAAATAAATATGAAGCCTACACTACACTCTTAAAAATGCATGACAGTGGATGTGCCTTGTCCTAGAAACTATTAAGCCAAAGTTATTATCAGATTCCCAGGGAATAATAATGCATTAAACATAGAAAATTATGTTTAAAATGATAAAAACATAGTATTTTGAGTCATGTTCCATCACATGAGTTACAACCATTGTTTCACCATATCCCTTTTGCTTATGTGATTTTGATTTGATTAGAAAAATCAATCTAGTATCTATTGGTGGACATAATTCATCATTACAAATACAAAATGGGTAGAAGCCCTTCCCTTTGAGTTTACCATAGAAGATGACATATGAATGTTTTTGATGACTAATATTATTTCCCATTTTGGCATTCCTTTGGCTATTATTTATGATAATGAGTCATCTTTTAAAGATAGAATGATCATATGTTTTTTCAATAAATACAAAATTAAACATACATTTAAAACTCATTATTAACCGCAAGGTAATGAGCAAGCAAAGGAAACAAATAAAAAAAATATCAAAATACTTGGAAAAATAGTTGAATTTATACATCACTGATTGGCACAAACATATGGTATGTACTCTATGGGCATACTGAACTAGTGTATACACACCTGCTCAAGACATGCCTTCCTCTTTGGTCTATGGTACAAATGTCATCTTAGAAATTAAACTTGAGATATATTTTTTACATGTCTCTTTAAAAAACATCATTAATGATAATGAATACCATGAAAAGAGATTGCATTCATTAGATAAATTGAGCGCAAAATGTACACACACTATTTAACACTTATGTGTTTATCATGATATTGTAAAAAACATATATAATAAAAATGTTCAGCCATATGACTTTGATGTGGGTGACTTGGTACTAAAATAAAATTAAAAAACAAAAATTTAGAAAAAGATAAAGAAATAAAAGTTCAAACCAAATTAGTTGGGACCATTCACAGTTAAAAAAATTGGTAAAATGTGTATACCTCCTTGCTACATTCAAAGGAAAGCCTTTAAAATGTCCAATGAATATTATGCATTTGTATAAATATGTTACATGAGATATTCCATTTTTTTTTCAAAAATAGAAAAAAAAACATTCAAAAATCCAAACACATTTTTGGCACTATTGGTTCAAAATTTGTCATGGGAATAAATTGGTGACTTTGATTCAATAGTGTGGTAATTGATTCCTTATGTTAGTCAACAATGCATGAAAAATGTACCTCTCATATTAGCAGATAGAGCTACCTTTAATTCAATTCAAAAGGAGAAAGTAGGGAAAGAGCTATTCACAACTATTCATAGAAAAAAATGTTTTCTACAGGGATTTCATATTTTCAACAAGAAAGTATGACAAGGAGATAGAAAGAAAATGAGGTGAATGAAGGGAATTATGGAAAATAGAGAAAGGAAATAAATAAAAGAATAGTGAAATTATTATATCCAGTTAAACATAGAAGCTACCATGATAATTCTAGGAAAAATGAAAAATGACTCTAGGTGACTAAACACAAAGTTTCACTACAATATCCTAATCAGGAGAGACATTATGATCATATAAATATCTTCTCATTCAATGCGTGGTAAATAAATAATTACACTCTTAGGAGTGAAAAACATGCACTGAAATAATTATCTGATACTAATAGCCAACCAAAGACAACCATCCCATATTTACTCATAAAAGACAATGAAAATATTACTTAAACCCCATGGAGAATTCATATTTGTGGAAATAACAAAAATAGATTAAAAAAGAAATTCTATTGTGTAATATCCACATTAAAACTAATTGATAACAATTATGACAAAGTTTTGAAAGAAAATATTTGAATCAAAATGAATCATACACACAATCATAATCCATAAACTAAATATAAACATGTAGTTTACAAGTATACTTCTTTATATTGATCCTTGTTGAGTTATAATACAATCTCACCTTCGAAAAATATGTATTTGAGATATATTTTTCAAAAATACCTATATAATGAGCTTAACACATATATTTATAATGCAGAAAGGTGGTTACGATGTGTAACCACCTTTTTTTCATTTTAGATGTTGTAAAATTGGTTTTATGAAAAGGAACCATATAAATGGTGTAAAAATGAGTTGATATAATTGCACCACGTGCAAGAGTGAAAAATAGAAATTTCACAAAAGTGAAGAGGTGCAATTGTGCTTTTTTCACCAAGTGAAGTTAAGACTCATGACTTACAAAGTTTAGACAGAGCATTTTCATGAACTACATTGATTTTTCACTTACAAAATTTGCAACTAGAAAATGCAGAATAAGATTCAACATTTACATGAACATACCAAAATTTTATGATGGATTCTATTCATCTTCACTTAAGTTGAGGGCGATTTAAAATTTCTTTGAAAACTACTTCTTTCCTTCTATTAATCCCATTTGATTCACTATAGACTATTTAACTAAATGTTTCAATGAAAGTATGTGCCTAATCGCCACTATTTTCAATCTATCTATTTATTACCTTATAGAAATAATAATAATTATTCTTTAAAAAATAATTAAATTAATCAGGGCCATCCTTATTGACATGTTCATTTAATGTGCCACCACCTACACCTTCACTATGATAGGCATGAATTTTATTTAATGAAATGCATCAATAAAATGTTCTATGCAGCTAGCCTCATTCAATGTATCCATGTGATTGGTAACCTACAAAATTTCAAGTATTTTAATTTATATTGAAACCAAAATTAATGGGTAGATCATCAATTTCACGTAGCATAAGCTACATTTGAGTTTGTACAGGTGTTCAAGTTATTTCACAAGTACCAGTTGATGAGTGGGTTCCGTCACCAAGTAATGTTGTAACACCACTCACAATCGCTTCATTTTTTAATTATGGATAAATGAAATGAATATGATAATATAGTGATATAGTAGTCATTATCAATCATTCACAAGCAATGACATATATATTAACACCAACAAACATTCCTTCAGACGTGCAATCTATAACATCAAGAATTCCTCCCTTTCCCATTCCTATAATATTTTCCCCTTTAATGTCAATATCTAATTTATAAATCATTGTATAATATATTATTATTTAATTTTTAACACAACATCTATGATGGATATCTAGGGGCCTGATCCATGACATCCCATATTAATTTCCCACCATGAAATATACACTCATCTCCATAGACTGTGAAATCACTCTCAACTTCTTCATACAAATTTGTATCCCTAAGCTTAACCTTGTAACATTTCATTGGTCCATATAAATTACCATACTTATCTTAACTGATATTATATACCCAACATAACCCATTCCTTTTCTTTAGAATAAGGACCCACTATCTTTATTAACCAGTCTATAGTCCTATCTTGAAAATCTTCCAAAGGGAAAAACTTGAGGTATTGATATAACTTTTATATTTGATAGACCTATGAAAATTATTTATTTTTTGACTAAACTACTAATTATTTTCAGAATTCATGTATATGCAGGTCTCAACTCACCTTGTTTGGCAAAAGTCTTTGGTGAAACTACTTAACACAAAAGGGTCTTTGGCAATTTTGTTCAGTGTATTCATTCAACAAAATTATTGACTCATTTTAGTCTTTGGTTATTTTTTTCATATTATTCTTCAATTAATGCATTCAAAACTATGCTTGGAATAATTGATTCTTTGGAACTTTTTTTAGAGGCCCATTTTCAGTAGTTTTCAATGATTTGTATTTATATGGACCTCTATAGGAATCTATTATTTAGAGTTTTCCTTTAGAGGAATTATTTGAAACATTTGTTTTAAATACATATTCACAGAAAATCCAAATCTTTATTCACACTGTATCAATTCACTTTTCCATTTACTCTTCAATACTTGTTATTTTGGTACTAGGTTTCCAAAATTTTACACTTTAGCTTATCTAGGTCTTTAGAGGATTTGTTCGATAAAACTCTTTCAAGAAATTACTTATAAGAAAAAGAGTCTTTGATGAAATTGTTTGGAGATTTCATTCCATGAATTTATTTGACTCATTATGATCTTTGGTGATTTTTTTTGACAAAATGTTTTAGTTGAAACACACCATATTTTGGTCTATAACGAATTTCTCTAACTCATTTTGATCTTCGACAATTTTTTTTGATGAAATGGTTTGGTGGGAACACACCACATTTTTTTATTTGGTAAAAGTGTTTAGTTTATCAAGGTCTTTGATGAATTTTTTTGGGTCTTTCCTTTTAATCATTTTGATATTTGGTGAAAGTGTTTAGAACTTTTGTTTGTGAAACTCATCCACCTCGTAAACATTGTTATAACCTGATTACCAACTATCAAGAGCCCCATGGAATGATAAACCAAAGATAAATAAGAGATAAAATGACACTTGTAAAAAGGTAATGATGTTGCACTCCTATTAATCATCAATGCCTACATGGAATACCTACCAAATGAAGTGGCAAAGTTCAAATTAAACAAACAAATAAAAGTTATAAACATTGGACATTAAGGGAACATAAATTGGAAATGAATTTCAATACTATATCAAATAATTTTCAATGACACATGCCCATTAATCTCAAGATAAATTGTAAACTTAATTTATCCCCTATGATCAAGACCTAAATACCAAATTTTCCAACTTAATAGTATATGCAGGAGAGCCTAGCGGTTAATTTGCAAATTAGACCAATAAAAACATAGTTAAATAAAAAATGGCATCCTAATATAGATCACTCTAAGAAATTTTTTTGCCTTCAAGGTTTTCTAAAAAATATTCAAATGAATAGAATTATACATTCTTTAAACCTAAAATATTTTATAATGACTATAATAGCTACTTGGCACTATGGGAGGTGACACACTAGGTTGACACACATATACATGAAGAAAACTTGACTACATCTTAATACCAATTGGTTTTATATATCCTCCAATGAAATAATTAAGGGTTAAATTTAAAAGCAAACAAGTAAGAGGTCATGTCTTGCATTGACCTCCTACAAGAATTATTCTTTTTTAATAAGATAACTAGAGGAGCGTTCCTATACCATTTAGAGCACAAAAAATTCACCACATGCATCTCATGTGATGCATTTCAAAGGTACCTATACCACATATTGTAGATGCCACTTATGAATTACATTGGGTAGTAGCATGGAAGAAAGAAAAATAAATTTAGAAAGACACTCAGTAGTTGGATGCTCCCTAGGGAAACCATCAACATGAAGGATAAGAAGCCAGTACTAATAACCAAATTGAAGATGGGAACCCAAATTGAGATGGCCATCTTGAATAGGTTATTTGTCTATCCAAGCATAGAATTCCTCCACCTAGAATGGGTTCCATTGTTTGATTTACTAATGACCTCAGAGTTGACATTCACTTTGGGTGAATTAATCGAAAAAAGATTTCGGGAGAAAATATTAGACAAAAATAAGATACCTCAAGGATGTAATTTCTACATGATGTCCTCCCTCATTGATGTAGTCCTTGGCATAGTCTAAATTCATAATAGTTCACTCTATAAATGTGTTCTAGTCTACATCAAGAATCATATATGTGACTCGTATTCTTTCATGTACACATATACATACACTCACAACATTATGCCCATTTTTGATGACTTATACCCCCAGGTATGGATGGCTATCCATGAGTTCCTCTTACTTAGGATATTAAAGAGCATTGTAGATATATTTTTGATTAGGTAATACTATTGATTATACCTAGATTACATTATTATCATGGTTATAGGTCACAAGCTAGCACCTTTATTCCTCCCCAAGTATTTCCCCAACAAATTGGCAGAGCAAGAAATTGCCTACCAGTTATGGTTGGATATTGATGACGACATGCATAGTGTATACAAATGGAAATACATCTTATATATAAATCAATCCTAGCTTAGAGAAGATAAAAAACTAAGCATGTTCTTATATTTATAATAAATGTTGTCGTACAACCTCTTTTCAAGTATGAAAAGTAACAATTAGTTAAATTTTTTTACCTAAATGATTACTTTGAATAATCTTTTCAAATTGAGATGTAAATATTCCTCTATTTTTAACAAGTATTATTTGAGTTATAGCATGTTCATAATATGAAATAATCACCCGTAGTTTTACATGTAGAAACATGCTTCATAACTCCATTTTCAATGTTATTATCATATACATTTCCTATAGATTTCTCAATAATATCCAATTTTAGTTTTATTATCTTGTCACTACAAAGTTTCTAGCTACAAATTGTGAATTTTAATTTTTTGGGATCTTCATTTTTATTTTCATTTTCAAGAAGTTCAATGAATGGAAACTTGTCCACCCACTCTAACTTGAAATTTCCTTGACTACCTGAATTCTCAGTTATAGCATTCAATTTATTAGATGTTGGTGTTTCATAAGTAAAATTAAATTCTAATCCTTCTAGTGATGCAAATTTGAACTCATTCAATGCGACATCTTCAAGAAAATGCATTCATTTTCACCATCACTAATAGTGTCAGTTATTAAATTATTATTTAGCTCATTTCAAGGTTCAATTCGATTGTTATCATCATAACCTTACAATGGTGGAAATAAATCAATTTTCATTGATGTTTTCCTAAAATATGATGCAAATACTTTGTATTTTGGAAGGTGTTATAGTTGTTTGCTTTCTTGAGGTTTCCCATAACTACCTGCCTTTTTCATGTAACAAATCTTTTTATGTTAATTTGAGAGCTAAATTGTTAGAGCAACATCAAATACTTTTAAAATATTTGCATGTTTGTAAAACCATTTATAAACTTTAAAATCAAAGCTTTCCAATAACAACATGTCATGCTTTAAAATCCATAACTCTTCTACAAAAGCATTATCGTGCATTGGAACATAATTGCATGCATTGGAAAAGCATATCTTTCTATGAAAACACATTGTGATCTTACATAATCATCATAGGCTTAGATAAGCATCATAGGGCTAGAAAAACATTGAAGTTAAGGAAAAGCATCATGGTGATGGAAAATATCACAAGCTTAAAAAAACATTGCATAGATGTAAAATGCATCACAAGATTATAAAAAATTGCATTGATGTAAATGCTCATAAGTTTATAAAAGCATTGCATGATAGAAAATCCTCATGAATTCTTAGAAAATAATTACAAGATCAGAAAAAAGTGACATGTATGGAAAAATATTGGTAGTGTATAAAAACGTCACACGGATGAAAAACCAACATGGCTTAGAAAAATATCTCTATCTAATAAAAGTTGACAAATGTATAAAATTTGTAAAATGATCATAAACATGCTTTATTTTGGATCTATTGATTTAGATGTAGGCTATAAACTATAATAATGGAAGAGTTTGGAATTGGATCATTAGATTTCCTAATTTGCATCTGCTAGTGCTTGATTTATTTAGATTCTTTTATACTCATCCAAAAACAATCTAAAGTCAAATCTCACCAAGATGAAATATAGCATTTAATTTCAAGTATATATATTAGTATGTTTAATACATTAGGGTTGTTTATAATTGTTTAATATAATTACATTTTAATTTTTTCCTTTAAAATTTTGATGAGTATGATCTAAGGGCCCATAAAATGTATGACAATCCAAGCATTTCTTAAAGCCCTAGAGCTTCGATTCTTTGGTGATCTCAAAAAAAACCCCCATTGGGATAAGAAATCATTTGGTTTTTTGAGTAGAGAAACGGTAATGCATATTGTTTTTTGGCAAATTTTTGTAGAACCCAACGTTATCCAAATAACCAATACTGGGTTTAGAAATCCCTAATAGTTGCCTCATTACAAATATTCACTGCTAAAATTTTCTTTGATGTCAAGTCACTTTAAAGTATTTGAATATTTTATGTGTAACTACTATGTATACCAACTTGAATTGACACGTCACGAATTACATTAGTATAATCTTGCACCATTTTTTCTTAAACCTCGCATACTTGTTGTAACTTCTCACAATGACAACTAGTGGGAACAAATATGGAGAATCATATAAACCAACTAGGTCTATGTTTTTACACTAATAGACATAACCTACAATAGTAATCAATAGTGGTGGTTGAGTCTAATAGTGTGAGGTGTCAATAAATATAGCTCATCTTGAATTTGACATCAATTTGATTCTTATTGGAATGTTTTGACCTTAAAATTCATAACTGTTTTCAAGTGTTATATAGAAGTTTCATTGTTTTACTTGAAGATAGCGACTCAAAATTCATGATATCTTGAGCACAAAATGAAGTTTGGAGCAAGTTATTGTTGTAGCTTTTTTAAGCATTACATAATAAAGCAATTAGATTTAGTTCATCTATCCTAATCAATATGAAAATCATTAATTAATATAATATGTAACAAATCCAAAATAAAATCCTCTAAATTAATATATGTAAATATATGTACTGGCTAATAAATTAGACAGAGGATTCGTAGCAATTCATAAGTACACAATTAAATATCTTCCCACACTTATCCGATAATATGATTAAGCCTACAAGAATTGAAGCTGACAACAAAGTTCAAAGATGGGCATCCTGTTATAGATGGATAAGAGACTCCAATGAAAATTTATCATCATCCAACACCCTATTTCAAGTCCTTGCTTTAAGAAATTGTGTAATATTCCCTACAGGTCAGGGGAACATCAATGAGATGAAAAAGTTTTGTACCGATATAGGGATATGAGTATGTCAATAGCTTGTGAAAACTGATATAGAGATTTTAGACACGGATTAAAATTCTAGTGCTATTGACATACTCATTCATGTTCATGAAAACTTTTTTGTGCTGGTCATGTTTTCAAAATTCATCGATTTGTTGACTTTTTTCATATTTCTTAAGTTATGCAAGAAGAGAAAAGAAACAAGTATTCAAATGAAAGAAGTCATTAATACATTTACGTTCAGAGAATAATTTACATTGATGTGATTCGTGTACTTCACAACCTTGAATTTCCACCAAATTTGCTGAGTTCTAAGAAGAGGAAAAGCAAACATAAAATTCAAATAAAAGAAGCATTCACATGAAAGAACCCATTAATACATTTACATTCAGAGAATAATTTACATTGTTTGATGTGATTCGTGTACTTCAAAACCTTAATTTTCACCAAATTTGCTGAGATCCAAGAACAGAAAAAGCAAACACAAAATTTCCACTACCCTCGTCTCTAATCTTCATCAACATATAAATCATATGATAGTGACAATTAATAAAGCATATATGTAAATATGGTTGCTAATGCTGCTTGGGATTAGATCCTTTGTTAGGACCTGGACTCTTTGGTCCCCTCATACTCCTAATAGCAGCCTCAACCCACTATCAAGAATGAAAAAATACACACAAAAAATTAGTATGCTAGTAAGACTAGATCTTTTGGCATAATACCTATGTCCCCATACAGCCTGATATAGGACAACCATATCACTATTACACCCAAAACATATTTACATTGTTTTGTTCGGTCAAAGATAGTTATTATGTATGGTGGCAAATACATACAGTAGTACACATCTGAATCTCTCCTTTGAATGCATTATTTTGTCCGTTTGGAATGATCTGATAGCTATTACTGACACCATTCTCAACCTGATTGGGATATGTCCATAAAAAATAAATAGCCGCAGTTAAAAAAGCGAATACAAAAATTTAAAGGGACAATATAGTCCGATTGATGTGAATAGCGAAACACTTCTCAGAATAGGAGTCACATAACTTAAAAGAATATCTGAATACAGAATACAAATTACATCACCAAAATAATATCAAAATTAAAATTGTTTCATTATTATATAATCATAAAAAAATGGTTCAATAAAAAAGGGATGATAAAACCAAAGAACCCTAGCGAAACAAAGAACAAGAAAACTACACAGTAGCCGCGAACCAGGAGTCATTTATTTTCTTTATCCACATAATTCAAGAATGTATTTAAAAACAATTCTACTCTCGCCCAATCTCTGAAACAGTCCAAACATAATATACTAGCAGTTGCTCCGAAGGTTCAAGTTATGCCGGGTGGATTGTATTGTTAATTTTGGGTATTTTTTTTTCTGTAAGTTTTTTTTTCACTGCTAGAATATATTTTCCTTTTAACCGTACAATATGGTCACTTCTTAATGTGTAAAAGTTTAAATCTATTAACTCTGTTTACCAGCTGGGACCAATTAACAATCGACCATTTTTTATTTTAACTGATGATGAATCAATAATGTAATATTGTTGATGTGGGAGGAATACATTGAGATTATGGAGTCTTTTCATAGTCTAATAAAAAATATTCAATAAAAAATGTCACCATTATGAAAACTACAAACCCCTTTGTAATGGTTTTAGGGCATATAAATCCAATAGATGTGGTGAAGTTGGGACATGTGTATAATATGAGCCATCTGGTGTACGATATCACTTGAAATACTTATCATTTCTCCCATCATCATCACTCAATTCACTTTGAAATCTTTCACCATATACAAGTTTTGTATGGCCTTTTCATTTATTCCATGGTTATGAGTATGGTGTTTCTATATATTCTTAACCCTGATATAATTTCTCTAGGTGTCAATTTATTGGTAGCATAGACAACCATAGGCTGCAATATAGATTTTGAAATGTCAATGTCTTCTATCCATATCAATGGCATTGCAATGTTGATTTGAGTAAATCAATGTCATGTTGTCTTTGTTGACCCTTGACAATACAAAACATCCAATCAAAGACCCTGCCACCCTGCAAGCTATGTTCCCCTTAGCAAATCATAAAAAGGAACACAACTTCATTTTCTATCATCACCTCAACTGTAAATATAAAATTGTTTTTACTATCTTGTTATGGAGTCTATCTTGTTGCTTTCATTGCAGTTGAAGTGACTATCAAAGCTTTTGCAATGTCCATGCCACATAAGTGCATAAGGTGGCATCGTTGGTGATACAATATGAATGTCATGGTGGAAGAGTCACCGATTGAGATAAAAGGTGGTTGATTGGTGATTGGTCCTCTAAGGCAATTAGGGTTGGTAGGTTTAATTCTCACATATTAAAGCCATTTAAAATGACAAAGGTTCGAATAAAGACTATCTAAAGATGCTCTCCCCATCTTATCCAAGCACCATGTTGGTCAAGCATATTTTTATAACCTTCAAACACTCATCTCTTTTCACTTTTAACCATTCTTCCCTTCCTCCAGTTTTTCATTTTTAGGTTTCCTGAAAACTGTTCAATGTCATGACACCTACTTAGAATCATAAAATAGGGTTTTAACTTTTAACTAAAACCCTAGAAGTATATATAGGAAATGATGCAAATTGCATATCATACTTTTGAAGTTTATATCTCTAACAAAAATAACATTACAAACTCTTAAATACAAATTAAATCAATTTTATGTCATCCTCGTCAACCTTTGATAATAGTAAATGTCCAATCTAAAAACCCACCACCTTACAAATTTTGTACCCTTTTATAATGTGTGCAAATCATGTAAACTCAAAAATTACCTTAAATTCGGAATTGAAATAAGATAATTATTTCCCCTCACCATCACCCCTTAATTCACCTCTTCGTATATCATGTTTATATTATAATTATATAGTAAATTTATATTATATTATATAATATATAATTATAATTAATTTTGTATTATATATTAATATGTATACTATAATTATATATTAATATATGATTGTAATTAATTTCATAGTATATATCACTATGTAATTATAGTTATAATTTACATATAACACTATGGTTTGAAAAATTCGGTCATGTTTGTATAAAAAAAGGAGTAAACAAATAATATGAGGCGAAATGTTGGTACTATAACGTGTAGGATATCTTGCATGCCACGTGCTCATAAATAATGAGCATGGTTGTATTGGCTCAACCCTCGGTTTATCTGACATCTAAAATTGTCATTCTTACCATACATTCAGATTATTTTCATGTAGAGCAAAGCTGCATCGATTATTAAGAAAGAGTAGAATCACTGCCTATATCATATTTTGACAGACGAATATGGTCCTCCAGCTATCCTTCAGAATATTGCCTAGATCACCCACAGTATCTGTCGTATGCACCCATAAACAAATGTTTTTTCCAGAGTAGATACGTTGCATAATTTGGTAGCTTAAATGTTGCTCATTTGTAGACTTGCCTGCATTATTTTTGAATCAAGTTTGGAGAAGTTCTGGACAACATTGGCAGTGACTCTCTTTGCCTTGTTCTAAGGCTTCTAAAATTGAACAGGCAATAAATGTGAACATGTTTGGCTCCAATCCTGACAATATCATCAGGTGAATGATTTCAAGGGCCTTACCTCCCGGCTCATTTTGCACATACCTACAATCCTTGCGTTCCACTGTACAATATTGTGTTCATTCACTATGTCTAACACCTTGCTTGGTCCATACCCCAAGTTTGGGGTACGCTTTTGATGGATCGAAGCATGTTAGCGCAGACCTCATCATGTATGACTCTGATGTCTTGCATTGAAACTATAAGTTTCAGTCCATCCTCCCAAAATCCATGCAAAATTTGTGTTGTAATAAGGAAAAAAGCTTTACACAATATTTTGTTGCGGGATTATGTCAAACACTTAGCGTGCAACAACCAGATTCCCCTTTTGCGTTCATGTTGACAAGCTTATTAATGGGATCTTTTTTAAAAGGAGAAGGTAGACTGGTCATGGGGGCTTTTGTAATTCAGAGCTGATAAAGCATTTGGTGCCTACCCACCCTTGAGAACATTTATGCCATGAAACAACCGCTCTCAATTTTTTTAAAGAGTGATTACTATGTTTGACAAATGTAAACGTACAAACCCATTTCCTAACACACACACCCAAGACTCGCAACAGAGTGTTCTTTTCCAATCCAGGTAGTCTTCTCATCTTAAGGTAAAATAATGGACATCAATGGAATCATCTAAATGTCATAGGTTAGGATTACACGTTTTATGTTCAAAAAGTGTAACTTAACTTCTTACTATCATCGCAATTCTTGAAACAAGCATTTCATTATCATTTATTTATTTAGTGTTTAGTTTAGTCTTCATGCTTCACTAATGTTGATATATTGATCCACACTGATATATTGACTCTTTTGTGTTCTTAATGTTTTATTTAAAAAATTAATGGTAAAGATGAGTTTTTAAAAAGAGACTCAACTCTTATATTATTATTAATTAAGTTTAAAAATTAGATGAAACAAAATAGAGGTCAAATATAATCAAATATCAATAATTATCCAACAAAAAGTGGTTAATTTTTTTTAAAATAATAACCATAAAGAAATGAATCATCCTAATCTAACAACTAAATTAAAAGGGAAAGGCCCCAAATGTAGCTAAAAAAATAGTTATAATACGAAGCCCATGGAAGAAGGTTAAAAAAGATTAAAAACTTTGTGTCAACAAGTATCCTAGAAACATAAACACTTGAGAAATTATCTACAAGTTGAAGCCAACCATCTTCCTCGCTTCGTAAGAAGATCCTCCAATGTCCATAGAGAACCATCGCTAATCAAAGAATCTACTTCAGCACTTAGCAATTCCACCTCTAATCTGCAACTTTTTTCTTTGAAGAAGCTCCATCATTTGTGGATTTTTTTGGAAATGATAGGCCTAGGATGGGAGAAAAGAGAGTCAGCTGCTTGAGGAGGAACTGGTAAAGTAAAAGAGGTCGGAACCTCATTCAAAAAAATGTTTGTAATAATATTGAAAGAAGGTCTAATCAGGGAATAAGATTTCTCGGTCAATTGAGACAAGATTGGAAGAGGAAGAGGGGCCTATTATTTTCTTAGACAATCCACCTCTGCATCATTCCTCGCTTGAGAAATAAAAAGGGAATAACGAGTGTGAGATAATTCTCCATGATTATGCCATGAGAAATCTTGGTCAAGGGCTCCTTCTTTCTTCTTTTGCACATGTTAAGAAATCTTATGAGACTTTAAAGGGAACCTAAAAATGCGATGAATTGGATGCTGACAATGAAAGCATCTGAAAGTGAGGCCTTCATAGTTGAGAATTTGATTCCAAAAACCCTACAAAGAGCATATCTTAATCAAAAATTAAAGTGGCTTGGAAAGGTCAACATAAGCAAAAACTCTAAAAAACTTGAGTTCCTAAGAAGAGCCACGAATTTTCACAAAAGAGACAATTATGTCCACTAAGAGCTTGATGAACTTACTAGTCCTCATCATAGAAGGGAAAAATTACAACAAAATACACATAAGAGTTGTAATTTGCATCTGATTTGGAGATAAAAAGGGGGACCAAGGGAAAGAATAATCCTAAATTATTGTAGAATCATGGGCTAGAATTCCAAATGAGGTCTCTATCATCCAAATTCTGAAACACCACCAAGAAGAAAATAGAATTGAGCATACATAAAGGAGTGTTGGATCACCATGCTTTAGAGGCCTAGGTGGAAAGTTATAGAACAAATATGAAAGACCCCACACATTTCCAAAATAGGGATTTGCTTCTAGTTACATTCTCCATCTCAAGCAAAGAAGATTCATGGATCTCCACTACAAGAAAAGACTTAGTGAAAAGAACTTGAACATCCCCCCAAGAAGAAATATGATGTAGGCTGATGAGAAGACAATAATGACACATCCATAAAGGAAGGGATAACTAAATAAAAACCAAAGGGGATCTAGGATTTACAAAAATATGAGTAGTGGTGAAAAGGGATGAAAGCATTCTTGCACATAGTGTAGACCCATCAACATTTAATAATCACATAAGTAAAAATAATAATAGATATGGGAGGGTTGTGAGCAACCAATGAGGGGGAATAAAAAACATAAACCCTAGAGATTCTAACATTTTATCCCTCCATTGAAACATCAATTAGAAAGACTATGAGCTAAAGTGAAACAGAAAGACCAAATCCTAGTGATCCAATGGAGACTCCCTCTAGATATTTCATAACCTGAGTTGGATCATGAATTAGACAAAGTGAATCTACCACAGAGGTGTGTAAATATGGAATAGCCAAAATAATGGAATTCAAATCCATGACATCAGAAGAACAAACATTCACAAAAATAGTAAGAGGGCTTCTAACCACAAAAATAAAATACATAAGACCAAGATCCCCTCCTTTGATAAGCAAATGGATCTGAGAGGATTGATTAAAATCATTAATAATGGGAGTCTCCACTATAAATATTTGATGGGATTTGATGGAGGATTTGGAAGAGGCCTGGTAGAGAAAGCCTCTTTTTAGGCCAGTCACACAAGTCGATGATCTAATTTTGACATTTGACCTATTTTATTATCAATAATATTCCATGTAAAGATAATTGCCATGCTGATGTTATGGAAAGTGAAACATCTTTTATGAATTTTGATGATGACCACATAAAATTTACAATATGATAGCTATGAAATCCTTCCATTTCTTCTAATCAAATGAATGTCTCGGTCATTCTTTCTATTACCTACAATACTATAAACATAGAATAGTAGATCAATATTTATAATTTTCTTTATCAAGCTTATATACTAGACCATTTTACATGAAATAAAAAACTAAAATTAAAATAAAAATCATTATGTTACATTATTATTGGAAATGATTTATTTACATGAGGTTTTGATGGGTAGTTACTACAATTCTTAAATAAATATGAAGCCTACACTACACTCTTAAAACTACATGATAGTGAATCTTGGGTTTATTTTAGTGGACATCCCATGTCCCTTAAACTATTAAGCCAATTTTATTATTATCTTCTCAGGGATTAATAATGCATCAAACATAGAAAATTATTTTTACAATGGCAAAAACATAGTAATTTGAATCATGTTTCGTCACATGAGTTACGACCAATTATTTCACCATAGCCCTTTTCCGTATGGGATTTTGATTTGATTAGAAAAATAAAACTAGTATCTATTGGTGGACATAAATTCATCATTACAGCTATAAAATATTTTACAAAATGGGTAGAAACCCTACCCTTTGAGTTTACCACAAAAGATGACATATGCAAGTTTTTGATGACTAATATTATTTCCCATTTTGGCAATCCTTTGGATTTTATTAATGATAATGGTCATCCTTTAAAGATAAAATGATCACATGATTTTTCAATAAATACAAAATTAAACATACATTTAACACACTTTATTACCCACAAGGTAATGGGCATGCAAAGGAAATAAATAAAACAATTATCAAAATACTTAGAAAAATAGTTGAACAATACATCACTGATTGACACAAACATATGGTATATACCCTATGGGCATACTAAAATAGTGTACGCAAACCTACTTATGACACACATTACTCCTTGGTCTATGGTACAAATTTCATCTTACCAATTTAACTTGAGATATCTTCATTACATGTTTCTTTAAAAGACATCATCAATGATAATGAATACCATGCAAAGAGATTGCATTTGTTAGACCAATTGAGTGTAAAATGTACATACATTGTTTATCACTTACGTGTTTATCATAATCATGTAAAACACATATATAATAAAAAGGTTCAGCCATATGACTTTGATTTGGGTGACTTGGTACTAAGATAGAATCAATAGAACACCAATGTAGAAAAAAAATAAAGAAAGGTTCAAACCAAATTGGTACTTAAAGAAAACCAATAGAACACTAATGTAGAAAAAGATAATCAAAGATGACTATAATAGAAAAATGCAGGAGAATCTCAATGAAAGTGAAAGTTATAAAAAAATTCTTAAAAATCCCATGGAAAAAAATGAGAAAGGTAAAAAATAAAATAAAAAACTCCTCTTTTTTTGGATGATACAAAGAATAAAATCATGCCAAATGCTCACATTGTTCCCTAAATATATGGAGCCCCAAAAATTCATAAACAAGGGAACCCACTAAGACCAATAGTCAATATGAGAGAATCACCAACTTACAATTTGGCATCCTTCTTAGCCAAAATGTTGAAGAACTTGGTGTAACATATGAGCTCCTTTGTAAAAGATTCATCTCAATTTGTAACAAAGATTAAGGAAGAGAAAGTAATGGATAAAGACATCCTAGTAAGCTTTGACTTAGATCAATTTTTTACAAAAAAATATGATTTTGAAAGTTGTGGAAATATTTGAAAAAAATACCTCACAAGAAATTAAAACATTAGTTCGGTTGTGCCTTGAATCTACATTTTTTACATTTAGAGGAGAATACTTTGAACAATTAAAAGGTGTGGCCATGGGATCACCACTATCCCTGTTAATGGTTAATATGTATATGGAGATTTTCCAAAAGGAAACTCTTCACACTGCCTTACAAAAACCAAGATGGTGGCTCATATTTGTAGATGATACCCATGTATGTTGTCCCTTTGGTAAGGAGAATCTTGATCAGTTTCTTCAACATCTCAACAGTAGATCAAAACATATCCAATTCACTATGGAGGTAGAGGAAGATATAAGTCTTCCATTTTGTGATGTATTGGTGGCTAGGAGACTTGATGGTTCCTTATCACATCAAGTATATAGGAGGAAGACACATACATATCTCTATTTGGGAAACAACTCACACCATCATCTTGCACAAAAAATGCCAATCTTAAATACTTTAGCAACAAGAGCTATGAGGGTGTCAGATAGAGAACATCTAGAACAAGAATTAGAGAATTTAAAAAATGTCTTTCAAGCCAATGGACATATAAATAAACAAATACTAAATTCATTAAAAAGGGCCATTCGTTAAGAAGGCAAAAGAAAAAATAGTGAAGAAAATAAGGAATATCAAAAAAATCATATGGTAAAACTTTATTACATACAAGGGGTCACAGATAAAATTGCAAGAAATTTAGTAAAAATGGAAGTGAATGTAGTATTCGCCCATTTTGAACTCTAAGAAATATTATTGACAAGGTAAGAGACCCACAATATAAAAAATTATATGGGGGTGTCTACACCATTCCCTGTTCATATGGTAAGCAATACATAGATAAAATGGGAAGATAAGTACAAATCCAACTAAAGGATCATGGTGGTGACATTTGTCATGAATGAATGGAGAAATCAGCATTGGCAGAGCACTCTTATAATTTTAAACACCGTGTCTACATTGAAAATACAAAACTAATTGCTAAGGTGGATCACTGGAAAGAACGTAGAATAAGGGAAGCACTTGAAATTGAAAAGACTACTCAAAATTTAAATAAGGATGATGGATTTATTTTAAATAAATCTTGGAAACCTCTAATTCAATTAATGAGAAAATAATAATTTAGGGGTGGGAATATGGAAATTTAAGCATAAAAAAAGATCTTATTTTTATTATAACCTCTCATGTGGAAATATAATATTTTTCTCCTAATGATGGGTTCCATAGAAGGACCCAATACATCGATTTGTACTAATTCTTGTGCAGTGTTTTAAGAAGTTTTTTTCTTAATAATTTTTACTACCAAAGTCTAAGACATTCAACCATTTATAGTTACAAAAAAATTGGGAAAATGTCTATACCTCCTTGCTACACTCAAAGGAAAGCCTTTACAATGTCTAATGAATATTATGCATTTGTGTAAATATGTTATGTGAGATATTCCTTTTTTCTTTTTCAAAAATACCAAAAAAAAACATTAAAAAATCCAAACACATTTTTGGCACTATTGATTCAAAAATCATCATGGGAATAAATTGGTGACTTTGAGTCAATAGTGTGGGAACTAATTCCTTGCATTAGTCAACAATGCAAGGACAATGTACCTCTCTTATTAGTAGATAGAGATACCTTCATTTAAATTCATAAGGAGAAAGTATGGAAAGATCTATTCATAACTATTCATAGCAAAAATGTTTTCTATAAGGATTTCATACTTTCAACAAGAAATTATGACAAGGAGATAGAAATTAAATGAGGTGAATGAAGAGAATGATGGAAAATAGAGAAAGGAAATAAATAAGAGGATAATGAAATAATTATATCCAGTTAAACATAGAAGCTACCATGATAATCCTATGAAAAATGAAGGATGTCCCTAGGTGACTAAACACAAAGATTCACTAGAATAACCCAAGACAACCATCCCATATTTACTCATAAAATAAAATTATTACTTAAACCCTATGGTGATTTCACATTTGTGGAAATAATAGAAATATATTCAAAAAGAATTTCTTTTGTGCAATATCCACATTAGGACTAATTGATAACAGTTATGACAAAGTTTTGAAAGAAAATATTTGAATCAAAATGAATCGTACACACAATCATAATTTAAGAACTAAATTTGAATATGTAGTTTATAGATATCCTTCTTTGTATTGATACTTGTTGAGTTGTAATACAATCTCACTTGCGAAAAATATGTATCATTATTATATTTTAAAAAAATTCCCATATAATGAGCCTAACACTCATATTTATAATGCATGAAGGTGGTTATAATTTGTAATCACCTTTTTTCATTTTAGATGGTGTAAAACTGGTTTTAAATAAAAAACCACTTATGTGATGTAGAAATGAGTTGGTGTAATTGTACCATGTACAAGAGTGCAAAATAGAATTTTCATGACTTGAAAAGTGCAGAGGTGCATTTTTTATTTTTGCACCAAGTGAAGTTAAGAATCATGACTTACAAAGTTGACTTAGGGCATTTTCATCAACTACATTTATGATTTTACACTTACAAAATTTTTAAATAGAAAATGTAGAATAAGATTCAACATTTACATGAAAATACCAAAATTTTATGATGGAGTCTATTCATCTTCACTTAAGCTGAAGGTGATTTAAAATTTCTTTGACAAATACTTCTTTCCTTTTATTATTCCCATTTAACTCACTACAAACTATTTGACAAAAAAATTCAATGAAATTATGTGCCTAATCACCACTATTATCAATCCATCTATTTATTACCTTATTATAAAACAATAATTATTCTTATAAAAAGAACTAAAATAATTGGGGCAATCCTTATTGACTTGTTCATTTAATGTGACACCACCTACACCTTCACTATGTAGGAGTAAATATTTATTTTATGAAATGCATCAATAGAATGATCTATGCAACTAGCCTCATTCAATGTATCCATGTGAATGGTCACCTAAAACATTTTAAGCCTTTCCATTTCTAGTGAAACCAAAATTAATGTGTAGATCATCATTTGCACATAACATAATCTACATTTGAGTTGGTATAAGTGTGCATGTTATTACACAAGTACCAGTTGATGGCTAGTTTTCCTCACCAAGTAATGTTGTAACTCTACTCACAATCACTTCATTTACTAATTATGGATACATGAAATGAACTGTTGGCCAATTCTTTGCCTACATACATAAATTTGTCCTAAAAAATCAAACATAGATTAAAGAAAAATTGAGAAATATTTTGAATGAGATGAGGGAACAAAAGGACCATACTACTTGCAAAGATTTTGGAACACTTTAAGTTCACTTAAAGTGTAATTCATAAAATTTAAAGGATAGGTATAGAATTATAGAGGGTCATATGGGGCTATGGATACTTAGATCAAGCATAGAAAGTAGGGGATCCATTTTGTTCTTCATTATGTTCATCTGGACATTCTGGTCTAATGGAAGAGAATATAAAATAGGCACTTTTTTGACATCACCATTGCCATCTGAGGACTATTTAGGTAAAATTGATCATATGGGTTTGTCCAATCATGTGCCAAGCATACATGTACCAAGTTTTAGGTCCCCCACCAAAGCACATCTAAATCTATGAAGACCTAAAGTTGGCCTCTCATCTAAATTCCATTTCTTTACCATACTTAGCCATTTTTCAAGAGGTCCAAGCAATGATGAGTTAACATCTTGACAAAGTCACATCTCACTTAAGCAATAGTAGGATAAAATATCAAAAGGGTTTGATCAGTATTATACCAAGAACATATGCACTAAGTCCTAGCTCATGTGATAAAGTGTAGAATAAGATACAAATGTGTAAAGTCATCCCCCAAGTAGTTTAGGTTGTTTTACTATGACAAATTTATGAATGCCATATAAATCCATGCATAAGAGATCACTTCAACATTTTATGGTGCATTTGAGAAGCTCATGAGACCAATGGATCAAAAGGGTTTATCCCTTGTGATATAAGGAGAATTTATTGACATGTTTGGTGTCATGTTGTTTCTTGCATTTCAAGTTATGGACTTGCAAAGTTGACCAAAAAAGTGAAAATGTTCATATAGATGTCAATTTCAAGCTCTAAGAAGTAGCTGTTGAAATTCAAAAAGTAGTCTTAGGTAATGAAATGACACGTGTTTCATCATACCAAGTAGATATATGGTGAGACACAGGGTCAAATGGTCAGTGGATATATAGGACCAATGAGAAGCTGAGATTGAAATAATAAATACCAAAGATCTATGATCTATGTGTAATTAGATCTTGGATTTGATGGGGAAAAAGGGTCCAATAATTTGATAAATCCAAGATAGATTTTGAATATCCAATGAGTAAAAGTGAGGTCGAGGCATTCTCGATGAAATTTGATGGGCCAATTCCCAACCTATGATGAAGTAAAAGAGTGGGGAGATAAGTTTGAGTTTGACTTGCGCTGATAAAAACATGGAATCAATCTCGTACGAAGATCTAGAGGGATCAATTTATTTATCAAGTGAGACTTGACATTGAGAAGGGTGTCATTCATATATATATATATATATATATATATATATATATATATATATAAGAAAACTAATATTCTTGGATAGGTTTTTGTTTATAGTTAATTTGGTTCAAGGTCTAAAGCACCATCATAAGCCATGCCTTTAACAAACCACCACTCAAATAAACATGGTGTGTCCTTGTTAAGTCAAAGATTTGAAGATTTTTGTCATCATGATGAAGCAGAGTAGGGGATGACATGGAAGATGGATGGGATCAGAGCAATTAGATCATTCATTTCTTAGAGTGTTTTATTCATTGAAATAAATCATGGTGCATCATCATGCAAAATAAATCTTGTCTTCTAGTGTTGCCTGCATGCCAATGAAAATATTTAAGATCACTGAGATTACTGCAAGGCAACTTGTTCATGATGGATTAGTATCAAATGGAACAAATTAAGTAGGCATTCATTAGAAAAAAGTGGCATCTCAACCAATGATCTCAGGTAGCTCATGGACAAAGGGTAGACTCTCTCTTTCCTTCCCTCTATATAATCCCTTTCTTTCCCTTTTGTAAGGGTTCTCAAATTTTGCAAAATTTTGGAGAAACTACTCTCTCAGATTTTACAAGTAGACTCTTTCAATTCTGATTGTGAATCTCTCTAAAGTCTGAAAGAGTAGAGACTTTCATTTGATAAGGCTAGAACCTATCAAAATTATTTAAAAAACCTCTTGAAGCAATAAATATTTTATTTACCTATCTCATCTCTTTGAACTTTGTTTATTAAAGTATGTTTACTATTTCATTGTGAAGGAGAATCTTCCATGCTTTTGGTCCTTCTTTCTTGCTCATTTTTGAGTGTCTTGAGTCTAGTTGCAAGTCTTAGTTAGTGTTCCTATTTTCATAAATACAAACCCTTAGTCTTAGAACTCCTCTATGTTTTTAGATATGACTCCCTAAACCTAGTTTATGAAATACTAATGTAGCTAGCTAGTTTTTTCAAATTGTGTGAAATAGTATTATCTTATGCTTCTTCAGTGTTTTCCCCATGTATATTAAATCCTCATTTAATTTTGGTGTAACACTTGTTAGATTTCTTAGGATCCATTATCCCCTTCTAACCCTTTTTTCATGAAGCGCTAGGCTTAATTTTAGTTTATGTGAGCATCAAAGAAGAACCAACCTACTCTAGAGGTTCAACCCCATCACGGGATACCCATAGCCTGAGGTTGTTCCCATTTTATAAGTTAACTAGGGGAAGCCCGAATAACTTCACCTAAGTGTGTAATTTGAAGCTATAATAGTTTCTAGCACACCTAGTGAGACCTACATCACAAATATTTTGAAGAAGATTGATTAGGTTTTAATGTTGGTTTGGTCAATTTATAGTGGTGATATCTACATGTAATAGTATTTAGTGACTTCAAGCTATAAGGACTCCAAGAAAACAATCTGGTAATAGACCAATATATTTTTCTTGCAAGAACTCAATCTAGTAATAGACCAATATATTTTTCTTTCATTCCAAAGGTAACCACAAGATTAGCTTCTAAAGGTACTTCTTTTGAATTTATTGAACTCCCTTTATATTTAAATAAGAGGTTAAGGTTTGGTAATACTTTACCATGCATAGGGAACCCTTTCTCTAGACTAGTCCCTAGGTATACCTTTGCAAACATACCCTTGACAATCCCTCTTACCACAATTATCCCATGATCCTTTGCAAGATTTAATGTCCAAAGATCTTTGAAATTACCATATTATGACCCTATGTCAGTAGCATCCCTCAAAAGTGTTCTTTATTTCACTAAAGACTAAGCTACAAATCCTAATGAGCACCTCATGGACATAGCTAATTTTTGTAATATCCATAGTCACAGAGGAAAATATAGCCATTATACTACTAGTTATCTCGATTAAAGGTAAAGCTTTAGACTAGTATAGAGGTTTAACTCCTAATTATATTTAAACCTAGGACCAATTAGGATAATCCTTGTGTAAAATTTTTGGGGATAAACGTGACCATTTGTCACTCATAGAGCAATTGACACAATAAAAAGGACTCCTCATGACTTCATGGAGGACTTCAACACAAGATTCCCAAAAACTTGGGTTATAATCCTAATTTTTGTTAGACTAATCATGATCTTCACTTTTTTGTACTATTTAAAGGCTTTAAATAGTGACACAGTTGTGATGATCCAATCCATGGGCTGAATTATATTTCCAAATGATTATGAGGTGGCCATGAAGGTAGAAAATTTCTAGTCCAATCCAGAAAGCTTACTACTAGACCCCTAATGCCTCTATTTATAGAGATCAGACCATCTCCTATCTCAATTAACCCAATGGATGTCATTATCCCCATACCAATAGTTGTTGATATATCCTCACCAAAATAAGAAAAGGATTCTAATAGCGGATCCAGTGATCCCTCATAAAATAAGGAAATCCAAGAGCTTAGAAACATGTTCTAATCCTTTGTAAATGAACTGGTCAATTTGAAAAGGAAGCAATCCCAATAGAATAGGCCTTATCAAGGTTCACATCAATCCCAACAATAGGCTTTCCAAGGAAATAAATCACCATATAGATGAGACTACCAAAGCCAAGGCCAAGTTAAAAATCAAGGACAAGCACAGTATGGTCATATTAGATAGAATAACTAAAACCCTAATATTGCAAGCACTTATAATACCTTAGTCCTAGTTCAAAATAATGTGGCTCAAGAAGCATAAAGGTACTATGCCTTAGAATCAGTCTTTTGGGCAAACTATCATCCAAACCACTAATTTCACCTAGGCTTTCACTGATCAATATAGTAAGCTACAAATTTTGGGTACAACCAGTCTCTCATGGCCCAAACTACATAGGTACCCATGATGACTAGACCAAATGAGCCTAAACAACATTAGAACCCTAATCAAGGACCAAGGCAACTAGGTTCCATAATGGTAAATTATGAGCAAGAAGAGTGTTGTGCACGCAATCAATAGGATAGTTCTAACAAGGATTATGTTCTAGTGGTTGAAAACATAATATTTAAAAGGAGGAATATGGGTGATAGTCAGGAACCAAGTAAAGAACCTCCTATAATTACTCCTTTAATTTCCAAACTAGTTGTACTTGCTCCCATTCTAAAGGTCCTAATGATTTCAAAGAACTAGAATCAGAGAGACATCTTAGTCCCTCAAAGTTCACAAGTTCAATAGACAATAGTGGTAGCTCCCAAGGCAAAATCAAAGGTCAGTGGTTTACCCATCAACACTATTAAATAAATGAATAAATCTAGTGTAAATATGTCGATATGGGACATACTCTCCATGCCTGGTTAGATGGATATTATTTAGGAAGGCTTGTCCAAAATGAATATTAAGATAGTTTTTGACTAATAGTTAATAAAATTGAATGAGGTTCTCACCAATACAACTAAAGGCCCTATTGGAGAAAAATCATGTAAGACATTCAAGCCTCATCCCTTTTATACTTTAGTAATCATTGGAAAATATTTGGTGCAAAATTGTTTGGTAGATAGTAGGGATATCACCTTAATAATTCTAAAGGCCATAGCTAACCACCTCAACATCAATTACAAGCCACAGACTAAGGGATTTCTATAACTTGATAGAACCTCTACTCAGCGATTTGGAATAATCAATAATTTAAGCTTAACCTTGCATGCTTGCCCAAGTGTATCAATGGAACAAGATATATTGATTCTTGACATACCCCATCTCTTTGCCTTATGTTTGTCTAAGGAATTAACCACAAAAATAGAAGGCTATCTTGCATTAGACTGGTCTTATATGTCATTTAGGACAAGGTATGGAACTAAAGTATCCATCAAGTTTGAACCCATCACACAATTCCACATCGAGCCTTATGGACCACATAACATAAACCTTAACCACGCCATCTTGGATGAGGATGAATTCATAAATAGTAAGGAGCTAAACACTCATCTTAAATAGATTCCATACATGTTCTTGGATGAACTATGGGGTGGTAATTAATTCCTCAACCCTTTAGAAGGTGTCAAAGAAAGAGACATGGGTGTTTTCCTATTGCATGAGGAAGATTAGCTCATGCCTCCCTCATTAGACCTCAAGAAGACTCCAACGATCTATGGAAGTTGTTCTTTAATGGCTCAAGGAGCAAGCATGGAGTAAGCATAAGTGCAATATTGGTTTCCCCTTTAAGAAGGAATTATTTATCTTCATATAGGTTTCATTTTAGTTGTTCCTATACTACAATGGAATATGAAGGTCTCATTCATGGCCTTCAATGGTCTAAGTAGAGAAGGATCAAGCAACTACAAGTGTATGGAGATAGCGAGCTCATAGCAAACCAAGTCAAGAGTTAGAGCATTATGAATAATCCTTTCATCAAGTCCCAAGCATAGAGTGTAGGACCTAATTGAGGATTTTGAAGATTTTGACATTTGAACTATACCAAGAAGCTAGAATCAACATGTTGATAGGTTGGTACTGATTGGGGCCCAGTTTGATATCATTAATTAATTAAAAATAAATAAGATGCAACCATATGTAAAAGTAGTATTAAGACCATCAGTGTCAGATAATGAAACTCATTGGTAGGTCTTTTAAAATGATGAGTAAATTGCATATTTATTGCATCAAGAATCAGATTTCTCCTTTGACAACTAAGAGAGGTTCCAACACCAATATGGGAGTAGATAGTGTAATTGAGGTCCAACAAACTTCCCAAAGGGCTGGTGACTCTTGAAGGTCTCTTTCATGAAGGAGACCATGTTAGGAAGGACAAAGTAGTAATTCTAACACATGAGGAGAACTATAAGAGTTCTCATCTTTAAAGATAAACTTATCAAGCTTGGGAAGGTTAGTAGTAAGGATAAGAGACAAACTTTCATAGAACTCTAAAAAGAATATGCAGATATTTTTGCTTGGGAATATGGTGACCTTAAATGTTTTGATCTAAAGCTAGCACAACATACTATAGAACTGGAGGCTAATGCCAAACCTTTAAGGAAAAAGTAAAGACCCATTAACCCCAAAATAAAAGAGCTCATGAGGAGATAATTGTTTAAATTGATTGAATCTAAGATCATGTTTCCCATTAAGCATTCATCATCGGTGGCCAATTTGGTACCTGTAAGGAAAAAGAGTGGGGAGATAAGGTTGTGTGTATATTTTAGGGATCTAAACAAGATCTCCTCAAAAGAACTCTACCCTCTACCATCCATGTAACAACTTCTTCAGGTAATTATAGGTTTAGAACATTTCTTTCTTCTCTATGGCTATTCAGGTTACAATAAATTATTGGTAAGAGAAGAGGATCGATATAAGATCACCTTAATCACCAAGTGGGGCACTTTCAATTAACAAAAGATGTCTTTTGGGTTGCCCAATGCAAGATAAACCTTCCAAAGTGCCATGGATATGGCCTTTCAAGGGTTGCTAAATAAAATAGTGCTAGTCTACGTAGACAACATTGTTATTTTCTCCAAGAATTCCAATGAGCACATTTTAAATGTGTAGAGAGTATGGGATCTCTTTAAACCCCTAAAAATGTGTATTCTCTATACATTAAGGCAAGTTGTTAGGTCAAATCATTTCAAAAGAAGGACTATCCATTGACCCTGATAGAGTGAGTGATATCTTATTCTTATCCTTTCCAAAGCAAATTAAGGGGATCCAAAGATTCCTCAGGAAGATTAATTTTGTAATAAGTTTCATCAAAGATTTTGAAAACTTAGTCAAACCCATCACTAATATGCTAAGGAAAATCCAAGTGTTTACTTGGTCAAAAAAAGGGAAAGAAACATTCATAGCCATAAATCAAACCATTTCCCAAACACCCTCACTCATAAATCCTAATTACTCAAAGGATTTTATGTTGTACACATTTGCTAATGTCAACAACATATCAACTATGCTAATGTAGAAGAATAGTGAAGGACTTGAATAGACAATTGCCTTTCTTAGTGAAGGGTTAGAGGGATATGAGGTGAGGTATACTTTCATTAAAAAAGACACACTCATAGCCTTGAAAGTCTCAAGAAGTTCAAACCAATGCTCTCCAATAGAAGGAATCACCTTATGGTCTCTCACTCTAGAGTTAAGGATTTCCTCCTTAATAAATATTTGAGTTAGAAAAGAGTAAGTTGGATGACCAAGGTCATGGAGTACAACATGGAGATCAAGGTCACCAAGTTGTTCAGGTGTAAATTCTTATGCAAGCACATGGTATAGGACCACCCTGACTGGAAATAAGTTTTTTTGTTGACTCAATATAAATTTGAAGTAGCAACACCCCCACCTCTAAGGAATTGGCTCTAAGACATGCCTGACTTCTTGGCAACAAAAGAATGCCCCCAAGGATTGGATAGAATCAAAATAAGGTATTTTAGGCTCCAATATATACCCTATGTATTAATTGATGGTGTAATTTTTAGGAAAAACCTCAACAGAGTACTCCTTTGATGTATAGATGATGATCAGGTGAACCAACTCTTAAAGTAATTCCATGATAGACTTATAGGTCAATTTACACCTAGGACCATAGAAACAAAGATAATGAGGGATAGGTATTACTAGCCAACATCTTTAAATATTTCTATGAGTGGGTTAAAAATTTACAGAATTGTGCCCTCTTCATAGGAAAGTAGAAGCTAGTATCCCTTCCACTCAATCCAATTTAGGTGGAGCAGCCCTTCATGAAATGTGGGTTAGATTTCATAGGAATGATTAATCCACCATCAAGTGAATGTCATATATGGGTGCTCACTAAAACTAATTATTTCATGAGTTGGTTGGAAGCCATTGTTTTAAAAGAGGCTAATGAGGTTGTAGTATTAGATTTCTATGACAACATTGTGACCAAGTTCGGTGTCCCAGCCACCATTATTTCTAATAATGCATTAGCATTCCTTGGAATGAATACAAGTGAGTGGGAACTCAAAATGGGAATTTACCTTAGCTCCTCTCCCAACTATTATCCTTAAGTAAATGTATTGGAAGAGTCCACAAACAAGAATTTGCTAAGAATCATTAGGAGGACCATGGAAGAGACTCAAAGAACATGGCATACCAAGCTAAAGACAACCTTATGGGATTATAGAGTGACTCCTAAAGTTTCCATTGGCAATTATCCATACATCCTTATGTATGGGAGGGCAGTCAAATTTATTATCTTCCTCAAGCTACCTATAATAGAATTAGACCACCAATTGGAGTTGATGGAAGATGAACCCATGAGCGTGAGGATGTCAGAGTTAATGTAGATTAAAGAGGCTAGAGACATTTCTATTAAAATAATAGAATATCATCAAGATCAAGTCAAGAAATATTTTGACAAAATATCTAAGGAAGAAATTTCAAGGAAGGGGATGTAATCCTTAAATGGGATTCAAATAAGTCCAAACCAAGTAACCATACAAATTTTGATTGCTTATGGAGTGGCCCTTATCTGATCCATAGATGTAAGGAACATGATGATTTTTAGCTTGCCCAATTAGATGGAGAGGTATTAAGCATCATAGTTAATGGCATTCATTTGAAGTTCTGTTATTAAATATATTTTCATCCTTACAACTTATTGTATATATTCGAGTAGCTTGCATGCTTCCCTCTAAGTGCATTGTGCACTTTTTTTTCTATTGTGTGTTTCCCTTCAGTGCCTCATGTACTTTGTTTGTTTTGTTATTTTTTCCTTATTACCTCATGAGAGGTTTCAAAAAAGGGGAATCCTTGTATTAGTTTCAACCCAATTAAGAGATAAAATATGACTCTGTGTACCTAAAAGATCAATTTGAGACAACTAGTGTCTTGCATAGAAGGCATGAAACTGTAGGATGTCATGAGAAATGTTGGCCAATTTTTGTCCTACATATAGAGTTTTGTCCTAAAAAATTAAACATGGATTAAATAAAACATGATAAATATTTTTAATGAGATACGGGGAAAAAAGGACCATACCTCTTTAAAGCTTTTAAAACACTCTAAATTCACTTAAAGTGTAATTTGTCAAATTTTAAGGATAAGTCAAAAATTGTAGAGAGCCATAGGGGGCTATGGATACTTAGATCAAGCATGAAAAGTAGGGGATCCATTTGGTTCTTAATTTTATTCATCTAGACATTGTAGTCTAATGGTAAAGAATCTAAAATAGGCACTTTGATAAAATCACCATTACCATGTGAGGATGAGTTAGGGAAATTTGGTTATATGGGTTTGTCCACTCTTGTGCCAAGCCTACATGTTCCAAATGTTAGGTCCCCCACTGGAGTGCATCTCAAGTTATGAATACCTGAAGTTGTCCTCTTGGCCAAATTCCATTACTTTCCCATGCTTAGCCATTTTTTCAAGAGGTCCAAGCAATGCTAAGTGAACATCTTGACAAAGTCACATCTCACTTGAGCAGCAGTGGTAGGATAAAATATCAAAAGGGTTTGCTCATTATTATACCAAGAACATATACACTAAGTCCTAGCTCATGCAATGAAGTGTAAAAGAATATACAAGTGTGAAAAGTTAGTGCCCAAGAAATTTAAGTTATTTTCCTATGACAAGTATATGGACATGATACAAAACCATGCAGAAGATATCACTTCAACATTTGATAGTATATTTGAGAATATTGTGAGACCAACAAATTAAAATGGTTTATCCTTTGTGATATAAAGAACATTTCTTGGAAAGTTTAGTGTTATGGTGTTTCTTGCATTTCAATCTATGGACTTGCAAAGTTGACTATAAAAGGGAAAACATTTGCACAGACATCAATTTTAGGCTTTGAAAAGTAGCTATTAAAATTTAAATAGTAATCCCAGGTAATCAAATGACATGCATTTCATCATACCAAGGATATCTATGGTGTGAACCAGGGTCAAATGGTCAGTAGATCTAGGGGACTAATGATAAGGTGAGCTTGAAAGAATAAATACCAAAGATCCATGGTCTACATGTAATTGGATCTTGGATTTGATGGGAAAAAATGGTCTAACAATTCAATAGATCCAAGACATATTGATGATAGCTAATTAGCAAAAGCAAGGTCGAGATAATCTCAATGAAATTAGGTGGGCTAGTTCCCAACCTAGGATGAATTAAAAGAGCAGGGAGCCAAGTTTGAGTCTGACCCAAGGTGATGAAAACATGTAATCAATCGCAAACAAAGATATAGAGGCAAAAATTTATTGATCAGGTGGGACCTGACATTGAAAAGGGTACCACATATATAAGACTATAGGAAAACATATATTATTGGATTGGTTTTCATCTATATTTAATTTTGTTTAAGATATAAATTATAACGTAGATGAGTGATTAATGAAAGGATCATCCTAAGACATGCCTTCAACAAACTACCACTTAAACCAACATGGTTTGTCCTGGTTAAGTTAAATATTTGAATATTTTTGTCCTCATGATGAAGTAGAGTGGGGGATAATGTGGAGGATGGATGGGATTAAAGTAGTTGGAATATTCAATTCTAAAAGGGTTTTCTTCATTAACGTAAATCATGGTACATCATCATGAAAAAAAATATTATCTTCTAATGTTACCCAGATGCAATGAAAATATTCAAGATCATTGAGATACCACAAGGTAACTTGTTCACGATAGATTAGTATCAATCAGAACAAATTAAGTAGAGCATTCATTAAAAAAAGTTGTTATCTCAACCAATGATCTCACACAAATCATGGAAAAAGGATAGACTCTCTCTTTCCTTACTTATATATAATCCCTTTCTTTCCATTTGTAAGGGTTATCAATTTTTATAATTTTTTTGAGAAATTACTCTCTTGGATTTTAGAAGTAAACTTTCACTTCTAATTGTGACTCTCTCTCAAGTCTGGAAGAGTAGAGACTTTAATTAGATAAGGATATAACCTATCAAAATTGTATAAAAAACCTCTTGAAGTAATAATTTATTTATTTATCTATCTTATCTCTTTGAACTTTGTTTAGTAATGTATGTGTACTATTGCATTTTGAAGGATAATCTTACATGCTTTTGGTCCTTCTTTCTTTCTCATTTCCAAATGTCTTGAATCTAGTTATAAGTATTATTTAATGTTCCTTTTGTCATAAATTCAAACCCTTACTAATTATTATAAATCCTCTTTATTTTTAGATATGATTCCCTGAACCTAGTTTACAAAATACTAATGTAGCTAGCTAGTTTTGTGAGATTGTGTGAACTAGTATTGTCTTATGCTTCTTTAGTGTTTATCCCATGCTTATGAAAGGCTCATTTAATTTTGGTGTATCACATGTTAGATTTATTATGATCCCTCATCCCCTTATAATGCTTTTCTCATGAATAAATAGGCTTAGTTTTAGTTTAGGTGAGCATCAAAGAGGAACCGGCCTATTTTGAAGGTTCACCCCCATCACAAGATACCCATAGCTTAGATTTGTTCCTATTTTATAAATTAACTAGGGGAATCCCAAATAAATTATCCCAAGGGTGTGAGTTGAATCTATAACATGAACATAATATTCTATTGATCTATTAGTGATTATCAATTCCTCACAAGCAATGACATATATACTAACACCAACAATCTTTCCTTCAGATGCATAATCTATAACATAAAGAATTTTTGCCTTTACAATTCCTATAATATTGTTCTTATTGACCAAATTTGAATTATAGTCAAATGAGGTCAAACCCTTGTATTTTTAACTTTTTAAGAAGGTTCCCATGTGTTGTATAAGGTGTCATGTTGGTCTATCATCTTACTTGGTCTTGTCCTAGTCCTTGTCTAAGTTCATCTTCATTGAAATGGCCTATTCAACCAAATTCAAACATGGTCAAACTTGGTTAAAGGTCAATTTTGTGCCCAATATGTCCTAAAATGGTCTTTGATAGGTTTAAATGTGTTTACAAGTCATAAATTGGCCACTCGCTAGGTCTCATGTACAAAAACGGTAATTTGGCCACTTTTTTAGCTCAATTAAATGACTTTTAAAGACTTTCAAGTTAAAATATTTTGTCAAAAAGGTGTGTGAGAATGTTGAGAAGGTAAAATAATGTCAATATTCAGTCAAGTGGTAGTTACAAGTTAGTTTCATCAATCAAATGGTAGTTTTTCCTAAAAGATAAGCCATTTATAACACTTGTATAGACTTCTCAAGTTATCTTGTAGCTAAAAACATGGTGGTGTGACTCTTCACCTCCCCGCAAGTTATTCCCATGTTTCTATTTTAGATATTTCATAAAAAATTTCATTTCTATCTTTTTTCCTTCATTTTCACTTGTCAAGCTTAAGAGGAGCAGTTTCAAACACTTGCTATGGACCGTAGAAGTTGAATCAGGAAGAATGCTTCTAAAAGTGGATATTAATATGTGTGAAATTAAAATCCATAATAATAACTTTCATATTGGTGTCTCCTCTTTCATGAACAATCAATTACACTCTAAGTAGCTTTTTATGAAATTGCATTCAAGAGGGGTATGGTTGTGCATTTGTTTCTTATTTTAAAGAATAAATGGAGTTGTGTGAGTTTTATGAAGTTTTTTTAGGTTGTAATAAGACCTATTTATGATGTTTCAAACACACAAAACTTCTTGTCTCAATGCCCTTGAAGGATAATTCCAAATGATGTTAATTTTCAAGATTGCAGTCATAGATGGGTAACCTAAGTTTTGAAATGTGGGAGAGGCTCCATAAAGTTTTTTAATGTGATTTGAATAATGTTTTAAAATTTATTTTGTTTAATTACCTTGTGAAATATCAAATCAACATACTTTGCAAGGCAAATGGTTCAATTTCTTTGTTCACTACCTTGTCTATAGATTATGCTCATATTTAGCATATGATTGAGTTTAAGAGGTTTGTACAAAGGTGAAAAGAGTGAAAACATGTTTTAATCCATGTTTTAGGTCTTATAATACCCAAATTTTCATATATTTCATATCATGAGGGCTAAGATGCCATGCAAGTTACAACTTTCACTTCAAAAGATGATCAGACCATTTTGGGCTCTCAGTACCCAAATGGACCAAATAGAGATCCTAGAGATTTTTTGGGATAGTATATGCCATGAAAAAATGTTTTTATAATGTCCTTGATTATTTTACCTTGTATTAATATCCACATATAAAGACTGTGCCAATTTTAAGGGCCAAAAGGTAAGTGGAAGATGGAGTTTGAAACACCTTGAGATGGCAAAAAAACCACTAAATTGTAACAGTGATATCTACAGGGTATTAATGGAAAATTGACTTTGCACTTAAATTTGAGGGTCATAGATCATGCCATCAAGTTGAAACTATCAAAAATGGTCAAAAATGACTCTCATGATCCAAGATGATATAGATAAGGTAGATTTTGATATTTTGACCACTAATGTAAACCCCTTGTTCATACATAGATCTGGGAATACTAACCTACAATAGGGCTTAGCAATATTTTGTCTCAATTGGGATAATAGTGGTAAAATTAATATATTAAGGTGAATTGGATGTTGGTATGGTACTAGACCTAAAGTGGAGTTTATTCTTGTCAAACACATGACCTAAGAGAACTCCAAAACACCTACAGGCAGCCTAAAACTCATATAACATAGTTAGTTAAGGCATATTGGTAGTGAGGTGGAAGTTTGAAGCTTAGAACTCATTTGGGGATTTAAATGTGGGTATAGGTGAAATACATGAAATATGACATAAATTAACTAATGAAAAACCTAAGTGAAACATCCAAAATGCCTAATTCATGACAAAATGCACCTACAGGGGCAAAATAAATGGTCTCAATTTAGTCAATGTAGGGGATATCCTCTTTGAGGACCTAAGAATGAAATAATGCTAGTTTTAAGGATTACAAAGTGAAATAAAATCAAATTTTTGGTCCTATGACCTAATAAAAATGAAGTGGAGGTCCACAAACATCAAACGAAGCTTGGACCTAGACCTATAGGAAGTCTCAGTCCTTAATGAGAAGAGCCTAATCTTGGGAATGAAAGATACATGGGTGTAAAGAATGGAGTTTAGCCTTAGAAAAATTATGAAATGCCATTTTTATGATATTTATAACATCATATGGAATTTTTTTGTGTTCCTAAAGCATCAAGCAAGCTTAAAATCACTTACAATCAAGCCTAAAATAGGGTTTCCTTTCCTTTGTAGTCATAAATCTAGTTTAGGTTTGCAAAATCATGGAAGGAGTGTTTAGGATCCAATAAGATATGAAATGGTTTCATAAGAGGAATTTAGGATCCATAAATATCAAAATAAATCTCAAATAAATCCCTAAAACCTCCAAACCTAGCCTATATCCTGCCTACCCTCACGGTTTGGATACCCTAAAGTTTGCCTAGCAAATTTGAAAAATTGGAGGGTATATACTTGGAATTAAGAGATAAAAATTGGTAAAAAAACCATAATTATGACCTATTAAACACTATAAAATAATAATATTTGATGATATAATATGGAAAACATTTTCTATTTTATCTTAGAGCAGGGGCACTTTTCCCATGCATGAAGATGGCAATTTTGGGAAAAATGGTGAAATTGATGACCAAAAGGAAGGGGAAGACCAAATGAAATATGGATAATTTATAGGAAACCTATAAAAATATAAAACACCTTGATATAATCCTTGGAATAAAATAGGGTACCTTACACAACAAGGGTTATACTCATGTGTGAAAGAAACCCTTAGGCCTAAAAGCCAAGATAAAAGTCATATGTATTTCCAACCTAGTAAAATATTTATAATTGGTTATTTCATGATTTCAGGGGTATATTATATATTTTTGATCCATAAGTAGGTATATTAATCCATTTAGGAATCAAATTGAGTCTCAAGTAGTAGGCAGACCTATTAGCAAGGTCTAAACATGGTTCCAAAGAAAGGGTCAATTTAATTTCTATCTTTAAGGGAACTATTATAGTGATTATAGAATATTTTTATTTCATATTAATAGGTTGTAAAACCTTTTTTTTGCTTATAAAGTATCTAAGGAGCCATTTTTGGCTTATAAAGCATTCAGACCCTACTAATTGTGAAAGGACTCAAATGGTCAAGTTGAAAAGCTCAAAACTTTCATGAGATTATGCATGGGACATTGAGGAATTTTTAGAAGGTGGAGAAGGTCTCTAATGTGTATATTTTATGAACAAAGGCTAAGAGGGCTAATCACTTCAAAACCCTTGCCAACCCTATTTTGTGACCCGATGGTAGAAATCAAGCCAAAAGTGAATATAAATGGATGAATTTAACCATTAGTGATGAAAATAAGCTGTTTTAAAATTCATGAGGATCAAATCTATGGAATTGTATTGTATGGAATCCATACATGTCATGAGAGAAATAGTTTTCTTTGACATTTTATTTTTTTTTTGTAGGTCTTGAAGATGATCAATAAATGTCAACCACTTGAAAGGTTAGTTTGGGACTTTAAAAAAATACTCATGCCATTTTAAAATATTTTAAATAATCACAAGTGTCCCTACGATCTCTCTCATTTTAGCTAGTCTAGTGAGCCAACTAGGGAAGACTTAGAGGAACTGGTGAATCTTCATTTGAAAAACATTTTGAGACTTTTTTAATTGCAACTGATGCAATATAAAAAATTTACACATGTCATTACTCTTATTTTATAGGTCAAATTGTAGGTTTGAATATTTTTTAGATGCCAAGTGTGAGAGCTGTAGGGAAAAGGACTATTTTAAGACTGTCAATGATGATTATATATGGCCTGATGATCATGTGTGGTTTAAGACCTCAAAAATTCATGTGAAGACTTTTTTTAACCCCTATTACTCAAATCCATAGTCAAACTTAATCAGTTGTAGTTATAGGGTAGTTTTTGAAGGAAAATCATGAAGGGCAGATTTCTATGCATGGAAAAGGAGTTTCTTGACCACCTTCTAGGTCTTGAATAGTTGGAGATGACATTTTTAACTCTTAACATGGCATGCCTCACCCCATCCCTCTCTCCCATGAAATTATAACTTATCTTCACATTTTTGACACATGTCTAAGTGACTCTTGGACTCCCCTTCTCTCTCTCTTCCCATTTCTTCTATGAATTGAGACTTTTAGCTATTGTATGCATCTCTCTACCTAGGTATCATGAAGCCTTGAATTTTTTTTCCTTTAATAAATAAATACAAGTGTTTTAATTCATTAAAATATTTCACTAAGTGTACACAATGTATGTTAGTCTTGTGCAAGTGTAGGTTTTGTCTACCTTCACATGTTACTCTCCTTAGTACCTTGTGTGTTTGTAATCTCATTTACAAGTCATAAAGAAGTTTCAAATTATATTTTAGGTTTAGTGAGTATGTTACTAAATAGATTGTATTATAATGCATATTGTCTAGTTCCTCCTAGCCTCTGCTATCTCCAAAACCCCATGTTGAAATATTGATGTGAGAGGGAAGATTGGCATTGAATGAAGTGTATGTGAAACTTATCCTTAGTTCCAAGTACATGTTAAGGGTATTATTAGAGCAAATATTTTGGTGTATCAACTCTTATAGACTAGGTTTACTTTCATGTTATCCCTATCCCTTTTCATCCCCACGTGTTAGTAGTAGGATATGAGCTTTAATAATGCATCAAGGGGAGCTAGCCCCTAATATAGAGATCCACATCCTAATAGGAACACCCACATCCCTGAGGTGGTTGCATTGTCTCACTCGAACAAGGAGAAGCTTGTCCCATCTCCTCATTGGGTGCAATTTCAAGTGACAATAGTTCCTTTTAATTCTAATATCTGATTTATAAATCATTGTATAATCAATTATTAATGCATTTATAATTACAATATCCAGACAAAAATTTGATGGATATCTAGGGACTTGGCCCATGCCATCCCATATTAATTTATCACAACCAAATATACACTCATCTCCATAGACTGTGAAATTTCTCTCAAGTTTTTTATAAGAATTTGCATCCCCAAGCTTAATATTGTCACATTCATTTGGTCCATATAAATTACCATACTTATCTTGACTGATATTACCCAATTTAACCCATTCTTTTTTTTAGAATAAGGACCCACTATCTTTAATAACTGCTCTATATCCCTATCTTGAAAATCTTCCAAAGGGAAAATATTTAGTTATTTCTCTAACTTTGCTATTTGACAGACCTATGAACATGCTTTATTTTTGGACTAAACTAATAATGATTTTCACAAGTTGTGTATATGCAGGTCTTAGCTCACCTTGTTTGGCAAAAATCTTTAGTGAAACTACTTAACACAAAAGGGTCTTTGGGAATTTTTCTCAATGCATTCATTCAATAAAATGGTTTGACTCATTGGTGATTTTGTTTAGATTATTATTCGATGAATGTGTTCAGAACTATGCTTGGCATAATTGGTTCTATGGAATTTTTTTTAGTTAAGTAGTCTTCAGTGATTCACATTTATATGGACCTTTATAGGAATATATTCTTTAGAGTTTTCCTTTAGAGAAATTATTTGAGACAATTTTTTAAAATTCCTGCTTACAAGACATCTAAATCATTATTTTCCCTATATCAAATTACTTTTCCATTTAATCTTCATGACTTGTTCTTTGGGAACTAGGTTTCCAAAGTTTTACACTTTAGTTTATCTAGGTCTTTAGAGGATTTGTTCGATAAGACCCTTTCAAGAAATTACTTAATACAGAAAGGGTCTTTGATGAAAGTGTTTAGAGATTTAATTTCATTAATTTATCTAGCTCATTCTGATCTTCAGTGATTTTGTTCAACAAAATGGTTTAGTGGGAACACACCACATTTTGGTCTGTAGAAAATTTATTTGACTCATTTTAATATTTGAGAATTTTTTTCAATGAAATTGTTTGGTGGGAACACACCACATTTTGGTCTTTATTAAAATTGTTTAGCTCATCAAGGTCTTTAACAAAAAATTTTGGGCTTTCCTCTGACTCATTTTGGTCTTTGGTGAAAGTGTTTGGAACTTTTGCTTGGGATACTCATCCACACACTGTTATATCCTAATTACCAACTATCAAAATCCCCATATAATGATAAACTAAAGCTAAAGAAGAAAAAAATGACACTTGGAAAAAGGTAATGATTTTTTACTCCTACGAAGCATCACTAATGCCTACATGTCATACCCACCAAATGAAGTGGCAAAGTTTGAATTGAATAAACAAATCAAAGTTGTAGACATTGGACTTTAGTGGTACATAAATTGGAAATAATTTCCAATAGTATATCAGAGTATTTTTAATGACACATGCCCATTAATCTCAATCTAATTTGAAAAATTAATTGATCCCCTATGATCAAGCCCTAATTACCAGTGTTTCCAACCTAACATTGTATATAAGAGAGCCTAGAGGTTAATTTTCAAATCAGACCAATATCAACATAGTTTAATAAAAATAGCATCCTAATCTAGATCATTTCAACAAATTTTATTCCATTTAAAGTTTTATAACAAAGATTTAACTAAATACAAGTGCACATTCTTTGAACCTATGATATTCAATAATGACTATAACAACTTGACACACCTTGACACACATACACATGAAGAAAAATTGACTCTAGATTAATACCATTTGGCTATATATCTCCTTCAATTTAAGAATTAAGATTTACACTTTGAAGTGAAAAAGTAAGAGGTCATGGCTTACAGTGACCTCATACAAGATTTATTCTTTGTTGGGAAGATAACTGGAGGAGCATTCCTATACCATTTAGAGCATAAAAAATTCATCACATGCATCTCAGGTGATGCATTTCAAAGGTACCTATACCCCTTATTATATATGCCACTTATTATTTACATGGGGTAGTAGCATGGAAGAAAGAAAAATTAATTAAGAAGACACTCAATAGCTGGATGCTCCCTAGGGAAACCATCAACATGAAGGATTAGAAGCTAGTACCAATGACCAAATTCAAGATAGTAATCCAAATTAGGATAGCCATCTTGAATAGATTGTTTATCTATCCAACCATTAAATTCTTCCACCTAGATTTGGTTCCATTGTTCAATTTACTAATGAACTTAGAGTTGACATTCACTTTGGGTGAATTGATTAAAGAAAGGTAGCATGAGCAAATATTACACAAGAATAAAAGGTCACTCATACTCTATGTCAAATCTTTATTCTCTTATCTATATCATATGGATCTTTATATTTCACATTATGTGTTGTATATAGTTTCATTTCTTTCATTTTTCCCTTATGGATTCTTTCTTACATGATTATATTGATGAGATCATTTTCATGGATGTCTTTATCTTTTCTCATGATTGTTTAATATGTTATAGCCACAACATGACTAATTATTATTGTGACTTGGTTATACAAACCTTGCTCCCCACCATAATCTTTATCTACCATATGATTAGTTAGCAACCAATTCATCTCATTATAATTCTATTTACAAACCCACTTTGGGTCTCCCTTTATTTTTTAATTTCATTTTGAAAACTAAACATACACATGGTTGAAACTTGAGATAACATACTAGTTCATAGGTAAGCCTAAGTGTTTAGTCAATCTATCTTTGGATACTTAGCTTCCTTTAGCCAAAGTTTAAAGCTCATTCATGCGTATCAATTTTATCCCTCATGTTAGTTAGTCAAAATTTGTATGGAGGAGGAATCTTAAAATACTTAAAAATTTAAAATCCAAGTCATTTAAATGAAAGACAATGATACAAAAATCAACATACAAATTTCAAAATTCAAATCACACAAAAACATGATTTAGAACACATATCCTTTTTCTCATCAAATATCAAACTCCATAGTTAGCCTCATGATATTTTTGAGGTACATTAGGGTGTAGTAGGATAGTATATTATAAAATAAGAATTAAAATAAATCTTTTAGAGCTACCTACTTTCTCACACAAGTATGTAATCTTCGTAGTAAATCGACAACTCTATAAGAGGTCGTGAGTAATGGCGAATATGTTGTGGAAAGTTAGGTCAATTTTAATTTTATTTTTCATATAACCAACATGAGTCAATATTAGTATCTCACTTATTTTCATATTCAACTTTGTGTTTATTGTGAATCGATATCCTTTGTATTTTTATGGTCACTAATCGCTTAGTATATTTTTTGTGTACCTAGTTTTCCTCATGTTTCTAAGGTCTTATCATAGACACCTAAATTATATTTTTTATAGTCCCTCTTT